>OX463852.1:28548378-28591523 GCA_949825065.1 Odontocerum albicorne | reverse complement strand
AAACAAATATCAATTGCAAATGCGAGAGGAATGTGTGTGAGAAGAAGACCTAGGAAAGTATGGTGAGGTTAAGTGATTTATATTTTGAAAAAAGGAAACGTAGAGTGTCAGAGAAATCGTAGAAGTGGCATGAGAAGGTGTATGAATATGGAGGGAGCTAAGGATATGTGTCAAAATAGATATGTCTACCGCTCTATCATCTCTGCCTACCCCGACAAGTAAATGGTGTAATGGTATGTATGTGTATGTTTGTATCTCCAAGGATGCATTGCGAATAAAAGGTTTAAAATTGGTCTGTTCAATATTTACCCAAAATCACGAAAAATTGAATAATAAATGTAAATCGGTTTTGAAACATTTTGTTAAATATTGGGAAACAATATATGATATGTTCAATTGTCTCAGCTAAACCGTTACGGTTCAACTCAAAAGCATTGTAGTGCGCGCACAACAAAGGCATTTGTTAAAGTAACATCCTTCATAAATCAGGTCTGTAGTTCGTGACGGGCCATGGGAATTATAAGGCAAGATTATCAAAACGCGTCAAAATTGTCGAGCTCATGTTTTACCTAGAGAGTGTAGGTAGTATTTCATTTGGCGCTATATGATGCATTGTATATAGAAAGTCTTATTTATTAACACAGCGAATGTCTTCATTTTGAAAGTTAATCTATTCTAATTTGTCTTGAACGTTAAGAATTGTTTCTAGCACGGTTCTTGTAAAAGCGTGTCTCTTTAATTATGAAAAATACTTGTGCAAAAACTTCGTTCGTTTTTATTTTGTTGATAAAACACTTAAAGGAAATATTAAACAATGAATATTCAAAAACATGTATTTTTAAATAATACTAGCGATTCAAAGTCCATAATAATAACATAAAGAATATTTATGAAGCGCAGTATAGAGAGCAAACTAATTCGGGGTGTGAATCCACTGTTATTGATATATGAAAAATATCAAAAAACATAAATATGTAATTTGAATGTGGTGATAAGAAGGAAGTGACTGTGATCATCAAATATGTTATAATACTTCCTGCATCTGCATATGTTCAGAAAAACATTTTTGGTAAAAAATCGCTGAAATCTTACCAAGGGAGGACGAACAACAAAGAAATCTTCGTTAATCTTCTGATACATGATTTTAACACATTGGCATTTAGGTGAAGTGTAATGTATCATAAATTTCGATAAGAAATCCCATATCATTCTACGTCACAGGACCAGCAACGATAAAAACTCTATCCTAATACCCCACCCTATTGGATCGATTTGGAACAATCTGTTTATTAGATGCGGTTTTATAATGAGAATATCGAGAGATTTTAACAGTACCGATATCCTCCGAAACTTATATAATTATCTAACAAGAACCAACTTAGAATATGCATCTACAGTTTGGGCTACTCATCAGCTCAAATATAAAAACAATATATTACAGAACAAATACAAAACAAAATCCTCAGATATATATGATACAGAACAAAAGGCGATTACCCAAAATATGCTCACCATGTCGAACTTCTCACGGTGTGTAACTATAGAGGCCTGGAAACAAGAAGGCAAGAATCCATTGTGATACTCCTACTTAAGGTTTTTCAAGGTTGCTTGAACTGTCCTGCGATTCTAGAAGCGCTAAGTTTATATGTACCTAATAAATATAGCCGTGCAAGGAATCACCCTCTGTTCTACATACCAACTTACAGGACGAATATGGACATATTGAACCAATTGAATGACACTGTTGATAAATTCTCGGTGCCACCTAGCAATATGAAAAGAATCCTGGCTGATATTCTTCCTAACGAATAAGCTAACGATAGAAGCACACCCTCTTTGTGTAACAGGAGAAATCCGTGCAAAGTGGATAAAAAACCTTAAAAGTTTTACTCTTCTCCGAAAAAACAAATCTCAGACAGATTCGAAAGATAAAATTAAGACATTCCATTAAGGGACTTCACGACAGTGGATCTTTTTAGACAGTAGACTTCTCCAAAGTAGACTTTTTAGAAGCGACCTAAGATGCTAATATTTATGACTACCATATATCAGCCTTGCAGTTGCATTGAAAACAGACTAGAGTCTAGAAATCACTTGTGCTCATCTTATGCATAGACTTCGTGTGGAGTTAAGTAAACTGATAGGTCTGAGGGTATGCAACATGAATCTTAAGTCATACTGTTTGAAAGATGTTACATTGAAAAATAGGCGCCCTTGGAGTGATCTTTGGTGGCAAAAAGGCGCCAGAAAATAAATAAATGTAATGTAAATGTAAACGATAGCTTATGTAATAGAAAGTTTTAACTTTCCTATGAAAGCTTACAGATTATCCGCCGTTCGGCGGTTACCGGTTTGCTCTGCGGGCTGGTGGTAACTAGGTATGATAGTCGTAAAAATCTTATTTAATACCCACCCCATGATAAAAGTTAAGACGATCCCTAGATGATACTTAAATATATTTACCGATCCCCCGTTCGAGAAAGCTTGAGTAGCCCTGCTCTGAAGTGTTGACTTATACAAAAGTATTAAAAAATACAAATTTATGAAATAAATTTGATATTTTATATGATCGTGTTTAAGAAATGTAGCGATATCAAACAAAGTCAAGAGTGCATTAAAACAAATTCTTGAACCGGACAGTATCAAAATCTGCTAAGATGATGATAATCTTCAATTGTATTTTGGTGCTAACTTTAATGAAAGGGAATGAAACGTGAACTGGAAAATATTTAAATGAGTCGAATAAATGGTGTAGAAATGTGCGCACTAACTACACATGGGGTGAATGTGTATGACAGAATATAGAATGGATCAATTAGGAATGAATATGAACTTAAAGCTGATTGGTATGTTGTGTAAGATGAAGAAGGGCACTTAGAGGTGGTTTGAGCACGTGAAAAGAATGAGTTTAGAAAGAGTAACAAAATAATTATACTGTAAATATGAATGGATTACGTGGTAGAGGACGATCAAAAGAAGAATGATTGAATCAATTGAATAATATTTTAAAAGAAGGAAATATTATATTATTTATAGTTAAGGCATTAACATTGTGGAAGTTTAAAGACATTGTTATTTGTTTTTATCAAACACTGTTTATTCCACGTTCTATAACGGTATAACCCTACCGGTTTAAAGGCTCTCCCCTTCATCATCAGGGGAGCACAAACAATACTTGTTTGTGCTCCCCTGATGATGAAGTAAAAGCCTTGAAACCGGTAGGGAAAGCCTTGAAACCTTGAAACCGGTACCATTATAAAAAGTGGAGTAAACAGTGTTTGATTAAAACAAATTACAAGGAAGTATTAGATGTCGGAAAAATCGTAGGAGTCGTAAGTGAAGGTGTAAGGATGTGGAAGAGGTGAAATGTGTATATTGAGAAAGGCAAGTCAACACTCTGTCCTTTCTAGGTATCCCAATAGGGAAACGGCGTGATGGTATGTATATTTTTTATTAATCATAAGATACTCGTAGCATAGCTAAAGGAGGGAAAGTACGTAAGATGTTACACGGCAGAACAAGTAAAATGAGATGGAGTATGACAAGACGACAAAGATTTCTTGACGACCCGTAAAATTAGACTTCCTTTCATTATGTCCTTAACAAGACTTGATTGAATAGTAACGCTGGGCCACGGATCCGTTCCATTGTACTGTGATACATACCATACATATAATATTGTATAATACTAGCACACGGGCTCAAAGCGCCCGATTCTGCTAGTCGGTCTTCAGTAATTATCCAGACTTGTAATAAAAGATCACATCTTTACAAACAGGTACGAGTATGTGGAGAATATCTATAATTATGTTTTATTGATTGGTTCTTCTAATCTATTTATTTATTATTGAACAGATCATCACTCTTGTTATTTTATGTCATCATTTACTTTCTATGCAGTGAGACTCTGGAACCAGTTATCATTCTAATATTATACAATACTCTCTCTGTTAATTGGTATGTTTTAAAAAGCAACCAAAAAAACTCACTAATGTAACATGTTTCATTCCCGATATTCCTTTCCTCTCCACCATCCCTTCCTTTTTTTCTTTGATCGATAATATCCTACTTTAATTTGTATTAATTGTTTATGAGTTTTGTATGAGTATACTTTAATAATGATTTGAATATTTTTGGGATCGTGTAACTTCCTTTGTTAACTTTTGTCTGGTTGGTTGGAGGACATTGTCACCTGGCATAAAGCTCACCAGATTATTTTACAATAAAGTGTTAAATATATAAGGTCCACTTTATACGATTTATCAATAAACCTAGTTTAAATTTAGGAAATGTAGTATAGTGTAAAAAAACACATGTTACACAAGTATCAAAATAGATGGATTCAATATTATAAAAATAATAAAAGGACGAGTTAAAATGGATTCGAACCCACTACTATCTGTCGATCAAAAATATTACAAAATAAATATATTTAAATCGAGTGTAGGGATAGGAAGGTGCTAGATACGGCCATTAGATTAAATACTTCCAAGGAACTGCAAATGTTTAGAAACCACATTTGGTAAGAAAATAGTAGAAAAATTACCACTGGATATATAAAAAGTATAAAATAACAACCTATATTAATAATTATTATTATAAAAATATGACTAGTTTAATATTGATAAATAATAAAATATCACCAAAAAGTGTAATGTTTTTTTACAATTTTTTTTTTATTTATTTATTATTACACATAACAAGAAATATACATAATTTGCGAAAAAACAACAGGTAATTTAATTTGGACATACATTATTTTAATGGATCTGGGTTTGTCGACTTTCATTTGTCGTATCCCCAATAAACTAGGCTTTTGCCTGTATCTCACTGAGGATATTAAGCCTGAAAAAATAAATCGATACATCTTTCCGATTTTCGAATACACAAAAACAAAACCCTGCTGCACATTCTCATCAACCTGACAAACAGTGACACTCAATTACAACTGGAAACATCATGCGGAATCAAACTCTTCACACATTATCACTCCAGAAAGACCAAACCTGTTCATCTCAAATATACCGCACACAATCTTAAGAATAAAAATAAAAGTAAAATCAAAAATGAACCCAAAATGTAACAAAAATAAAACTAAAAATGTTCATCCCATAATATACCGCACAATCGTAAGAATAAAAACTAACACAATAAAAATACATTTCACAGGTATACGAGTATATGAATAAATAAAATCAGGACGAATTATGTGTGAAAATATGTTTTATCTAAGATATCTACAATGAATAAATAACAAGTTCACTATTAACCAGACTTTTGTTTCCACAAATGCTGTCTGATTTTTGGAAAAATATTTTGTTTATGGTGAAACTTTGAATTATGTAGAATTGACATTTTTTTAAATTGGTTTTATTATTATACATTGACTCATACGATTGCATTATGTCTTTGATTTGGTGGCACAAATTATCCTAGTTTGGGTGAATTGCTTTTTTTTTTTAATATATATGTATACATTATAGTTTTTCAATTGAAATGTTTGCCTCAGTTTATTTTTAGAATATTATTAATACTGAAATTTCGTTGATTATATTTCGGTATGTTTTTTTTATTAAATTGATTATACTATACATTAGGAATTGTATGTACCGTATGTGATCTGAATTTTTTTAAAGTTTTGATGTTGTTGATATAATATATTTACTTTTTTTTTGGAAAGTAAATGTTTGGATCTCAAGTATGGAAGCCAAGCCAGGAAGTTAGCGAGGGTTAACATGTAGTTTCTTGCGCCACGAATTTACAAAACTAGGCAAAGAGAAAAGTGACTATAATATGACATCCTCAAATCTATAAAATATCTATCAAAGTGACTCTTTGACAGGGGAAGAGCGAGATATAAAGAGTTTTTGCAGAGCTCGACATAGGCATGTAAGTGAATGACTGATGCAAATGTAGAATGTGCGATGAGAAGTTGATGGACATAATTTGATTTTGAAATTATTAATTAAAGGGTTAACTATGTGATTACTTGGATACATAGTGTGAAGTATTTAAGATAAATATATGAAAATTCTGATTAAACAATGAGACTACTTCATCAATTATACTTCATCAAACAATGAGACTACTTCATCAAATTCTGATTAAACAATGAGACTACTTCATTCTGATTAAACAATGAGACTACTTCATCAAAGGTCTCGTCAAATAAAGTGATTTTAAACATATTCCCTAAATTGCGTATTTTATTTTTATGAACTTGTACTCTACCATACACCGTGATAGAGAGATGCGAAAAAAAAGCTTCCCGACACTTAACATAACATAAGTAAACTATTAATACCGTAGATAAGTGTACTTGGGAAAAAATTATTTCCAAACCACTTCATTTTTTGACTTAGTGCTCCGTACTGCTGTGGAAGATAATATACTTAGGTAAGTAATGTATTCGTATTCATTTTTAATGTATTGATATTTGTCAGCAATACATATACTTAAACTTAAGAGTTAATTACAAACCTGTTATATATGAACCAAAAATCTATAGATTAACTGCGATAAATTTAATAAAGTTACACGCACACTTAATCTAAGATATTCTCTTGCTCTCAAAATTAACGCGTATCATAGAATATACATTAGCTAGTCATGAAAGTTTCTATTACGAAACGTATTTCTTTAAAACGAGATGAATTACTTGTTCAATTTACGCCATGATTCCTTTGTCGAGCTCTTTGAGATGTATTTCCCTATACGCACGAAAGGTGCATTGGTAATTTGTTATACAAATCTTGTATCTATTATTCGCTACCTCATCTGTCATGAGTGAAGAATGCCCATTTTGTTATGGAATCGTGTCTATCAGTGGTTCTTTAATGTTAAGTCAATATTTATAACGCAGGATATTATAATTTTGGAACATTGGAATGATTTTTAATTATTAATGCTGATTAGTTATTTCTAATCTATGTATTTTGGGTATCTCAAGAAATCTTAAGTATTTCAAGAAAAGTTCACTGATCATATACGAATCTTGTTCCCAACATTAACTTATGTAAGTGAAATTTAAACAAAAAGTTAGAAAATAATGTTTAGAAATGAAAGCGTTAGATAACATGTGTAGAAAAACAATATATGAGAGCATAAGGAATGAAGATATTAGGAAAGAATACGAATTGAAAGAAGATAATTTAAATCAAGGAAGAAGTATTGAAATGGTAAAATCCCTTGAAAAGAAGGAATGATGAAATATTCATAAAAACAATTACATAGAAAACTTAACGAATCATATCATATAGAAAAATGTGAAACTATCAAATGAGTCAAATTCTAAAAGAGAGAAGAGTAAAAAGTCTACATAATAGGAGAGTGTTGATGGCGAGGCGTATAGGCATGGCATAAGCGAAAGATATGTCATGATAGAAAGAATTGAAGATATATTCTCTCTCTCCATCCCAATAGAAACATAATGTGATGGTGATGATGATAAATTTCAATGAAACATAATTAGAATATCTGCTAAAAATAAATTTTGCTAGATGTATGTTAATCAAAGAAAACACAATTGTTAGATTTGCACCATAAGAAATGTAGTTTGGACCTTTTACGAGTATTTCACAATAACGTAAAAATCTATAAAAAAAGTTTATGTAATGCATGATTGCTTTATACTGCACCATAATTCTGTCCCAAACGTTACTGGTAGAAACAGCGCTACGTTACCCCTCTAAAATAACGGATATTTTTTCGAGTATATGTAGATAACTATTACTTCGTTCATACATAATTATTTTTTCATTTCTAGGATTTCCAAAATTAGACTCTAAAGCTACTTGAGAGTATACAGCATTGAGTACAATTATAATAATTTAAAAGGGATAACTGAAGTAAAAATGATATTCCTTGTTTAAGGAAAATAATTAATGGTCTTTCTTCCCCACAATAGTCAAAAGAGTATTTAGCAGTAAACACTGTTAACTGTACTATGGTTTCTATAAAAGGTTACTTCAGATAGACTAAGTTAAATAGAATCAAACCAATAATAAACAGGTTCAAAAATAAATCCGAATATTTACTAATATAGAACTTGTCTTAAGCTTATAAAAAGTAGTTTTATTGTATTATTAGGCTTTAACGAGAGTATCTATTTTTTAACTGAGAGTTATGTTTAATTTGATAACGTCAAAAATGATATTTTATTTACAATTAAAGCATAATTTCTATAGCGCCGTTTAGAGAGCAGAATCTTTTCAAGGGTTCGAACTTACTTTTATTGACAGATTAAAACTATTACAAAATAAATATTTATAAATAGCGTGTAAAGATAGAAAGGTGTAAACTGCGGCCATTAGTAAAGGTACTTCCCCGCATCTGCATAAGTTACAAAGGAAAATGAACTAAACAGAAAACTTTGTAGGACTTCCGATTCGTAGTTATTTCTAATATTCATGTTTTTGTTAGAAAGATCATTAAAAATATTTGGAATTGGTTTACAGTTTCAAGTTTATTCTAACAAACGATCGCGTTCTGTCTCAAACTTGATATAAACGTAAATTTAAGTCACGATTCACAGTTTTAGAAACTCAGACACCTCCACCCTTCACTTTTCATCGTTAAATATGTCAAGGAAGAATAAAAATCGTGGATAATAAAGCTTGTGAAGTCAATCAATATAGACTCAGTATTGAAATATTTTTGAAACGGAGGTCAGGTTCTAATATACAATAATTGAATTGATTTTAGATCACCATTGAAACTACAAATATTTATTAGGAAGAAAATAATCAGTCACCATAAAAGACTTTTTGTCTGAAAGGTCAAAACCAGAAGAAGAGGTTCAATTAATTCACCTGTTTGAAAGTGTTCGGTATTCAACGATATATGAGATATTTGGTTAGAATCTTGTATTAACCTTTTCTCTTTTAGTTTTCACAGTTTTTTGTAGCATTTTGTTAATTAGCAATGAATTATTTTGGATTTTTTATAGTGTTAATAGTATATATTTTTTATGTTTAATACCTGTAGCATATCATTTGTCATTCGGTTTTATCAGAAAGACTAATTGTAGATTACAAGTACATTAAAATGCTAAAAGCTTCCCTATATATATATTGATAAAGAGAACAATTTCACTGATCTTACATATGTGACGAAGTGGTTTTTATGAAAATACATCATTCGTCATTTGTCATAAATTATAAAAATACGCGAGTTTGTTTTTTGAGACATTATTTAATCGAAAAAAAATCTCATCAGAAGTTCAACGCGTTAACGACGCGGCTATGTACGAGTATATCGAACTTTTGTTTTTAATTTTTCTTTTTTTTCTGACATCCTGAATCGAAAGCTTACTAAATAAGACGATACCTCTCCAATTCAAGGGCTGTGAACTTGATTTCCATAGAACCCATTTTTTTAGTGAAACCGATTGGTTTGAAATTAAAAAAATATTGCAAAAAATATTTCAATCACCAGTTATTCTATACACAATTTATAAATAATATAAAATTAACAATAAAAATGAGATAGCTATTGATCGAAGGAAGAAAGAAAGGAAAATCGGCCTTAACATTTCTGATTTGTAATTATGAGTTTTCTGATGGAATATGATCATATATTCTAAGGTTAAAAATATGTCTCAAACATATCTTTTGTCATTTTTCATCTTACATTAGTTATTAAAATTATGTACATTACCGATATTACGTAAAACCTATAAATCTTGAAATATGGGGGTGAAGCTTGGTCTTGCCATAAGAAGGAAAAATGATAGATTAAGATTATGGAGATGCGTGGCATAAAAAATATGGAATCAATAATGAAAGAACACGGAATGAACATCAGAAACGAATACATTGATAAAAAATATGTTTTAAGCATGACGAAAAAAGAAGCATTAAGATGGTTTGGACATGTCAAGAGAATGAATGAAGTGGAACGGGGGTTGCTGAATCAAGTAAAACAGATTTTAAAAGAAGGTTTAATGAGAAATATAAATAATAAAAATTATTCATGACGAGATGTGTGAATGTGAAGGAGTTGAAGCGTGTCATTAGATATAAATGTATGAAGGAGAAACCCGTAATGATATATATATTTACACACTTTGGTTGTATACCCCTTTAACCAACCAGAAAGATGTTAAGGAGTCCTTAATGAAAACCAGACTGAAATTCAGGATTCCAACAGAAATTAAACCCGCAACACCCATGTTGGCAGACAGACGTCTTACTAACTAGGTTATGGAGGCTCTCAAATATGTATGAATGACCTTCAAAAATGTTTCAGGATAAACATTAACAGCAATACTGTTGAAGGTGACTTATGTTGCTTGCTTTGGAATTTGAAATCTTTAAATATAATAGGAACAAATAATGTGATTTATATATGTGCGTTTCATAACATGAATAATTACGCGGTAGAAAAACAGTATGTTAAATATTTGCATTAATATTTGCATATTGAATCAGATGGTTTGGTGGAAATATTTTTACTTACCTCTTTTTATAATTATCGTGAAGAAAATGTACAAATAACTATTCTCAGTGAGATACAGGCAAAAGCCTAGATAACTTGGGATACGACAAATGAAAGGCGACAAACCCAGATCCATTAAAATAATGTATATCTAAATTAAATTACCTGTTGTTTTTTCGCAAATTATGTATATTTCTTGTCATGCGTAATAATAATAATAATAAAAAAAACTGGAAACTGTAAAATTACAAATAAAATGTTTGCAACGTTAAATTAAAACTAGGAAAAAATATAGAAGAGCTGTGCATTTATTTACATACAGTAAACTAGAATTACTTGCATCGTACAAAGTGCAAAATACTTTGTTCATTTTAGTTGATACCAATTTTTTTTATAGGCAATCCACTCACAATAGGATGATTTATGATTACGTATCATAGCCAAAAATACATTTATTTGATTCAATATACTAAATGTGATTTTATAAAAAAGAACAATTTTAGATATTTAAAAATTTCAACTGACTTTGATCTGCAAATGGAAAATTTATTCGAAGAAAAAGAATCGCAAGAATTTTTTTTTAAGAATAGATATGACCAAAGTCATAGGTAAACTTGTACTCTCGAATACTAGATGGAAAAATGCTAGTGTCTTTTGAGGAGAGTAAGTAGCACAGCGCGGGGTTCGAACTCTATAAAAGAAAAATATATCACTGAGGAGTTATTTTCTCATGTAAAGCGGAATTTTTACGCTCAAATTTTATTACATTAATTAGGGTTCATTTAATTATAATTCTAGATTTTTTTTTTAATATTTGAGTTGAATATGACTCATTTTTTATTCAAAATACTGGGGAGAAAACCCCAAAGAAAATTTCCGTAGTCTAAGTGACTGCATACAAACACGTTATAAAATAGGTTCATAGCAGAAGGATGAGCACATCACAAGACTTTAGAGATTGTTCTGTAGGGTTTGATGTGTCTTCCACACAGACTATAACAATATGGTAGGTATGAGAAGTACACTAGAAGTCGCAATATAGCTCTTTACATTTTCTGTAAAGCTATAGATTGTTTATTCAGACCCAATAGGCTGGGATATTATGACAGTTTTTGCCAATGCTGGTCCTGTGGCGTAGATGTGCCTGCCTCGATGACAACGCTTTTTGGATATTTTTATCAAAATGTATGATTGTTTATGAACACTACACATACACTTCAATACATCTAAAGTCGAATAACTACACATTTTGTAGATCTTCCGATATAATACATCGAAAGATCTACAAATTTGTAGTTCGTCTCGTCATTGTAAATTTTCTACGGTTTTCTTACCCATTATGTTTTTGTAACATATGGAGATACATATGTTTTGTAACATATGTTTTGTAGCATATGGAGATACATATGTTTTGAAAAATATAATTAAACCTTATATAATGTGGCGCAACAAGAACTACAATTTTAAATGAAGAAAAGAAAAACAATTTTTTTTCAATGTTTATGTTTATTGGTATCAATATGATATGATAAGTATACATAGGAAATATGTGAAAAAAAATTATATCGGCCAAATGGCTACCTCAGTTTATGTTACAGAAGATGACTTTTTGAGCAAAATCTTCAATAACGGATTCACAAAAATGAAAACGTATATCTGCAATGACACGAGTGATGTTGGATTTAAGGTCTTCGATGGTTTTTTTGGATTTTTGGCATACACTTGAGATTTAACATAACCTTCTTCTTCTTCCTCTTCCGTCATTATCTGTTTGTTCCGCTTGTTCCCCTTCTTGTGACGTGGATTGCCAGCTGTCACGCCATCTCTTCGGAGGTCTTCCCGGTAATCTTCTTCCGGCTGGGTTCCCTTGAAGGGTGACACGTGGAAGTCTGTCGTCTTGCATTCTGTTTACATGTTCGTTTCAGTATCGCCTTAGTTGTCATCCCCACCTGACGATGTCTTCCGTACCGCACTTTCTCATAACTAAAATAACCCCATAGAAAAAAATCTAAAGGGATCAAATCGAACGATCGTGGCGGCCAATTCACATTTCCACGACGAGAAATTACACGGTTGGAAAACTTTTCCTGCATTGAAGTTATTGTTTCATCAGCAGTATAACAAATAGCTCCATTCCACTAGAACTACGTGTTGTCCAAATCTATATCATTCAATTAATGCCAAAAAAAAGTTTGAGTCGTGTCGCGATATTGATTTCCATTGACCGAAGGTATTATGTTATAAGGCAGCGCAACAAGAACTGCAATTTTAAATTTGCCGTAATTTTTAAGCTGTCAAACGTATAATTTTTATAATGGACATACGTCATTTACATAGCATATAAATTAATTATACAGCTGTACACGATTGTAGAACTTATCTGTTGCGCCACTCTCTATAAGGGCTGCAGTGAACACATTTTTACCCTAATAATCAACTCATTTATTTAATATTGTAACATTTTTAATCTGTCAATAATAGTGGGATGAAATCCCAGGTTAGAGCACTCTTGAGTAGTCTGGTCTCTTAATAGTACTATATAACTTGTCATTTTATTACTATAGTACATTATATCATAAAAACTTAATTGGTGAAATGAAAGAAATTATCGTCATGTGCATGTAGTCTCGTTATTATATAACATCATTAACTGTCCCAATGCGCCTAAATATTTCGCCGAATATGAACGTTCAGGATTTCGCTGATCATGGGCATGCTATTTTCTAAAACACAATGCCTTTTGGCATTTTCTCTTTATTGGTGTTCCTTCTTCACCAGCTGCAGTGAAACGTGCACCCTTATACGCTAGCTTCAAAAAGATACTTAAATATCATTACAAAGCTCTTAAATGAAATGCGAGTAGCGAGTATACGAGTAGCGTGTATACGAGTATCTCGTTTTCGCGTTATATTAATCTTCCTCTATCCCCATTCAAACCTTGTACATATATCTTGTATATTTTTTATTCTCTACTTTTAATTTGTATTTTTATTCTTGATTTTTTAATATTATTTTCTATTTGTGTGTAACTTAAAACGTTTCAACATCTCAACTAATAATTAACACAACATATATAATTCCAGTCCGGTTGATAGGAAATGATTGTGCAATGATGTACCAAATAAATAAAAATTAGAAATGAGAGATAATGATTCTATAATTTCAAGAAAGTTTATTTCAAAATTATTCATTATGTTATCCATTAAAAATTTGATGAAATATTTTTTTCTCGGCACGACGCTGTGTCAGAATAACATTAGTGAAATAATAATTTCAGATAATTGTCGTATAATAAAATCAGATAATTATTGAGAAGCAAAATGCAAAATCACATTTAAAGATGTTCAGTGTGATTTAGTATGCTACTTTTTCATCTTAATATAGCATCTCTCAAGAATGTTTATTGAATTGGTAATAATTAAAGAATTATGAGGTGTAATAAGAAGAAAAATCCTTGTGAGGAAAGAAACGCAGTTTATATCTGCTCAAGGCGAAATTACTTAATGTTGTGAATCAAATGTCTATCGTTATTTTTTTATTTCGGTTTTTGAAACATACGGGGTGATCCAAAGCATGTGACCAACATTTTTTACCATTTTTGAAGACATTGATACAAATAAGATATATTGTTTATATAAAAGTAAGAAATATTTTATTAAAAACACGTTCTTAATTCAGCAACTCTGGTCTAACGATTGGCTTTCACGCTAAGCAAGCATGCGCTACATGTTCGATTTCTACATGTCGGAAAACCGTTTCATATCTACATTATTTCTTAAAAGCTCTATTAAGCAATGCGAAATAGTGCTTCATATAAAGCTCTGCCCAACGATAATCAAAATTTCAAAATGATCGGCAGGATTAATCTGCCAATTATTTTGAAACTTTGATCTTACCATCGTAAATTTGGGATTGATCTGTCTAGAATGTGTTTACTTAAGTGCTTATAAGCGTTTTGTATCCATTAAATGACAGAAAATCATAGTCGATCACGCGGGATTTCCTATCGTATCGTATTAATTCAGAAATTATAAGTCTTGTGTAAAATTTAATGAAAACGAAAATGTGTTTGCTGAAACCAAGGTCGATGAACATGAAATATTTTTAGTCCTTCAGTCAAATACTTGTATTCATAGTAAAAAAACAATTATGTATAATGTCGACGTTACATTTATTTAACACCTAATTGTAAACACAATCTGGCGATCTTATTGCCAGGCGGTAATCTCTTCCAACAAACCAGACAAAAGTGAATAAAGGATGTTACATGGTCACAAAAAATATTCAAATGATTATTCATCTTTGTGAAATTTATGAACAAATACATACTGGTTTTTATGATGCTCTTTTTTATGATGTCTGAATCGCCAATTTGGACATATCATATGTTGTATAATGGACGAATGAATTAATAAAATATATATAGATGATTGATAGGTAAGAACTAATCATTTTCATCTTTATGTTAATATTGAAGGCATTTTAAAAGTATTTTTGAACATCCTTTGATATGCTAGCAAATCAGTATGCAGGAACATGTTCTGCGAAAGCCTCAATAGTTGATTAGGGTAACAGGAGCTTCCTGTGAGGTCCAACGGACCTCCCATGCTACAAAGGAGTAGCCGAATTCGCAATGTCACTGTTTCGCGACGTTTTCCTGAAAATTGATCGAATTCTTTTTTTTTTACTATCCATGATATCAAAACCGAATAGAATACACAGGTTTTACAATTAAATTGAAAATATTTAAAAAAAAATCTGCTATTCTTTTTAAACAAACATATCCATCAATGCAGATATTAAAGTTTTATTTAGTGTAGTAAATGGGGAAAATTGAATTTACAGCTGTCTGATTTCGTCTTTCATACTTTGTTTTCAATTTGTTTTTTAATGATTTGTGTCCGTATTTTTCTTTTTTTTCAACTTGTTTGAAAATTTGGCATCTTGAGACGTTGAGTGCCATAAAAATATTTTTACTTTTCATTGAGCGTGAACTTTTTGATTTTTGTTTATTCACACCTGTATTCTAGATTACCATTATTATTATCATTATTAATGCGAGTATTTATTTATTTATTGATTAACAGTAGAATGTATTGTACCTTATAATAATAATAAAAATAAAACAGTAATGAGTGTTACTACATACATTATGAAAAGGAAGAATATATAAAAAAAAGAACTAAAACAATCAGAAAAAAATAAACAAAATCTCACAAAAAATGTCAAAATTCAACTATATGAGTCACAAACACAATAAGGAGCCGTACAAATGTGGATACTTACACTACACCAAACCGCGCCTCATTATTAACATCTTATCTAGGACACGGAAAGTTTTTTTAATTCGTGACAGATTTTACAAAAAAGAAGATATTTATTAACATTCAAGTAATACAAACATTCAAACTTTTGAACAATTATCGTAGAAAAAATACAAGCATTTGAACAATGATCGTAGAAAAAATACCAACATTTGAACAATGATCATAGATCTAGAGAAGAGGTCTCCAAACTTTTTAGTTTAAGGGCCACACTGACTTCTCCACTAAGTCCCAAGGGCCAAGACCTAGTTAGCTCATCATACCAACATACTGTAGTTTTGAATTACGCGTAAATTTTCGTATTAGCCGGCGAGTGAGATATCTATGGCGCAGGGTTCAGGTGTGGACTCCGCTCCGTTCGTAATTTCGGTTGGTACTTACGAGCAAGTGTCATTTCATTGCGGCGGAGATAGCCGATGTATGTCAGTTATTGTGTTTCTTAATTGGTCGTTAAATAAAAACATCTGATTACTATTTTGTATGATTTACTTACATTGTAAATTTTACAACCTAATCAAAATAAATTATGACGGGCCGGATACCGGGCATATCCGGCCGTATTGGTGGTGCTCGCGGGCCGTAGTTTAGAGACCCTTGATCTAGAGGATTCCTTCAAGAACAAGAAAGAGAGACAAAGGAATAATAATAATAAAAGGACAACTTATAACACACAATTAGGGTAAGGATTGGAAATTTGGGATGAAAGAATATTTAGAGTAATGTAATATTTTTTCAATTATCTCTTGAACGTAATTAAGAATGATGTTCATGTGACTAATTTAACTGTTGGATGTTTTTTTCCACAGCCGCGCTCACAGTTTATTCTGAATTTGAGTGTTCCGTTTTTCAGCTCAGTTACAATAAAAACAACTCACTTTTTACTATAAATTATAATTTTCTTATATTCCGTTCTTCATCTCAGTTACAATAAAAACAACTCACTTTTTTCTATAAATTATAATTTTCTTATATTTCTTTCTTCAATATCTCGCATCGGGTATCAAGGTCACCTTGTGCAAAAGTGCTCAGATATTTGCAGTTTCTCTCGAGGTTACAATAAAAAAAAAGACAAAAAGGCATATCTCTCGGGCTATACGATGCAGCTGCGATGCACCGTGAAGAATGATTGATAACGATGTAAAAATTCATCAAGGGAGAAAGTTTCCTCACCTCTCATGATATACAAGATATCTCTTCGTCACTTCAGATCGTCACGTCAGATCAGTGATTTATAATTCGCTATTAAAATCTCGGTTACGTCCATAAATCTTCTCACATCCCTGAATAAAAAAAATATGAAATTGATCAATTTAAGTTAAAAAATTTATATAGGAGAATATTTTTTATTTTGTGGTTTTTGTTTTTCAACATATTTTAATATGCGAGTAAATTTATTGATAGCAACATAATATGTTCATATATAAACATATTCCGAAATTGCGTATACGAGTATATCTCAAGATAATGACGAAGATACATAATACATTTGAGATAGAATCTATCAAAAGATCTAAGCTCATCTCATAACATCCTTCCGGTCGAGATACACCCCATCAATAGTGGGCGAGCATGGCCGCAAGGACATCAGATCTTTTTCAGCTCCCATTCTTGTACATGTAGATTAAAAAATAATAAAAATAAGCAATTAATACAATCAATTCAGTTAATAAAATACAAGGGGACCAACAAAAAATCATGCAAAACACAATGTATTATATATTCCGCAATCACACAAATTCTGAGGCAAAGGAAAAAAATACATTCAAAAGAGGCGCCACCAAAAGATCTGAGCTCATCCCACAATACCTAGCCGAGACACACACCTACCATTAGGAGGGCGAGCATGGCCGTAAGGACTCCAGAAACTTTTCAGCCCATACTCTTGAAGACAAACTATTGTATACTTTTTCACAATACATAATATGTATTCAATATAAATCTCAACAGTCCCAATATGTGGGCTCTTATAGTCTGGGATTGTAAAAATACGTATCTATGAGGACATTTTTTTCATATTTTTCTTACATATTCAGTATCACGTCATTTACATGTTAGATGGTAGACAAATAGGATAGAGTGTCAAACTTTCTTATTACAACATACTTATTAATTTCCTTCACATCCGTACCATTTCTCATAGAGCTCTGTATGTTTCACTGACTGCTTATCTTTCTTTGTTTCAAAATATAATTGATTTGGTCAAACCATACTTTACTCCATCATTCTCTACCCCGACATCCACGGTATTTTTCTCGTATTCTTTTTAATTGTTTTTTACATATTTACTATACGTAATATTTTCGCATTAAAATAACATTGATAAATGTTTTATACCAGGACAAATTTAAAAATCAACTAGTTGTTAGCTCGCTTGACTTCCAGCCGGGGGTTTCAAGTTCGATTTCCGGTGGGGCCCGTGTACGTTATATTCGTTATTTCATGCAGCGTATGTGTTTTAAGTTGTGTTCATTCTTTAAAATTTTACTTCTTTTATTTTTTTTGCAACGTAAATGTTCCAATGATTTTTAATAAGTGTTTATTATTTTCAAGAAAAAAATAAATATCAATTGTAAAAATAGCGAAAAAATCTTTGCTTTTGAAACTGGAAAAAATAATATGTTTTTTTACCAACTTAAAAAAAATCATCGTCACGTTATTATAAACGTTCATAGTGTAAGATATTCAATGACTCATACTTATTGGAATATAATAAATCCTTGTGTTTCTAAACAACTGTCTTTGAAGAAACCAATAAACAATTGACCTGTTTATTTCTATTCGTTTTCATCGACTATCAAGTAGCACGTACGACGTATTATTGGCAGAATTATTTCCCCGTTTCTCTTATTGGTAGAATCTATCTAGCTTCTAGACCAATGGTTATCAAGATATACAGATAGCTTATTAGTTATGCAAGACATCGCTTTCAAATATATTATGTATTGTTGAAAGTACATACTTACTTATTCAACTATTATTAGATACAAAACCAACATTCTGTTATAAGAGAGAAGTTAATAATATGAAACATTAATTGTAACAATTTTACTTTGCTTCATTTTATTTATACACGCCCAAGATATATAACATACACATCTAATTTCTTTGAACGATTTCTGAACTTAAAAACTACATCAAAGCTAGATTATTTTATGAACTAAAATTGTAACTTTATATTATTTGGTAAAGGTCTTAAGAAAATTTTAGTGCGTTTTTGTGGCTCAAAGTTACAAGATTTTGAAAGCGTGGCAGTTCTCATATTCAGGACTTGTTGATTGTCAACATCGCTATTTGTAGAGATGAGCGCCTTATAAAGCTTGGCATGTAGCGGTATCTTGACCATAATGTGATTACTTTAAGTCCGTTCTCACTCCTAAATTTACTAACGTGAGCACACAGCGTATCTAACCGTGAGCGGAATTGCGTTTTTTTTTCATGTTTATTTTAATTATTGTGATTTGTTAACACGATCAAATTGCAACTGTTTTTAAACTCTTTGTCGATCTATGCATGGCTTAAGAATCAGTAACTTATCTTAAATTAACATTGAAAAATGACAATTTGCAAACCCACATCTAAAAGCCCTTGACTGAATGAATAAGTTTTGCGAGACTGCGACTGATTAACAAAGGGCTGCGAACAACCTATCAAATAACTTCTTCTGTATAAGCATGCATGCGTGTAAACGCAGGTAAGACGGAGCAGATGTGAAAAAGCTCATTTCATCACAATTACATATCTACCAACAGAGTTGATAAATTTAAGTAATTGAAGGCTCGTTCAGGACCCAACTATGAAACTGCCCGGGTTATCTCGGAACAAAAAGGCTTGGCGTAATTTAGATGTATTCCGGTGTTGTTAGGGACTTTCGTGTATTTGATTCATTTATAAGGGCTGACCAGCTCTACTCTCTGTAAGTGCAAATTATGGCCACACTGTAAAAAACAACCATTGCCCAGAAAACTGAGGGAGCTCCTTATCCTTTCGCAGTGTGTTTTGAATAGGTTTCTTACATATATGCGGCCCACATTTGACAGAAGAAAAATGGAAGTGTTTGAGTATAACATATATGGGACCTCAGGGAGATGCTATCTATACCTTTAACAATTTGAAGTGGTTAGAAAATATATTAGATATCTCAGGGAGAAGCTATCCACAAGGTACCTATAACAATTTGAAGTGGTTAGGAAATGTATTAGGGACCTCAAGAAGAAGCTATACATAAATATGTTATATATAAATATGTTATATATCGTTATCAATTTAGCGTGTGTCCTAGTAGGACGTGCTGATGATGTTGATGTTGACATCGCTATATTCGTTTTAGTCGAATTCTGTGTTCCTCTTCGTTCGGGGTCATCAATTTAGCGTGGTGCTTACTTCGATACGTCGCCGTGATGATTTCGATTTGTTTGTATTTAAAATGAAATACAAATATTCAGGAATGCGAACGAAAGTGAGAGTGAATAGCGGGTAAATAATAACAAGTCTTGACAGTTGAATGAATAATAATAAGTGCTCTTTATTCAACGATAAGTAGGTATATATAGATTTTCAGAACGGGGCGCGTGAATGCGTCAGCCGTATATCCCCATCTCACTCCTGTGCATGACAAGGCGTATGCAGACGTTGCGAACAGTGTAGCGGGTAGTATATTTATTTGCCGAGACGGCGAGACCAAGCGTAAATACTATTTGTGAGTACACATTGACGTTTCTAGTATGTGACAATTGTAGATTGTTCAGAGGTTGATTCATCGGTCGTTGACCCTGTATGTTTACAATTTATTTTGACAACAAATTATGTTTGACAATTATTTATTTAGGGACGTAGGTACCCTACAGTACCTTTAACAATTTGAAGCGGTCATGGAATATATTAGCGACCTCAGGTAGAAGCTATCCATAAGGTATATATCCTTTAACAATTTGAAGTGGTTAGGAAATGTATTAGGGACCTCAAGGAGAAGCTACCTTTAACAATTTGAAGTGTTTTTTTTCTGGGTTACAATCCTAGGATTGGTCTGCACCAAGCACTCGATCCTTCCACTCATCTCTATCATCTGCTAGTCTCTTCATCTCCTGGTAGCTGCCACAGCGTACATCCCGGATCACCCGGTCCATGTAGCTATATCTAGGGCGGCCTCTATGGTTATTGCCCTCAATCATTCCCTCGACGATGGTAAGGAGCAGGCCTGGTTAGAAAATTTATAAGGGACCTTAGGGAGAACTTATCCATATGGTAACTTTAACAATTTGATGTGTTTAGAAAATTTAATAACAATACCACCCGTAAGATAGTCCAAATCTGCAGATTGTTTAATTCGCCAATAAAAACTAGCTACCTTATACAGAATACGATCCAATAAATAAAGTATACCAAACGATATAACCTCAAAATATTTAATTTAATTAGTCGTTGCGAGAAAATACCATCTGGTAAATTTATTGCCACATGGAAGTTTTCTAATCAAGTAAAAAATGTAACCTAAGGATAATGTGCATGGTCTTCCCTGACATCTTTACGCTGTATAAAAAGAAGCCTTCGTACTAAAGCAATACTTAATTCAGAGAATCCAAGTTGTTCAGGTGTTTCTAGTGAACGGCCCGCTGGTCAGAATCTATCCACGAGGCCTTTTTATCCGGCGATTGTACAAATTTGATATGGAAAATAGAGGATGCAGACAGGGATATTGTCAAAAAGATTTGTTTTTGTATTAAACACAATATTTCTCATTATTGATCTGCACATCTTGAAGAGTTTCGTTTGATTCTTAAACGCGTCGAAACATATTCTAGTTGTGATAATCAAATAAGAACACTGATTTTAACATGTTTTTTTCTTAGAATCAGTATGATAATTTCAATAAATTTACTGATGACTTTATTTATATGTTTAAAATGTATTTATATGTTGAAAAAAATCTTTCACATGGATATCAAATCACCTCACATAAGTTATTTGTCGAATTACACTAAAAATCAGTTTTGATAATTGCAAAATGTCAATTCAAACTCAATCACGGTATAACTTTTGAATAATAAAACTTATCAGCATTCATTCCAATTAATTCGTTTTCTTTAATTTAACAATTTTATTTTCATTTGGTTCGACAATATGAGATGAATAACTTGGTCCACACGAGAAAAAGATTTACAATCTCTTAAGAAGACAAATCGAATTCAACTGAGAAAGAGGTGAACTGAACCATTAAGGTGGAAAATCAAGAATAATTAAGAATGATTACCAATAAATATAAAAAAAAACTAAAGTGGAAATCAGTTGCAAAGATGGAATATTCTCTTTTTAATTATTTAATTGCATTACAAACTCTTGTTAACCTAATGGATAGTTTATCCAATATGATTTTTTTAATTAACGAGTTCCAATAGTATTTTAATTGGGAATATTGGAACTTAACGGTAATATATTAAGTCGTGCTAGTAAAATAGCAATCACAATACTTTCAGAGTAATTAAATAAACATTTTTTTAATAATTGAAATAAAATACATTTATTATTTAAACGATAGAACCTTAATCAGTATGAAATATAATACAACAGCAATCCCTCAATAAGTGCGATCAATGAGTATTTGAAAAGACCCGCAGCTACCAAAATTACAATTATTGAAAAATTGTATTGAATACTAAATAAAGGGGTTGGTTCTACTATTTTACATTATTACGTGTATGTTATTAATAAAAACATAAATACTATTATTTGCTAAAAATCAATGCTTTTTTATGACATGCTATTAATAAAAATATTAATTAATGCTATTATTATGCTATACTATTAATCAAAATATAAATGCTATTATTTGCTAAAAAATAATTCTATTATGCTATTAATAAAAAAGAATCAAAACAAAAGCATGTAGTGTCTTTCAAATTGAGCGGTTTTTTATTCAATTTTTTTTAATTCTTGGATAAAACACACAATTTGTTTTGATTTCAAAAAACTTTTTACTGGTCATTGAAGTATAATGTATGACATTTAAACACAAAAAACAATATCTACCAAATGTCCACCTCTTGCAGCTCGCTCCACAGATGTCCACACTTTTGTCAATCTTTCGATGACATTTTGACATAATTGCGTTTTCGAATAATTTCGTCCTTCAGCTCAGGAATTGATTGGGGGTTATTCTTATAGACCTGGTTTTTCACGTAACCCCAGAGAAAATAGTCCAACAGTGTCAGATCACATGATCTAGGTGGCCAATTAACATCACCGTTTCCGGAGATTACAATACATAAAATAATTCAATAATTTGAACGCGTTGTTGTATTGTATACGACTCCATTTTTATAAATGTCATACATTACACTTCTCAAATGTTACAAGACCCAGGCAAGTTCACGACACCATCTGTGTTTTATCTAAGAATAAAAAAAACGCTCAATTTGAAAGACCCTTTGCATCGAATGCCGGCAGGTAGAGCAATCGCACTGCTTAACCGTTTGTGTCCTCATATATACGTGTTTCATGTGGTGCTCAACTCTTTCAGGAAAACATTTATATTTAGGGTAATATTTGAAATAATTTTTAATATTACTTATTTAACATACTTAATTTTGTCTTAATGTTTTAGTGTAATATATACATGTTTACCAATCTCTTCATCAAATAAGTCTTACAATTTTCAATTATTTTATACACGTTTTTTTCCGCTTGTCATGTTTGGTCCTTGCACGAATTACCATTATAAGATACCATCCCGTTGGAGATGATCGCCACCCACAACTGTGGTTGACCCGAGCGACGTGACTTGGGGGACTATGTGGGGGATAGAGAGAAAACCAACACTAACTGAATGTCAAGAAATCTACTCAAAATACTTATCAGTATTCACAGATAAATAATCCACGCACACAACACATAACAGTGGAATAGGTACTCCTCAAATCACTGACATATGACACATGACGAGTATCTATTCATCTTTTTCTGCTTCTCAATTGCCCTCGTCTTCAAAACCGCGCTATTCTTATTTATGAGATTCAATTCATTCATGAGCATTTAGACTGTTTACTTCATCAAAACCTAGCTCTCTTCGAAATCCGTGTCTTTATTCGATAAAAGTTTGCACTTGAGTCGCAATATTACTAATATTTAACAAAATGTTTCACACGCAGCTGTAATTTTTGTAACTGTAACACACAAGTACTGCATCCAATGGAATTTTTCACCATTTGCTGAATTTCGGGGCCAAATTATAAACTGTTTTTTTTTCTGGGCTAGAATCCTAGGATTGGTCTGCACCAAGCACTCGGTCCCTCCATTCATCTCTGTCATCCGCCAGTCTCTTCATCTCCTGGTAGCTGCCATAGCGCACATCCCGGATCACCCGGTCCATGTAGCTATATCTAGAGCGGCCTCTATAAACTGTACGTATTTGAAAATCGAACATATTGAATTGCACTAATCGACGGATATCTGTACAATTAATATGATATATTTTTTAATTAATTTAAATTATCTGTATAGCGCTGTTTCATTACATCTCTGACGAATACAAATGAAACAAATGCCGGTATGTTCCAATCGTCTCACTTCGGTATGCCATCGGACCCAGTACAGCGGTATGGCCGGTGAGTTTGCTGGTGTGCAACGGCTCATTCACTTAAAAAAAATCACGTCACAGCTTCGCTTTCCAATTGAATTGACGTTGGAAAGGCGAGGGCATCCTTGACTACATGACCCAGCAACGATCGATCGATGAAAGGTAATAGTTTTGCTTTTTTTTCCGATCATGGTTAATCTAAATACGGTTTTCAGAGCGTCATTTTAAAGATGGAACAAAGTAAGTGGTTATTTCGATACTTTATCTTTTTTAATCGCTAAGGAAAGTAATACAAACCAAAAAAAAACTATTTATGTGGTAAGCGATCGCGTGTTTCAAATGTGATTTTAAAAAATCCGTCATAATGATACGACACGACACTCGAAGATGATATCCACTCTGAAAGGCCGATTACTACTGAGGATGACTAAATTAAGACTTTGATAGATTATAACTATCATTTTAGGACAGGATATATTATAGTTGATGCAATTTTGCATTTAAATTCAACATTTAAATACGGAATTACTTTCTGATGAACCGAATACGAGTATGTATTTTGAATAATCTCTTTGAATAATATTTTGGCAAAACATAATTTTGGCACGTTTTATTCATAGAAGTATAATTTCATACTTTCAATCTTAATCTGAAGATTTGAAACGTGCACAAACAAAATTATTGCAATTTGAATATAACGATTGATATACAAATAAAAAGATTTCCAGTTATGGAATCAGTTTGCTTAATAATTGAAGTAATTAGAAATTGATTGATACAAGTTGTGTTCGTTTTGTGTACACATAGAATTATTTAAGTTAGATAACATTTAACCTGTCAAATCAAATTGGCGTGACTGGATCATCGACTATTTGAAAGTTAAATGAGAGGTTTGAGTGAAAAAAAAATGAAGCACGATAATAAGTTTACCAATTATTTGATTCTGAAAACAAAAACTTGTTTTTATCACAAACAGACAAACGTAGAGAAATATTGTTATCAAGATTGTTAAAAAAATAATTATAAGGAACTAGCGGTCAACTCAACTCATTAGAAATTAGTTATGTTAAGACTATTAACACTATGCAAAATTCGTTAAATATTATATTTTGACAGCATCGATATCATTATATAAAGTTCTGATGAGAAATTTCAATTGGTCAATTACAATTATGGTAAAGGGTGTGAGTTGAAAAAAAACTGTGTCCTCGTTGCCGGGCTCGCCCTCCATTGGTAGGGGTGTATTTCGACCGGAGGGATGTTATGAAATGAACCCAGAAATTTTGATAGCTTCTCTCTGTGTATTCACTTCGCCATTATCTTGAGATATACTCGCGTATGCAACTTTAGAATATGTTTTTATACATGTATACTATGTTGTTTCCGATACACCTGTATTTATTTATTTTTCTAAGGAAGTTAATAACTATTAAGATAGGTACGTTTGCATTATAATGTTTTATTTAACCTGGCGAGCTTATTGTCATGTGGCAATCACTTCCAACCAACCAGAAAAATGTTTTAATGGGCCTTAAGTAAAAACCAGACTGGAATGCCTTTTTTTTTATCTGGGTTCCAGCGGGGATCGAACCCGCAATCTCCGGATCAACAAGAGAAGCGTCTTCAATACGTTTTGAGACTATCGCAATTCTTCTCATGAGTTATACATATTATATAAGATATCTCGGAATGTTATATTGCGTGGTTTGACTTATGATGCCGACGTTTTGAAAACGTTACAATTTTCTTCTTCAAAGCTTATTTCTTATCAACTTCGCAATAAGTGGATGTGTGCAGGATACCGCTTGGTCCATAACGGAGTCTCAACGTTTTCGAAATATCGTCATCATAAGCAATATCACACGGCATAACACTCCAACATACTTAATACAACTGAAGGGGCTTTAAATTCGTTTGAAATAAGGAATTTACTTCTAAGAGTTTACTTTGCAAAACAACGATTTTGCTTTTCATTTTTTTATATAATAATATGTCAGAATCTCCTCCAATGATTAAACCTTGGAATAATTTGAAAATTCCGGTAGTGTTGGTATATTTATTAATCTGTCGCGTGATATATGGTATATGCGTGTGAAATAGTTAACTAATATCTGGTTGATTGAAAACAATCCACGAACGAAATATACTTTAGGAGTCGTGTTTTTTATGTTTTGTTTGTAGCTGATAGGAGATTTTTCAGAGGGAACAGAACCTAAAACTTTCAGCCCGGGGGTTACGGGTTTAAAAAGGATATTTGTCTGTTTTCTCTTAAGGCATCTTTAGCATATCTATAGTTGGTTGGAAGAGAATGCCAAATGGTAATAAAATCACCAGGTTGTGCTGTTTACAGCAAAAATAATGGTATAAATCATCCCAAATAGTTGGAAAAATCATCCTACCGTAGGTTGATTGTCTTAATATTTATTCGCAGAAGTGTTGCAAAAATTCCTGCCTACAAAAACCAAAAATTTACTGGGGCTATCTCTGCTCTTTCCGATTTAGGACTATGCGATCGTCTGTTATTTGGATATTACGTAGAAACAGCTGGACAAGTAACAGCGTCTTTGAAACGTTTGTCAAAGATTTATTTTTAACCTGAGAAAGTACGATCATATCACTTTATACCAGAAGGCGCTGAACTGGTTGAAAGTGAAAAATAGACGCCAACTTCACATACTATCTCAATTGTTTAATATCATTAACTGTCCCGCCAAAGTATCTTATCTCGACGAAAATGTTCAGCGTCGTTCCGCCCATGGACTTGCCCTGCGCTCAGACTTTTTTATTGACCTTCCCGGTTCACCGCTCTTCTTTTTTTAGGTCGTCCTTTGCTGTCCATGCAGTGAGACTCTGGAACCAGTTACAAACCAATGTTAAACTTGCTCCGTCCTTCGCATTCGAGTTGATTATTAGGATAAAAATGTGTTCACTGCAGTCATTATAGAGAGTGGCGCAACAGTTAAGTTCTACAATCGTGTACAGCTGCATAATTAATTTATATGCTATGTATATGCCAATATTAATTGATGGCTCTATCATACCATTACATAAAACTGTTAAAAACCTAGGAGTGCTAATAGATAACACTCTCTCATGGCGAGATCAAATAAATGAGGTAAGCCGAAGGATCTTCTTCAGCCTGTGTTGAAAAGATTCCTTCTAACCAAAACCAAAATTTTACTCGTACAATCTCTGCTCTTTTCGATTCTGGACTATGCGGACGTATGTTACTTGGATGTTACAGATGAACAGCTGGACAAATTACAGCGTCTTCAAAATGTATACCTAAGATTCATTTTCAACCTATGTAAGTACGATCATATAACTTCACACCAGAAGGCATTGAACTGGTTGAATGTTAGAAATAGACGCTAAATTCACATACTGTCTCTATTGTATAATATCCTTAACTGTCCCGCCACCCCCTCTTATCTCGCCGAAAATTTTTAGCGTCTTTCTAATCATGGATTAGCGCTACGCTAAAACAGAGATTGTTTATTGGCCTTTCCAGTTCACCGCTCCTCTTTCTTTACGTCGTCCTTTACTGTCCATGCAGTGAGACTATGGAACCAGTTACAAACCAATTTTAAACTTGCTCCGTCCTTCGCATGCTTTAAGAAGCGAATGAAAACACTCTTAATTTCTAATCAATAATAAAACGTGTTTTATTCCCGATTTTTTCTTTCCTCTCCACCATCCTCCCCTTTTTCTTTCATTGATGATATCTCACTTTTATTTTAATATGATTATGCCCATAAATTTCATAAGTATGAATAATCTTTTGAATGTTTTTTGCGACCATGTAACTTGCTTTATTTACTTTTGTCTGGTTAGTTGGAACAGATTGCCACCTGGCAATAAACCCGCCAGATTGTATTTACAATGAAGTGTTAAATAAATAAATACAATTTATATGATATAAAAAAATTCTTAACAAAATGATATGTTTAATAATGATAAGCACTTTTGTACCACCGTATACTTACATATATGTATCATACTCGTTCTTGGAAATAAAAGAATTTGGATTATCATTCATAGATGGCGTTTAATGTCGGCTTAGCAAGCGGTTTTCGACCAGTTATTTAATAAGAAAAAACACCTTAGAACCGAGTACAAATTGAATATGAATCATTAACAATTAACAATAGCTTATGTAGCCGAACTATATAAATGATAATGAGTCTTATAGAATATTGTTATACGGCGTATTTCAAATGCAGTAGGAATTCAGTGAATACCTTTCCATTGATATTTGATAGATTGATTAAAGAGGGATGCCGTCAGCTCAAGTGGCAATTAGTGTACGTAATAAACTGAGAAGGCGCTATAAAAGAACAGAAATTATATGATGCATGTATGTATATCAAATGGTTTTCGTAGTATCAAAAATATTTTTTGGTATATGGAAGTGTTTTGTTGTATTATAATCGTCCAAATAGATGCTATTTGATGCATATAGTATATTGTATATGAAATTGTTTTTGTAGTAACAAAAGTATTTTTAGGCATATGGAAGGGTTTTTTTGTATTATAATCGTCCAAACGGAAGTTACATGATGCTTATATGAAATAGTTTTTGTAGCATCAAACGTATTTTTAGGAATATGGAAGTGTTGTGCAGTATTATAATCATCCGAAAAAGAAATTATATGATGCGTATTATGTACATGACATTGTTTTTGTGGTATCAGAAGTATTTTTAGGTATATGGAAGTGTTGTGTTGTATTATAAGAATCCAAACAGAAATTATATGATGCGTATTATGTATATGAAATTGTTTTTTGTGGTATCAGAAGTATTTTTAAGTATATGGAAGTATTTTATTGTAGACTAATCGTCAAAACAAAAATCATTTGATGCATATATTTTTTGTAATTTTTTTGTAGTATCAAAAGTATTTTTAGATATATAGAAGTGTTTTGTTGTATTATAATCGTCCAAAGAGAAATTTTATGATGCATATATTGTATATTAAATCGTGTTGTAGGTATTTGGAAATGTTTTCTTATATTACAATTGTTAAACAGAAAATATAAAAAAATGGAATGAAAGGATTATCGCAGTATCAAAAACATTCGCAATTATGTGGAACTTTTTTCTTATATAATAAATATCCAAAACGAAAAGATCAGAAATCATATGATGCATGTGTAAGTTATGGAGATGACGTATGTCCATTATAAATATATTATATACTATGCGTATCCAGAAGGTAAGTGTACTGAGGCTCTCACGACCGGATGGATTTTATTTTCGACATGTTGGCTACACTTCCGTGTAGCCTGACCCTTCCCCTCCGCAACGAGACCGGATCGAGATCAGTACGTTGAGAAGTGTCGACGCGACAATACGTTTCGGGAAAAATGTCAATCCAATCTCCCGCCAAGTGCGAAATACGCGGCGTCATCCGTTATCTCGTTTGGAAGGGAAACCTCCGGTTGAGGTTTATAATGAGGTGAAAACTGCATATGGTGATAAAGCTATGAATCGTACGAGTGCGTACAAGTGGTGTCGGGAGTTTAAAAACGGTCACGTCACACCTCTTCACCCTCCGCCAAAAAGTTCAAAACCACAATTTCATCCAAGAAAATCATGGCATCCGTGTTTTGGGACTGTCAAGGCATAATTTTAATTGAATATATGCCTCAAGGGGAGACCATCAACTCTGCAAGATACTGTGAGACCCTAAAAAAATTGCGGAGGGCGATTCAGAACAAGAGGAGAGGCATGCTGACAAAGGGTGCCTGCCTGCTGCACGACAATGCCAGACCACACACGGCCAACGCCACGAAGGAACTGCTCGCCTCGTTTAAATGGGATGTCCTGAACCATCCCGCGCATTTCCCTGACCTAGCACCTTCAGATTACTATCTGTTTACCTCCCTGAAGCTGCACATGGGTGGAAAAAGGTTTCAACCGACGAGGATGTAAAGGAGGAGGTGGAGAAGTGGACGGAGGGGTTGGCGGGAAACTACTTCGAGGAAGGCATCAAAAAGTTGATACCCCGCTTCACCACCTGCATTGAGAGGAATGGCGACTATGTCGTAAAATAGCTTACATATGTACTACGGTAACCACGTAATTTTTTTGTATAAATAAAAAACATTGTAACCTACAAAAATTCAGTACACTTACTTTCTGGATATACCTCGTATATGAATAATGGTGACCAATTTAAAATTGCAGTTTTTGTTGCGCCATCCTATGAAATAATACCTTTGGTCGAATCATGGAAATCGATATCGCGACATGATTCAAACATTTTTTGGTATCAATTAACTTATTTAGACTAAGAAACACGTGATTCCAGCAAGAGGGGAGATACTTGTCATACTGCTAATAAAACAATGGATTTATTGCAGGAAAAGTTCTCAAGTGTTACCAAATATTTATTTTAAAAAATCCACAAACAAAATAAAGCATTTTTTTTCCTTATCGTGTATATTTTGGGATTCAAATCTTATTCATAATAGATATCATTGACTTGGAAAATTCATATTTAATTAAAACTTAATTTTTTACTTTATCACGTTTAATGGAATTATGAATTTAACAAGGACTAATACAGAAAATTGGTCCTTTTCTGACTTAATATAAATCGTAATAAAAAAGCATAATGAACATTATGAAAAATTGAAAAAAAACATTCTTAAAATAATATAAAGTATCTCCTCAACTATGGATGGATATGTGAAAGAATTAGATAGACTACGTGTTAATCATCCATCACCGGGCAGCATCTGAGAGGAAACGGTCCATTTATTCAACGCTGATAGAGAAGAATGAACACTTAATAACTCCCCGATCGGCCCTCAAATTGCTCTCACAAAACACACAATCTTATTCAAATACATTATATAATATAATGTGTACTTTTTTTATCTTTTACAGTTTATTTATCCTTCACGTAATATTCTTAAACGTGGTGCGTTGTCGATTAAATTTCTTCCGCATTCACTTCCACACTGGCTTTGCATTCATATCTTATTTCATCTGAATCTATTTTTAATATAGATGAACAGCAAGTTTCAACAGGGAGGTATTTTTTATAGAAGCATTACTGCCTGAACTACTCAGGTGGACCAAGAAATCTCTTGACATCCTCTGAATAGACATAGAAGAAGACACTGTGTCAAAATGGGGAATACTACGTAATAGTTATATCAACTTTCTGATTCCAGTAGAGTCTTGTACGAAGGAAGATTTCATATAGTTTGACAATATTGTCTTCTTCTTCATCTTATTTTAGGCATGTTGGCCTGTTATGGTCCTGCATCATTGTTTGCTCTTGTGACGTCGACTGCCAGCTGTCTTTCCATCAGGTCATCTTTTGACCTACCAAAAGATGACAATATTGGATCTGAAAAATCGTTAATCTGTAGTGTATTAATAATTTGATAGAAAATTTAAAGAATAATATAGCAACTAGCATGGTTGGTATATTAATCTGCTTAACGAAAGCCGGCAATATATTGAATATATTGATCATCATAGAACGTAATCTCTTGGCGTTTAAAAATAAGGTTATATCTGTCACGAATAAAAAATATTGAGTACAAATTATAAACTATTAATTTGAAAATCAACCTTTTGATGATCATCTGTGTCACACTGCATCTTTCGACTCTTTTACGTTCCCTCCAGATTGTACCCTGCACAAAAAAAGTGTAATACATTCACAAATCACCCTCATACAGAATGGATTGCCTTAATCAAAAAAAATATATAGAATACAGTAAAGAAGGGCAAATAGTATGATTCTTTAAGAATGAAAAAAAAATATGTGACATAATTTCTCTAACTTTATTTTTTCGATTCATGTTCAAAGAGTTATACAATATAATACCCTCGAAAAATAGGCGGAAAAATGTTGGTGGTATCAGATGTGCAACAGCTAATTTAATTTATTGTAAGAATTATTAACTGTGTTTACGTTAGATTGCAGATGATAACTTTTTCTAATAAATTAAATAAAAATGGTGTGTAGGAAATTGAAATTAAGTTAGTTCATAGTTATAATACGAGTATATAAATTAAATTATTTTTTAAGATATAAAAGAGTATAGAGGCATAGTATTTTGCAATTTTTTGTATTATATAATACTTAATTAAATTTAAAAAAAGACTTGAATAAAATGCAATATTGCACGAGAATATTCCAGTAACAATTTTGATATATGGAAGTGAAACGTAGATGTGGAAATATACTGAAAAAAACCAAAGAAATGAGTGCACTGAAAAGAATACATGGGGTTACAATGTATGATAGAATATGGAATGAAGTAATCAGGAATGAATATGAACTTAAGACTTGTGTATTAAGTAAGAACAAGAAGAGCACTATAAGATGGTTTGGGCATGTAAAACGATTGAATAAAGAAAGACTTACAAAACAAGGATACAATACAGTAAGTAGAAATCGTTATAGAGTTAAACCAAGGAAAATATGGTTGGATCAAGTGAATGATATTTAGAAAGAAGAAAATTTTGTATAAATCAGAAAAACCTTTAGAGTTCATCATTTCCCTATAGGAGTAGGAAAAAAGGAATGAGCGCCATAATTTTACGACACGCACATACTAAGTGTATTCCTTCATTCATAAACCTTCTCATATAACGAATTCTCTGACTTTCTACATTGCCTACTTTCAAAATATAATTGACTTGATCCAACCACAGTTACCTTGGTCTTCCTCTCACACGCCTCCCACTCACATTGGCCTATGTAAAATGTGCCTTTCGAATAAATATCAAATATGGCTAATAGAAAAAAAAAAAGAATCTCAGCTGTGTGAAGTTCTAGTGAGAGAGCAACATTTAATTATCTTTAATTGTTTTCGTCTTAATTTTATTTTGACTTTTACTTTCAATCTAAACACAGCGCATAAATTTCATAATTTGTAATTAATTAAATTTATCTTTATAATTAATGAATATATTTAAAACAATTTATTTCGCAATAAATTCGACAGTTATAATTTTAAAACTTATATAACACGATCTCTTTTTATTCTTTTACACAAAAAAACGTCTTAACTCTACCATCTACAAACAACGCATAATTTTTCAATATGACTTTTATAAACCCGCTTCGATCAATTTAAAAGCGTAATTGATCATTAATGATCGCTTATAATATCTATAGAGCTTATCTTAATGTCGTGTTATAAAATTTATTAAATAAAACTAGTATGTCATCGTAAATTCATATTATGACATGCAAATATAATCTTAATTTATTTTATTGAATTAAAATTGAATAAATAAAATGTTGGCAAAGTTATTCGTCATATTAATTTCTTTAGTTATTCACGAAACAAAATAATAAATAGAAAGTGGTACTTAATACTAAATGTTGAAAGAGGATATGTAGAGAATCAAAAGAGATGATTAATTTTGCTGAATTTTATATTAACTTTCAACATTTACGAGAATGGAAAATATTGAAATAAATAGTCTTCACTAGACTCACAAACTATTTCATAATGTACGAATATTGTCTACTAATGATACTTTTCAGTACTACTTTATAATTGATTTAAACGATCAAGTGATATTTTTGATACAAAAAAAAGCAAAAAGAACATTTAAAAATTAATAATAATACGAAAGAAGTTTTGTATAATAGAAAAACTTATCCATTAATATAATCTATAATATTTAAGAAACAAAGGAAAGTTTTGATTCATCTGTTATTAAGTTGGTTTTAGAAAATACAGTTTTGATAAACCTGCTTTACATAAACAAACATCGTACAAGTGATGGATAGCTTGTTCGGAGTTTCGGTCCGATGGTAGGACACCTTACTCCTTCATCGGATAAGTTCTGACTGTTAAGATATTTATTGGAAATTTTGTCTTGACTGGGCCTCGTAGTCTAGGATCCATTCAGTTGGAAAACGAAGATATGCCATGAAGTTTTTCTTAAGAGACTGAGCTCCAGCAGGTTTTTTTTCTCTTCCACACGGAAGTCCAGTGCGTTGCCGTAAGGCTGTGTACATCGTATAAACATACATAAATAACATCACACCGTGTCATTTTTTGGGTAGGCAAATTGGACAAATTTTCTTTACACTCAGCTCTCGCCTTGTCCACAGTTAAACATCTCGTCATATGTGATCTTCTGTTTCTCATATATAGTATTACCGTTCCGTCAATTAAAATATCTTCAATAATATCTTTCCATTATTTTCTCTACTGTCTACTGTACAACCTTACATGTATCCATCTCATAGTAAGTCACCGACCAAGAAATAAATAATGTATAAAATATTAAAATAAAATAAACTTGATTTTTTAGATATTCAATTCTTACTTTATGGGAATACAGTAGAAGAAATTAAAAGCACATAATTTATCTTCGTTGTTGAATAAAACAAGATCGCGGGGAAATACTAATGAATATACCCTATGATATAAGTCTTGATAACAAATATTGTATATCTTTGCCACTGCGCTTTCATCCATTCCGTCTTGCCTATTGAACCAGGGCTAGACTTGGTTATTCAAAATCCGACACATAAGATAACGCGTGGATGGAACATTATACTAAATGTTCTCATGTGCATGTTTGTATTAAAGTAATAAAAAAAATTAAAACTCAGCTTGAAAACAATCATTTGTTTTATTAAAAATATTCAAAGTTATGCCTTCTTTACATCATATACGTATGTATTGTCAAAATTATTTGTTTTTTTTTTTAATAAAAAAACTTCTGCCTGTTAGGTAAATGTCCGTTTTAAAGCAGGTAGGTTTCAGTAAACAAAACAAAATTAAAGTAACATAACATATATAGAACACTCATAAGATTTAAAATCACACTCAAACGGAAAAGTAATTAAATTCTTCATATTACAGAGTATTTATATCAGAAATATTCGATGTTCAAAGCATCATTCCCCGATATGTAGACATAAAAAATACTTATTCAACAGAATTAAGAAAAAAAAACTATTTGACAATTTTTCATAGCATAATTTTAATTCAATTTGAATTTTCATCGTTATGCTTTACTAAATCGGATGTGTTTTCGATCATACCAAATTTTAATAATAACATGAACAAAAATACAATCAATTAGAAGAGGCGAATGGTGTTAAGTAGTAAAGTTCTATACTTTGTTAACACATCAAATACTGTGATAGCAGAAAAAAGTTACGAGAACGAAAAATTGCTGTTCAAATTACGTAGATAACCAAATAAATTTAGTGAACGTATTGAACACTTAAAGAAATGGTAAGCTACGGATTTAGTAATAGACAAAAAAAAATATTTAAAGTGTTACACACTTTGACTTGATTTATTAAAAAAAATACTTTTGTTTCCTTCAGTCCTTCTGTTTTCCCTGTTCTAACTCAAATCGATTCAGTTTAGTATTAACTGTTTCATAAAGAGATAGACGATCTACTTGGCGAAGTACGGTAAGGTAAAATACTCGTCTTCCTCTACAGTGGGTGTGAGCATGATTCCTATTGAAGTCCGAAAAAACAATTTAAAAAGCATTAGTATGGTTATACACACACTACTGGTGTGTAAATGTTGTTGCTTCTTTATGTGCATACTACTCGTATGTAAATGTTGTTGCTTGTTTATGAGGTCCATGCCTACTCCAGTGGTTCTTAACTCGAAGAATCGATTATTGAGACCGAAGACAATATTGTATTTTGACCACATTCTTCAACATATCCAAATCGCGATGTGTTGAAGGGTACCATATGAATTAATGTGGCTATGAAACATGCCGTTAGCCACTTTAGTAACGAGCATCACAATATAATTATCTTTAGTAAGTTCTCTACGCTTCACCAGGTACAAATCATTAATTCCGGTATAACTTTTCAATCCTCATTTTTTTATTTCATAAACTATAAATTCGATCCTGTAGACGTGGATAAAACTTCGCTCATCAACTTATACCCCTGATGACGATGATAAAATGATAAATTCATACGCTCTTTGAATTTCAATTTGGTGAGTGCGTCCCTGTTGACAGGTACAAACTATTTTATGATCCCTGTTTTAAATTCTATACACTCCCGCATGGAGCGGACATCCATTAATTGGCTCCTCTGCCCCCTCTCGTCCCGGCATTCCGCCGTACTATGTATCGGGCAAACAGAAATAGTAGGAGATAATGAGATATTATTATGACACCTGACTGATGGGCTTTAATCAACGCGCCGAACGCCTTCGGCGCCAATAAGAATGTTACTTCTTCTTCATTATGTTTCCCTTGCAAAACGTTGCAATTAAATTTTACAAAATGAGGATGATTTTTTTTATATGTTAAAAATATTTTCCAACACGATTGGTAAAGCGGATTGGCCGAACCATTCATTCACGTGTTAGTTTTTCTTTTTTTTTATTTATGAATAATAATATTTTTAGGAAATTCTGCCTTTCATAGTTTGTTTTTTATTTATTGATTAATGCTTTACAAATCATTCATTCATCTTTCCATTCAACATATAAAGAAAGACAATTGACAAAATGTCAGATATCCCATACAGACTAATGCAAAATTTTCTCAAATGTTATTTGTGAACATTAATTAAATTTATTGTATTGGATAATGACTTTACTGGAAAAGTTTCTATTGTACAAAGTTTCACTTTTTTCTTTATTTTTGCATACATACATAGGTACATACATACCATCACATCATTTCCTTATTGGTGTAGGCAGTAGGAACAGAGTGCAAAACTTTCCTATCGCCACACATTTCCCATCGCCTACTCCATACCTATACGTATCTTACAGTTCCTTCTGTTAATAGTATTTCTTACCTCTTCCCCTTCTTTCAAATTTTCATAATAATATATCCACAATACTTTTCTTGGTCTTCGTCTACCAAAAATCCCAAGTTTGGTTTGTTTTTTTAATTTGTTATCAGTCTTTCATCACCCATCTGTTCAACATGTCCTAACCCCCTCCACTTGTTTTTTACGGCACTCAACACATTCATTCATCTTCAAACTCACATTTCAACTTAATTAATATATTTCTTATTCGGACAGGAAGTCTATGCGTATGAAAGGGAGACGGGGGATAAATAAGAGAGAAGAAAGTTAAGGTTACAATTTTTATTTAATTTATATTTCATCTTGCCAATCACAAACTAAACGCCCTTAGATATTAAACAATTTTATATAATATTCATGATAGATTCTATGCTTTAATATTAGATGGCAATAATAGCTTAGCAAATTATTATTTTTTTGCGTAAAAAAATATTTAAATTTATTCAACCCCACAGCGCGGTTGTGAGCATAAATAATTTATCTCTTTTTCTTTCAAGAAAAATAGATTAAAATCTAGTGTGGACACTAATAACCCGTTAAAACGCGGCTTATAGATGACGTTAAACTACTCATAGACCATAAAACAAAAAAAGAAATCTTGAAATTTCAAAAATATTCTTTTTCAAATTTAAACATTTATAGGAATCCTAAAAATATTTGGCGTATACTCCTTCATATATAGGAGTTCACGGCTATTATTCAAAGAGAGAGAGAGAATCCTAAAAATAGTATATGACATGTATCATTGGATCGAATAGCTTTATTGATATTTATATGACGCGACCTTAGTTTTGATCCCTTTTCATTTTAATTTTAATCCATTTTAATTTTATTTGTTATCATGCAAAAAAAGTAAAATATTATAATTTGGTTGAAAATTATGAAGAATTTGGCTTATTCATTTATTGACATTATATACGACACATAAATGCACTTTACAAATAAATCGTTGTAATATTTTCCAAAAAAAAATTCAATAACCTCAAACCGAATTCACAACACACGAGGCGCATGATCATATGATAAATATGTAGTATACCAACATCGAAAGAAATATAATCTTAAATACAATAAAATAATATACAAAAGTAACTAAAATACAGAAAAAGAGAAAATGGTACATTTAGCCTTCATCTATTGTAAGAACCTTTCTGAACTCAACAACGTATACATTCAAACTATCCACCAAATCAGACATTAAGTTACCCAATTATCGCATTCCCACGATTGATTTATTAAAACCTGCAACTGCTGATAGCAAAATGATATTGACACATTAAAATTTAAAAGGTTTCACGTGTTTCTAGTAGGAGAGTGAAAACTAATTTTAGTTAATATACAAGGGCTATCAACAGTATTGGGAACAAGCAGGTCACAAATGTCTCGATCCTGCAACGCTCCAACTGTAACATATAGAAGATATGGTTGTTAAGGTGAAATTGATAAGCGAGGGCTGCCAAAATGCGTCTTGCTCGGGGAAGTAGTCGGCAAGCGAAGGGCTGGTGGACAGAGAGAGCGCTATAAGGAAAGTCTGCTAGAATCGCTGACTTTGTGCGAGGCGCCTGAGGACCGGGAACAGGTGGCTCAGGACCGAGGAGGATGGAGGGCCATCTGTTCTCGGGCTGATGATGTCTCAACGGCTAGATGTGTGAAAAACAGTCAGCGTGTTGCGAACATGTGTCAGCATTGCCAAGTGACTCAGCAGGATTCTCAGATCTGTGACATCTGCAGGAGGGAGTGCGCATCTAGGATCGGGTTGTTTTCTCAACAGAAGATCACATGATTGACGTGGAAGAGCAGCTCAAGATTGACGATGGAGTGGCGAGGTGATCTTTGACTACGGTGCCTAGCGACGACAAACAACTTGATAAAAAAATCGTAAATCATCCTTTCAGAAAGTGTACTGAACAGTTATAAAAACGTAATCGTGTTTTTGCAACTTGAGCACACGTGGCCAGTGATCATATCGTTACTTCAGGTCAATGGTTTAACTATTTGAAAATTCAATTTTGTTTTCGTGTAGTAAAGAGGAATGCGAAAAAAGTAATTTAAAATGCATATGATCAAATTGTTGACAAAGGAGATTATTATGATTCAACAGCAACAATGGGTGGGTGTGGGCTGTGTTATTATTTGGTAACATGTCTCGTTGCCAGCTACTTGCATGAAGCACTTTATCCTGTGGACCATTGTTCAGCATTTTCTTTGATGAAAGGATTATTTTTTGAATTGCGTCATTTGAGACCACACCGTGGTGTCTCTTCGTATAAGGAATGGTGAAAGTTTTGTTTTATTATTATTTTAAGAAACATTTAATTACAAAATAGTTCCTTATTCCTAGAGATTTGTTCTACGAGGGCTGCTACTTAAGTTTTGAGACACACAAGTAAAAACAAATATTTATCATCGAAAATGGCTTCATTGTTTTTCAAAATACTCTCCATGAAGATCAATACACTTTTGCATGCGTTTGAACCAATTTTCGAAGCACTTTTTTCACTCCGAATGAGGTAAATTCAAAACATGCGTTTTGAACGCACCAACGTCTTCTTCAGGCGTCGAAAAACATTGACCTCGTAATTTATTTTTGATGTTCGGGAATAAAAATAAGTCATTGGGTGCCAAATCAGGGCTGTACGGCGGATGACCCGTCAATTCGATGTTTTGAGTGCTCAAAAAGTAACTTGTTTGAGCCGATGTGTGAGAGCTCGCATTGTCGTGGTGGAGAATGATCCGTCTTCGGCGGTTGGTTTTCCTCATTTCTTCGAACACTTCTGGCAAACAAATGATAGTGTACCATTCAGAATTGACCGTACAACGTTCCACTAAAGACACTGTTGCGACATGATAATTTATACCGAAGAAACAAGCCACCATTTGCTTCGAAGTGCTTCGTGCACGAACAACTTTTGTTGGATTTGGCTCGTCTTGAAAGACCCATACAGTCGACTGCTATATAGTTTCTGTCTCATAAGCAAAGATCCATGATTCGTCGCCTGTCACGATCTTATAGACGTCTTTTAAAGCACCTCCATCGATTTTTTTCAACATTTCTTTGGACCAATCGACACGAGCCTTTTTTTGAACGATTGTCAAATTATGCGATAACCAACGCGAACAAATCTTTTTGACGGCCAAATGTTCATGCAATATTGAATGTATGCTAGTGGCACTAATGCCCAAACATGCTTCAATCTCACGATAAGTCACATGATGATCTTGCAATATCAGTTCACGCACAGCATCGATGTTTTCTGGCATAACAACCGATTTTGGCCGACCTTCACGAATTCGTCCTGGAGCGAACTACGACCACGATTAAATTCGGAAAACCAGCGAAACACAGTGGCCCGGGATGGTGCTTCATCACCAAAAGTCGAAGCGAGTTGATCGGCACACTGTTGAGTTAGTCCACGTCGAAAATTATAAAAAATCATCGCACGAAAATGTTCACGATTTAATTCCATTTTTGGCCGAGATGAATTTTTCAAGACACTGGGAACAACACAAATAGCACTCGTATGACAAAACTTTCTGGGCACGTATACCATTAAAAACGTCAAACTTTACGATGCTGATGTCAGATTTGACGTATCTACACTGGTGTTGCCATATCTCAAAACTTAAGTAGCAGCCCTCGTATTAGCTTAAGTTTATGTTTATCTATATACTCGTATATGGTAAATACATAAAACACAAAAATATTTCTACGTCCTTCATTTAAGTAGCTAAATTCATTCAAATTTAGATATCGTTATACTTGAGGTTTTTTTTCTTGTACAAGTAAAAGTACTATTGGCCCGTCATTGACGTGACGACCTTTTGTACCAATTTGGTAATTATTTTTACCAATTTGGTAATTTGGTAATATCTTCGGAATTCCCATTCGTATCTTACTCATTTTAAAAGGGTTCGAGTCTGGTTTTCACTTTAGGCCTCTGTACTTTTTTTATTGACTGTAAAGTTTACTATTGGGTGGCACAACAAGAACTGCAATTTTATATTTTAATTAAGTTCTGCAATCGTGTATTGCTGCATGATTAATTTATGGGTTATGTAGATGATGTTTGTTCATTATAAATATTATACGTTAGACAGCTGAAAAAGGCAACTATATTAATTTAAAATTGCAGCTCTTGTTACGTCCCCCTATGAAATAATACCTTCGGTCAATGGAAATCGATATCGTGACGGGGATTCAAACTTGTTTTGGCATCAATTGAACAATTTTGACTTGGAAAACATGTGGTTTCAGTAGAATGGAGCTACATGTCATACTGCTGATGAAACAATGAATTTTTAAAAGGAAAAGTTCTCCAGCCGTGTAATTTCTCGTCGTGGAAATATAAATTGGCCGCCACGATCGTGTGATTTAACACCCCTTTAGATTTTTTTTATTAACTACACAACAGTGTCTTTATATACAGATGAACATGTGACAGGTTATACAAGTACTTAAAATTATTGTCAAAAAAATACAAAACTTTATCTTAAACTAACATGAAGATACAAAAAGCAGTGGTAATAATAAATTTGTACAGTCATTGTTTTAAAACTATTTAATAATTATATGTATATTTAAGTTCAATATATGTTATGTATGTGTACCACAAAATATTACCAAACTTCACTAAGCAGACTTACGTAATTGTCGGAGACTTATTTTATAGAGGTAAAGAGCTCAGATTTGTTTTTAGTGGAACAACGCTTACATAGAACAAATATTGAATTTTTTGAGAATTTTATGGACAGATCTTGAGGTATAAAAAAAACACATGGGTTCACTTGTACTATAGAACGAGATGCAAGTTGCTTTGCAGAATCGAAACCTTACACATGTTGATGGGTTACCCAGGGTTACTCAACTCCAGAGGCAAAGTGTTGTCCTTAATGTTTCGTTTATACTAGGTACAAGTTACAAGCCCTCTGATATCTTAGGGGTACTACATAAATTCAAAAAAGTACTTTTTGAAAGAATGTCAAAAACATGTTTTTATATTGCACAAACTGTATCCAATTAACAATTAAAAACAGTGATGTATCTTCCTGGCAGAGTTTTAATTACAAATGTTCACATACATCGTAAGATATTAAATAAGTTTTGATAATCATTTTGAACATTTTTAATTTGTATAATGTCAACTTGAATCGTTAAGGAAAAACTTTAACATAATGTTGATGTTGTTTGGGATTAACATTGGGATCACGACCTTAAGTATAATATTTAAAATAAAATTGTTTTAATTTCAATTTATTCATCACACACATTAAATGTGAAAAGAAATTGGACAAAAATGTATCCCTTCCAATTAATTTTTGAGACATTGAGATGTGTTTTGAAGATTTGTTTTCGTTCCTATTATCATCATCACCATTACTTCATGCCTATTGAGGATATGCAGAGAAACATATATACGCAAATTTTTCATACCTTTTATGTTACTTGCGTTGATTTAGTAATTTTTTTATGTTGTGTAATTCTTTTTAATATTTTGTTCGACCTGCATGGTAGTTATCAAGTGTATTTGTACTTTTTTTACTTTAAAATATAACAGGCAACCATTATTTATATCAATATTTAACACATAACAGGTTATTTCCTAGTGAGATGGACCATAAAGTTTTTGTATGTGTTAGATCTATGTGAATTGAGAAGTAAAATGCAATATTAAGTTCAAATTAGTGTAAAGTTACCTTTATATTGCGTTGTCCCTAAAATATTTTCGTTTTGTAAGGTCAAATACAAAAGCAAATTACACTAAATGCTCGTAGAAGTTAATTTTCGATATTTTCAATATCTCAGCAGGTTTGTTAGCGTTACACGCTGGTTACTCTCGATCAAGGCCTTTATTAGGTCATCAATAGTTATCAGCCTTTATGACAGACCACCACCATCTTCGAGTGTCATATCACCATTACGGTCTTCAAGCCACATTGGACACACGATCGTTGACTGCATCGTCATAATCTTTTTTTGGTTGAGTCATATTTCTTGTTTTGAGGTAGTGAAAA
>OX463852.1:28440149-28548178 GCA_949825065.1 Odontocerum albicorne | reverse complement strand
AGCAAGAATGGTGTCATTTAACCGAGCCTTACCACTTAGGCGCCATTGTTGCAGAATGAACGGTATCATTTCTTTGCAACTTATATACTTATACTTGGATATATTGAAAGAGCAGCCATTTTTAACAAGAGTTTCGTACCATTATTTTTATAAAGAACTTAAGAAAGCCAATATTTCAATAAATTCATTTAATTTAATATTCACACATTCTACACGACAAAATGACCTATTACAACCATCTCGCTAGGCCTATTGCATGCTCCGAAGATAGCTGACTCAAATCAGTGAAATCCAAGTCTGAACTGCAGGCAATCATGAGGTTAGATTTGTATTGTATTAATCTTTTGCTGTATATACAACCTACCAGGAAAATTTAAGGCATTAACTAAAAACCGTACTAGAACCCTTATTGAAAAATAATTAGTAATAACATAAATTAAACCTACTACCTACGGGTCGGAAGACAGGCGTCTTGCCAACTAGGTCATGAAGGTCGTCAAATCTCAACAATTTGACATGTCTCCGCAAAAAAATCCGTAAATTTTATTTAAGACTGTCACAAATTAAAATTACACTGTTTAGTACTTAAATTACACTGAGGTACTCGTAATTTTCATGATCAATATAAAAATGAAACAAACTTTTCAAATATAAAAAAAATTGTATAAATAATATCAAATAATTGTAGTTGAGATAAGCAAAATAACATCAATACATTTTTTTTCTTAATTCTAACTATAAACCATTTAAATTAACATAACACTTATGTTATGTTATATTGTCTTAAGGGACGTATTTTATTCGATATTTTTAAATGTTTATTACAAGACAATTTTATTTCAAAATATAACAATATTTCATCAAAAGTTTAAAATCACACTCACGCCAATCTTACGTCGTAATAATTTATATATCCGAGGTATTACCATTACCGATAATCTGGAGAATTATAGATTTGTTATTCACTATAGAATTCCAATGGATACTACATTTTAAAAATTCAATATTCGGTTATTTGTTATATTTTTTCGAGACATCGATTTTTTATTTATTTTGTAATAAACTGGTGGTCATACCAATCTTATCGAATTTTACCAATCAACGAAAAATAGTTTCATTTTGATAGTATTTACAGTGATACATAAGGATAAAAGATAAAAAAAACTGTCAAGAATTAAATGTCAACAGTTCAAATGTCAAATCTCATGGGCGACTGCAGCTCTGTCTTATAGGAATTTTTAAGTGTGAATTTCGGAGATGTAAGTCAGTCGTCTCAGAACAGGCAATGAGCCAACTGAGACGGCTTATATAACTGTGTGCCTTGTGTAGAATTGTGTAAGTATTGTGACATATAAATCATAATTTTATATAACATACATACAAACAATAACGCCATATCCCTTTCGGTGCAGGCAGAGAGGGGAGAGCACCAAGCATTCCTGTCGCGACACACATAATTCGCCTTTTTTACATCCATACACCTTTGGCCCCAATCTTCCAATTCGGAAGCTGCGGGTTCGATTCCCGTTGTCATCCAGAATTTTTAAAACATATTCAAATCTAGTTTTCACTTTAGGTCTCTTTAACGTCTTTCTGGTTGATTGCCACATGGAAAGAGATTGCCACATGGAAATTGGCCCACCAGGTTATGCTGTACATAATTAAAGTGTAATGAGCCTACTACAATAGTATGATACAACTTACACTATTTCTCTGACGTATTACATTTCATTCATCATTCACTTGACCTAACCATATTTTCTTTGGACTTCCTATGCCTCGCCATCCACTCATATTTGCACTGTATGTTTGTTTTGTTAGTCTAGTAAGAAACCATTGAAACCGTGTTGTGAGATTTTAAAGTTTCAATTGTTAATTAGAAGTACATTTTAAAATCAATTTGTTATAATAAAAAGCTCTAATATCTTTCCATTCCTGTCCAGCTTTTATGTGTCATTAATTCGATAAAATGTGTTTTTCTTTTTTTGCGATCTTTTCATCGTCTGATCCATCGATCTTATTTTTTCTCCTACCTAAGCACGTCTTCCTTAAATTTATTATTGTGCATTGTGCTGCCTGTTAGCAACGTCTTTAATTATTTATGAATTGTCTCCGTGAGAAAAATGACTTCAATCTCTCTGGTCTTCAGGAGACAACGAGGAATAATTAGATAGAACCGAGGGACACTCGATACTCCGATGAAGCTTTTGTCACAGCCGTACAAAAGTGACCAGTTGACGATTCAATTAATCCGGTTCTTGTGATTTTCTTGCTTATCGTTATAAAGTTGGCTTCGTCAGTAGAATATTAATTGTTTTGGATTTATCTGCACGTATCTTCAATGGACGTTCCTACGACTCTCAACTTTATCTTTAAGGCTTTCTTATCTTTAATGAAGAAATAATGTGTTCTCTACACTAAGGATATTTGTATTTTTATTCTTCTTCTTCTTCTTCATCTTATTTTAGGCCTGTTGGCCTGTTATGGTCCTGCATCATTGTTTGCCTCTTGCGACGTCGACTGCCAGCTGTCTTTCCATCTTTTGGGAGGTCGTCCTGGAGGTCTGCTTGCTTGGGGGATACTGTCCCTGGCCATTCTTACGGTTCTTGGTTCCGCCATTCTGGATACGTGTTCGTTCCAGAACCTTCTTCCTTGTCGTGCCCATCATACAATATCTTCAACTTCGCACGTCCTTCGGATTTCTGTGTTACGTACTCTATCACGAAGTGTTTTGCCAGCGATACTCCTGAGTACCTTCATTTTGCTGGTTCGAAGGATATTTTTGGTTCTGGCTGTGTCGGCTCTGGACTCTATGTTGTATGTCATTGGTGGCGAACATAGGTTTTGTATATCCTCAGCTTATTTTTATTCAAAACTAATCATTTTTAACCTGTTGTGTACGTTTATAATATTTCCAATTCAGAGATTTAGAAACGTTATTGATTGAAGACGTTATCACAGTATTTTTTATTTCTATTAATTCCTTCTCGAGATATCATCTTACATCTTAGGTTGGTCCCCATAATGACAATCATCATCTTGTTTTCTGCAGTGCGTAACAACTCAGTAAAACTACACCCAAACCATTCCTGCAAGAAGTACCTTTTCTGCTCGGTTCTGCAATTTATTATCCATAAAAAAATTGTGTCATGTTTTCTACAATGTATCTTGTATCTAATAAGATAATGTAACTACACATATTTAAGCAGTTAATAGTCCTTATCCATATGCACTGTCATATTCGTCAAGTAAATCTTAAGGGTGCGTCTGTAAATTCACATCTTAAACGCTTCAACCCTACGTGATATTTCCTGGTTCAGTGTCTATACTTCCATCCCACAGAAAATGCACTTGCAAACCATTCTTAATTTCAGACTCTAGCCTCTCTCTCTCTACTCTAGCCTCGGCTTCTAAAAAGATACTTCATTTAAGTTCTCAGTCATCTTCTGTTTCCAAATATTTCAATTAAGTTAAATATGAACTCTGATTAAGGGAAGTTATAGTTTTTATGCATTAGTGGCATTGAGATACTTCAGCATAATTATATTACATTTTCACCATAAACAATACGTTATTGATCCTCTTTTTCAATTATGTTGAATATATAAATATTCAAATGTGAAAAATTTGATCGTTTAGAATGAAAAAGTTAAAGACAAACTTTGTATCGTTACTCCCTATTAACCAACCAAAAATGCATTATGTTGTTTATAGTTAAGGCATTAACATTGTGGAGGTTTACAGACATTGTAATTTATTTTTATCAAACACTGTTTATTCCACTTTTTTATGACGGTATAACCCTACCGGTTTCAAGGCTTTCACCTCATCTTCAGGGGAGCGCAAACAAGACTTGTTTGCGCTCCCCTGAAGATGAGGTGAAAGCCTTGAAACCGGTAGGGTTATACCGTCATAAAAAAGTTGAATAAACAGTGTTTGATAAAAATAAATTACAAAAATGCATTTTTTTTCTTATAGAAGTATAATGAAAGAATATTATTTTACTATATAATAGTTGTATTAAAAAATAATGACCTTAACAAATTTCTAGGAATAGAATGAGATGGAAACAAGGTAACTGGAATATCTACGAGTGTCATAATAGTTACGAACGTTTTTACATAATTTAGATTGCAAATTATACAACATTATGAAACCTCAGGTTAACTGTAATATGTAATTTGAGTATCGCACAATTATTTATCACAGTTATGAAATGATTTATTAAGTCATCCCTTTAGAGCGAGAGTTCTCAAACTTTTTTCGGCCGCAGACCCCTTTACCAAAAACTTTTAAAACCGTCAACCCTCTAGTCATTTACTTTACTTACTCAAATTAATAAGTTTGTTCAGTACTAGATATTAAATATTTCACTAGATACCAAATTTTTCATTTAAATCACTTGTAATTAAGGATTGAAAAAGATAAAAGAACTACGGATTATGGCATTACCTTATGCAACATTTAATATTGATGTCTGCGCTGACGAAACTTGAAGAAAAAAAGTACGAGCCGAGTTTTTTTTTTATTTTCGATTTTTATGAAATAAATTACTAAATTCAAAATAAGTACAAATATTGACAAATATTCTTAATTAGGTACCTATTGAAATCATAGATATTTTGAAGTGACAAACAAATAGCAGTAGAAAGGGGGTTTATTTTTGCTGTCGTCGACTCCAATTTTTTTTATTGAAACTATCGACCCTTAGAAAAATCAATTCGACCCCAGGAGGTCGATATCGACCACTTTGGGAACTCTTGCTTTAGACGTAGGCTTCGATAAATAAATCCTTGAAAAAAACTTCCAAAAAAATACATAAACATCATCACACCGTTTCCTTGTCGGTGGGGGCAGAGAAGAAAGAATGCCAGACTTCTCTTACGTGACACATTTCTTCCATCTTCTCGTACATCCATACACCTCCTCATACAACTCCTACGATTTCTCTGACTTATATTTCCTATCTTCGAAATTATTCCTCTACCACGTCTTATACGAGTACTTACGTTTACATTGTATGTTAAGTTTGGTCTATAAACAGCGCTATATAAAATTGTCCTTTGAATTAAATGAATTTTGTTTTTGAAGCTCATTTTGACGACCTCCGTGGTCTAGTTGGTAAGGCGCCTCTTTTGTGATTTGAAGGTTGGAGGTTCGATTCTCGCTGGAACCCAGATGTTTTTTTTATAATAAATTTTTTTTAGTTTGTATTTCACTTAAGGCCTAATAAGCATATTTCTGGTTGATAGGAAGAAATTAACATGATAATAATCCCACAAGGCCATACTGTACTATATATACATAAAGTGTTACACATGTTCACTCGGGCTCTGCTATAGCTACCAGACGTGATTTGTTTAATAAAAGTGGGTTCGAATTCCGAGCAAGAGTGCTCTTGAAGAGAGTTTGCTCTCTGGACGGTGTTATATAGAGTGATCCATTGAATTTAAAAACTCAGTGATTTTTTTAGTCTTTAAATGTCATGGCCCGTGCTTTGGATCCATTTGTGACTACGGGTAAGATGATCGAGTTATATCTATATTATCAGTTTAATATTATAATATTATACAATATGTACAATAAAACATGCAGTCATTAAAAATGTTAATAATTTCTTAAATTTCAGATAATAACAAGTAAAGATACAAAGCATAATAAAACACAGTGTTGTTTATATTTTGTTTATAGTTAAGGCATTAACATTGTGGAAGTTTAAAGACATTGTAATTTGTTTTATCAAACACTGTTTAGTCCACTTTTTGTAGCGGTATAAGTCTTGTAACGGTATAAGTATAGTCTTGTTTGTGCTCCCTTGATGATGAAGTGAAAGCCTTGAAACCGGTAGAATTATACCGTTACAAAAAGTGGAATAAACAGTGTTTGATGAAACAAATTACGATGTTGTTTATCGATTGATCATGTTATTTCCATTAAATATGTAATTATCGATACTTCTCAAATCAATTTTATTGGTTTCCTTTTTCGGATTCCAATGTGATCTAAAGAGAACATTTTAACCAATCAAGTTTCACATAAAAATTAAAAAATATTCCCATTATGTTATTCAGCGTTAGATATTACAATAGTATAACCACATTTAGTTTAAATGTCCAATATAAATATAATCACCCAATTTTTCCGGGAGAGAGCTGAGATGACTGGTAGTCATGATTTTCAATAGTAATTCACGCCTTTCGTTTTCTCGACACCTTCTTATAAAGTTCATTCGGTTACTCTTATCTCTCACACTTTACTATTTCACTCACTTCAAGTATGTTTTCCTTGATCAACATACACGTATACTGCATATTTTACAACATACACGTATACTGCATATTTTACAACATACACGTATACTGCATTAAATTCACGCCTATTGTAACTTTTTCTCAATATTTGATTCAAAATGTCGATATTTACTTAGGGCGCATTTATTATTTTTTTACTGAATAAAAATAAACATTTAACTTATATAGTTCTGTTTTGTGTTAAAATATCATCTAAAGAACGCCATGAATTTAAATTCGCAAAAGGTTGCTAATAAACGCCTCTTAATAAATTCAGTTAGAATAAGGTCTCAAAATGAGTTATAAAAACCAGTATCTATAATGATAAGTAAATTGACTTCACACCATGTCTTTAGCACAGACAATACTCCTGTTAAAACCCAGACTTTTTACTAAAAAAATCCAGCCTGGTTTGTTTAACACATTTCTGATTGTTTGGAAGATGCCAATAAGCCTATCAGTTTGTACTACTCATTGTATTGGCAATAAGCCCATCAGGTTGCTTATGTATTACAACGACGTGTAATACAACGCAATAACACTATATTTATACAAAAAAATATAAGTTTTTTTTTCGTTTTGTGCTTTTAATGTTATATTCATGTTCTTTATCATAATCAACTACATTGTTTTGTAGTTAAAAAATTTCAACATCAGATAAAGTGCACATTTTCTTTATTTTGCGGGAATAAATGCATCATTATATTTTTAATACTGCTACTGATTTTAATGATAAATCAAATGGAGTTTTTTTATGAACTTTCAAGCAATTATTTATCCCCAATGTATTCATCTAAATCCTTATTTAATCATCTGTTGTACATTTTCCCACCACATATTCTTCGATGAGCGTGAATTTATTTCTTGAAAATATTTTTTCTCAAATAATTCACATTTTGTCAAGCTTGATCTAAATCAACATATTAAATCATGTTATATGAAGATAGAAAACCCTTTCGTTTGAACTGAAAGTAAAATAAACTACACATTTGATCATAACTAATGTAAGAGATTTGAGGACTTCAATATTAAATATATCACGCCATGTCCCATGCGAGGTTGCCAGAGATAACAGATATCCAAGCTTTTGATTTTTACTTTCTGGTTGGTTGTAAGAGATTGCCACATACAAAAACTCCACTAAATTATAATAAAATATTCAGTTTGTCTTCCATGTTCGTGTCTGTTTAATGCTTGAGAACCCTGAAAATGAACTGTTCGATCAATCTAAAAAGTTGAGCAATCAACATTATAATACATAGGGAGAAAATGATTTTAAAAAATATCATTTTCAATTGTAAATGTATAAATTTAAAATTAAAAAAACAAACTCTAGTTTGTGAGAAGCTATAAAGTGGTCTTAGTACACCAGTCGGGTGAATCACGCTAGATTTTAGCGCACGCTGCCTTGACACAGATGACCATAGCGGCGGACGTACCAGAAGGTACGAGTATAATGTACCTCGTCTGCAAGGCATGTAATGCTACGCACTATGCCTGCATGCCTAACTATTCTTATAAGTGTTCATGCCCCACACTATGACGGGCTTACTCATGTCAGGGATAATGTAACTTCACATTTGAAAGCATTGTTTCTTTATTGTATTATTTTCGATTGTTTTCAGACTTAGAGCAAATAAACAGAAGAAGTAAACGATCATTAAAAACGAAGAAACATAATAGATTAGGCTAATAAAGTTTAAAAAAATTATTTTTCGTATCACGTCAAAGGCAGAGCCTCGACAATGGTGGAGCCACTGGGGGAATGGCCCCAGGCGCGATATTTGATGAGCACCATCTTCTTCTCAGTGTCATGCCTAAAAATCACAAAAATATATAATTGTTTGACATTTTAATATCAAGGGGAAAACAGCAATTTCCGAAAATGCTTAGAAAAAAAAATTGTGACCTTATTGTAGAGACGCTTGTCCCTGGCTCCATCCCAACTCACTGTCTGCGAAGACTGTTGGGGTCAGCTCTCCTCGTCCTCAGGTTGTGTGCTCTTCTGTCCCGGAATACGTCCCCCAGCCCGTGACTCTGCATCAGGTTATCTTTTTACACCACCCATGAATTCTTTGGTCTTCCTCTGGTTGTTATTCGAGGAAGATCCATGGAGATTGACTGGTTCACAATGTGATCGGGTGCTCTGCGTCCAACGTGTCCATACAATCTCAATCGCCTCTCCTACATCTTACTGTTTATGTCTGTAACACCTAGGCTTCCACGAATGCGTGAGCTTTTTATTTTGTCTCTTAGGGACACACCAGTTGACCATCTTAGCATGCGCATTTCAGCAGTTCCTACCTCTCAAAATACCTCGTCCCGGATCTGGTAAAAGGCACTTATTTATTTCCACTCAGAATTCTGCCACCTAGAGAGAGCACTAAGCATTATTTTAATATAGTCCTCCTTGGCACAAGACACCCGGCTCTTTGGGCATGAAGAGCTGGGCGTCTTGTATTGAGGAGAAGTTGATTCGTAGAACGTTCAGTACTATTTGATTTTGCCTACATTTGCCAGTTCGAGCAAGTGTCAGCAGCAGCCGTCATATATGTATAAAAATAAGTATTTGATGGTGTTTTTTTATTGTAGACTCGCTATGGCAATATTAAAGCTCCAACCAAGATGCTGCTTACAGATTTTATTTATTTTGCATTGTCTAAAACTTTCGTTGCTCACAACATAACCTGATTATTTATAGCCATGTGGATGTTTTCCTATACTGCCAAAAAATATTCAATTAGCCTTAAGTGAAAACCGAACTTGACTACTTTCTTAAAAAAATCTGGGTACCGATAAAAATCTTGCCTGCAATGGGAGGGAAGAAAGGTATCTTATGAACTAAACTAATGGAGGTCGTTAATTGTTTTATCGTTTATTTCTGTTTTTATAAACCATGTTTAAATTTAATTGATTTGTTGTCGTCGCAGATCCTTTAGATACACAATCTATAAATATAATTCACACACCTTTTAAAGCGCTCTTCCTCATTTATGTTAAGCAGCTTTAAACAATTTAAAAAATTATTATAATTTATATAAAGGTTAAGAAGGAAAGCGGAATAAAGTTGGTGACGGTTATTTAACCATATTACTTAGTCCACGAAGACGAGAATGATGCTTTATTCACTTAATGAACTCCAGGTGACTTAAAAGATCAATCCTGGGCCCGAACACGTAATGTGAAGACACTCTTCCAGCGGGCATTGGACGACTTAATACTGGGGGATTTTTTGGCCTTTTGCGCTTTTATTTATCGGTTTTACCTAAATGAGGCACTCATCTTCAGCTCCATTTTTTCCTACTAGTCTCGCTTTTGTGTTTTTGAAACACAGCTCTGGGTTTGTATATCACACAGCACAAGAATGTGTGGAACATGTAAGGAATGTAGGGACTTAAATGGATAAGTGAGTTCATAATTTTTTTTGGTGTACGCTATTTTTGCTTTTCGTATATAACATGTTACATACCAAAACGCCATTTCCCTGTCGAGGTAGATAGAGAAGAAAAAGTGCCAGACTTTTCTATCTCGACACAAATTCTTCGCTTCTTCTTTATCGATACACCTTCTCATACAACTACTCTGACTTTCTACGTTTATTTCTTTAAAAATATAATTTATTTGATTCCACCATATGTTACTTTCCTTGGTATTTCTCTACCACGTCTTCTCATTTTGCATTGTACATTTGCACTGTATATTTGTTTTGTTAGCCTTTCTCTATTTATTAGTTCAACACACCCAACTTATCTCTGAGTGCTCTTTTTCATCATATTTAACATATCAGTTTTAATTTCTCATTCATTCCTAATCACTTTATTCCGTATTTTGTCATTTATTGTCATCTCGTGCATTCTTCGCAGTGCAAACATTTATTCGGCTTCTTTCAATATTTTCCTACGTTCACGTTTCACTTGCCTACATGAAATTTGGTACTAAAATCAATTTTCTCTGATTTAAATTAAAATTATTAAAATAATATACAAAACTAATTTTTACGTTCATGTTGAGTGAGTACGTTGAGTTTCTTCATAACAAAATAAGATCATTTCAAAAAAGAATCTTACAAATCTAAGAACGTAAATTCCATGTCTAATTTCAAAGTTCCAAAAAAAAAAGTCACAGATATCAAGAAAGTATCAACAAAAGAATTACACTCCTTCAGAGTTCATCGACACATGAAGCAACAATTGCCATTTGTCACTTGTTATGTAAATACGATGAAGCCACGGAGATAAGAGATTCAATTAATATCTATACATTATATCGGTCATGATCTCTGCGGATCGTGATCTGGAGACGCTGAGCGAACATGTGTCGCCTGCAAGAGACCAAAATGGTGCGATCCTATTGTTGAGATGATCGATTCTGCCAGACACTTTCAATGCTGGCAATAATGAAATAATCCTAGCACTCCGAGACCCGGCGTGACAACGTTTCTAATAATTGAAAGCGTTTGAAATTTAAACGCTGCTTTTTAAACACAGGCTCGTACATAAAAAATGTTTAATTATTTGTTCACTGTCGATTTTGACTATCACCAATTTTCCTTCTTGATATATGTCTCGGATCTACTATGTTTCTGGAGACAGAGATCTATTTTATTTCTCGGAAAACATTTCTGGAGACAGATCACCAGCTGTCTCTTACTGTTATGAGATGATTTCTCTGTCCATGATATCTACATGGTCAAGATACCTCGCCAGTACCACCATCACTTCTTGCTCCATCTGACGATATATATGTTGTGGGTCTATCATTTGTGAGTTTCTAGCCCCATCTCAGAGAGACTATCCTGCGATAGCTCATAGAATTTTCATCTTGGATATTCGAGGACGCCTTGTTGTTTCGACCCTAATTTTAATACTATAAGTCATGATTGGCATGACATTTTTGATTGGCATGACATGTTTGAATTTAGATATAGATTTGCATGTGTTTATTTAACTAAATAATATTTACAAAATATATTGTAAGTTTAATTCAAAGTGCGTGTGAATTAAAAAATACACGAGGATACACATAAAACCAAAATGATTCAAATTATATAATTTATAACTAAAAAGTACATACGTATTAATACACATAGCAGAACAGGGATCAGAAAACTCGGGGTCGTATGCCGTGCAAAAAAATAACATATATTTCAATGAATCATTTCAATGGACACACTTCTGGTATATACATCCGAATGTATTTTTGTTTCTTCTTTACAAAACACCTTCAAAATATTATTTTTATAGTTAAAGCATTAACACTGTGAAGGCTTAAATACATTATAATTTGTATGGTAAAATATTTTTTTCTAAGTTAAAAAAACAGTGTTTCACAAAACAAATTACAGTTTCTTCACAATATATAAAATAACTTTACAAATGCTATATATTTTCTTTCTAAGCTACTTCTTAAGATTGTACGTACATGCTGCAGTATCTAAAGTAACACAAATTAATCGCATCCAGCCTTCCAAGGAGTAAAAAAATGGATAGTTTTCCACGACAATTGGCAACTTTTCTCCCGAAAACGACACAAGAAGTATTTAATTTTTACTCGAAAGCATACTTAAATCATAAAGATTTTACCACTAAATCTTCAAAAGTCTATTTTCAGAATGAAAAAAATTTAAATTCCTAAATTGTTGGTTGAACCCAGATATATATTAATATATGAATGGTTGAATTAAAATAGGCACTAAGTACTAAAAAAAACTAAGTATGCAGTTTCATTATATATGACATATAGAACGAAACTGCATACTTAGTTTTTTTTTGTTTTTTTTTGGTACTTAGTGCCTATTTTAATTCCACCATTCATATATCTGTTGGTTTCCACTCAGCGAGAACAGAGCCCTAGATCCACATCCTTCATCTCTAACACATCCATATTTCACTTCATATCTCCGTCGTCCTGTCTCTCATGTCTGAGAATGGCGGCAGCCTTCGATGATAATTTTAAAGGTCTCCTTCCATCTGGATTTGTCCCGGGTCGATCGGAGAGTATCCGATATTGAAGATCCATCTAGTTGGGAGTCTTCCTCAAGATCTTGTTCCTTCGACGCTTCCGACGACCACAAAATTCTCCAGGCTATTTGGCTATCTTCTCACGGTGTGGCCGAAATACAGCAGGACACGTCGCATACACAATGACGAGAGGCGATCCTTTATTTTGAACTCGGCTAAGATAGACACATTTGTTCTCATCCCTTCGTATAGCACTTAAGATTTTTCAAGAACCCAAAATTTCCGTTTATTAATTTCATTCGCTTAATATTATTATATTGTGGCGGTCGCACACGCGGTCAATGACCGATGAAATGACCTTTGCATTCCTTAGCAATGCAAAACAAACAAGTACGAAGTCCACGCGCCGGTCATTCAACTCATTGCCGGGAGTGGAGCGCATTCCATGCTAAAGCGAGAACGCACCACATCTGTCGCGCCAGTTCCGTAAATAAATTATCACCTACATACGACATTAATCGTTTTGCGGATGCAGAAACGAGACGACGAGATATCTTGCTCGCATTCCCGCACACACGCGGGAATAGTATAAATACCTACGTTTACTAATAAAAACTCTCTTTCCGCATTGCGATCAAAAAACGTGTTTTATTTATCAACAAATCATCATCATCTCTCCCTTAAGGACCATTCTCCTAAAATATGTTTTCCTTTATCACGTTCTAACTCACATTCAAATTTTAAATTTGTGTTTCATCGTTAATTCGTTGTACATACCAAAACTATATTCGAGTGTTATTCTTCATCTTGCTTAATATAAGTAAAATATGTCCATACATATTCATTCAACTTTAATAACTTAATTTCGAATCCTATAAATCATCGTCATTCCAGATACTTTTCTCTGGGTACGAATATCAACAGAATTTACTTATATGATATTATTTTTTTCATAAATTCTTAAAACAATAATGAAAATTATATATTTTCGATATTTTACGGTTAAATCAAGAAATTTTTTTTAAAGATATATTTCAACATTGGACATAAATTTGTCTCTTAATGTCCATTAATTGATAGAGATTAATTGGTGTTATTAACTACTTGTGAAATTAAGATTTTTTCCATATACAAATTAGAACCGACCTCTATCCAATTTTGTTATATTACATAACTTTCAATATTTTTAAATTGAAAAGGAGCTGTCCCGCAAGGTATGTTTCTTTTCATTGCTGGTACGGATTTTCTATGTCGTTCGTGTTGATAAATCAAAATCTTAAGTTATATTCTAAAAAGATTCCCTGTTGATTTTATATAATACTTTGAAATTTTTTATAGTTTTAATCTAATTTTGACATTGAATGTACAAAAAAAAAAGTATTTTTAAAAATGAAAGGAGCCCGAAGCAGACAATGGATGGATGGTCTACAATCTGTCACCTTCTATCACTTACGATTAGCATCATAAGGACTGCCATTAAGATACAAAATTTCAACTGACATCAGACTACCTTAGGTATATTTGACTTAAGTAAACTGGATACAATAGACAGATATTGCTATCTGAACTCATAAGTTCCGAATGATAATAGCTTGGATGAATAAATAAATGCTCGTATTTTATCTAAAACGTGCTTTTACTTTAATGTGAATCCTCAACATTCTTCAGTCACCATAAAAAAGATAGAATTATACCCACATGTAGTGTTCACTCAGAATACTAGATATTATGCGGCAGAATAAAATCAGAAATGAAAAAGTTCTCAATAAAGTAAGTCTATTTAGTATAGTGACCCTCAAAAAAATAATCTGGCTTGGTCACGTAGAGTGAATGGATCTAGAAATACTCTGGCTTGGTAATGTAGAGGGAATGGATGTATATACTCGTATACTCTGGCTTGGTCATGTAGAGTAAATGGATGTAGAAATACTCTGGCTTGGTCATGTAGAGTGAATAGATATAGAAATAATTCCCAAAAACGTAGTTTTTAGTGAAACAGCAGATGCCAAAATAAATAAGAGACGCTCTTAGCTTCGATTTGAAAATACCTGCATAAGGGACATTTTATTGCTCGACCTATGTGTATATTACATGTACGAGTATATTTTACGTTGGAAGGACCAAGTCAAAAACCAAAACTTGTGGTTCTGTGCGAAAAAGATAGCGTGTTTAAGATTAGTCTTAGCTAACTAAACCGGATAAGAAACAACTACAAATAAATTACTAATTTGGATATGAAAATCAACAATATTGAAAGTTGAAAGGTTTCTGATGTCAGCCATATAATTAAAGCACGATAATTACGAAAATAAAATAAAAACCATTTAAAAGTATCAAGAACCCTCATACGCAGAAATTCAATACGTTTATAATAAAGCCAAACATTTCTTATAATGATATCGTTTTAACTAGCCACTGTAAAAAATAAAAATATGATAATTTATAAATGTAGCTTCGTTTAGAGAGCAGGCTCTCTTCAAGGGCGCTCCAACTTGAGTCTCGAATTTACCATTATTGACAGATTAAAAAGATATCATTAATTAATATGTATTAAAGTTAAGTGTAAGAATTGAAATTAGATTAGATACTTTCCCGCATCTGGATATGTTCAGAAAAACATATTTTGTAAGAAAACAGCAGAAGGCTTACGAAAGAAAACGAACTACATACAAAGAAACAAAATATTTTGCTTTAGGTGTAGTGTTGTGTATGTATTGTTACGAAATATTATCTTAATTTAACATTTTATTATACAATATTATAAAATCGTATTAAAAATCCGCGATGGGTGCCGTGTAACGCGGTTGGTTCAGTCACGATATGTAGGTAAACTTGTTACCCTATAAGGAGTAGCGGCTTAACCCCGGCACGGCTGCTACACGGTGATCGCTATATTCCTTCGTTAATTATTCAACACAATTATGATATTTTTGGTGAATATGTTAAAAAGATGACCAATGAGTTGTCTTTTTATACGGTCCTAGAATAAATGATTTACGATATTAAAAAATATGAGTTTAAGAGAAATTTAACTAATCAAGTTATTTTCAGTCCAAATTTCATTCGTATTGCGGACTTTCTATCATGTTACTTATGATATAGGCAATATTAAATACGTGTTATCCAGAACATTAATGTTTTTACGTTTCATAAACTTTAAACTGCGGATTCCAAGAACTGAGTTGGACTATGGTCTATTGATGGAAGTAATAAGTAATACAACTGTATTTCATCAGCTCGTGTATCGAAAGTCTGGAACTAACTCCCCTCGTCACATTATACGTTTCTTGTAGGTCTACACGACGAAATGTTTTGTTACATAAAAAGTGGTTGCCTAGTGTTATATAGAAAGTGATTAAATTGTATGGGTTTGTTTTTTTGTGGTGTTGGGTTCGTCTTATACTATATTTTTCTACTGTAAAATACTGTTTATAAGTCAATGTTGAAATTTATTTGTTGTTATTTTTTAATCTTTTTGTATCAAAAAGGTCATGCGACCATTGAAATAAATATTAACTAAATCAACGTCTGATTGACTTCCTTAGAAAAATCTAGTTACTTTTTATGGCATTGTATCATTATCAAGTATATTAAATCAATAAAATTAATTGAAATGATTATTTATGATCGGTTAAAAATGACCAATAAAATTTACCTATATTATACGAAGACTGAACAAACAAGCTGTGTCGTGGTAAATTTTAATAAGTTTAAATTGTGTATAAAGTTTTATTATATTCATAAGTTGTGTTATATCACAACATTTTTACAGGTTTGAAGTCAATTTCGTTGATAAATTTACAAAATAAACAATGAAAAAAATACTTCTAACTATTTAATTCACGTGAAGAAGTTATCACATATATTTATTTTTTTCTTTGCGACCATTCTGTAGTTTAAAAGTAATCTTATCAAATCTTGATTGAATCACACTCCAATCGCAAAAATTGTAAAAGTTTACTCTGTTATAGCGATGAGAATATGACCGTTGAACACCGAAACAAGTGTATTTCGAATTAACCCCGAGTTATTATAATGTATCTGAATTTCACTTGCATATTACGAAATTGGGCAACAAGGCTCGGTAATGATACTCGCTGATTTCAGCGATGATTTATTGACTGATATTGCATTTACTTTGTATATTTTAATTTTTAAATCATTCGAAACATTAAATGATCCTTGAATATAAATACGTATCGCATTTAGTATTTAGTGCAGTTATTATCTGCTTTTAATTTTTTTAAATTATTTATAAATAATATTTTCTTTTATTCGATAATTTGTAAGAGTCGCTCTCTGAGATAAAATAAGAGGTTTATATATTTTAGGGCTATACAAGAACAGATCACAAATGCAATGAGTAGAAACGCACCCAAACAAAAGTAGACGATGTTATAGAGGTTGCAAACAGACTGAAGTGGAAGTAGGCTGGGTACGTCGCTCGAACAACGGTCCATTGTTGGACGTATGAAGTAATCCAGTGGTACCCAATAGGTAGAACTAGGCCTGTAAGAAGACCAAAGGCACGCTGGGGAGACGAAATACGTTAGCAAGCAGCGATTATATGACAGCAATGCGCAAACGACAGGATTTCATGGAAATAACTTGGAGAGACTAATGATGATATTTGAGGGAGTTTAGATTTTACTTATATAAAGGAAAATATTCTAGTAAGGCAACTTCTATAGTATGCGATATTATATGAATACTTTAAAACAAAACGTCAGTCAATCTTTTAATTTTGAACCTTCGTCAACCATCAAATCAATGGAAACACTTATCACAAAGGTGAATAATGCTACAAGTGAAGCAACTGGTAGAAAAAATACCCATAACAAAAGAATGTACATAAGAAGAACCTACTTCCATAGAGTATATCTTAAGATTTGAGATTGTTTATTATTTAGGAAGAATAATATTTTTTACATTTGTTTTATGTGAAATAATTATAAAAACGAAGAAGGTCATTTATAAATCAAGATTATAAGATTCAGGTTTCAGGTAAAACATAATGACTTGCGAAATATACCTATATATGCTTACAAGTCTCTATTTGATAAAGAGGAATACATTTTTTATTTTAAAATATGACACAGATACTTTACCCTAAACTTTCAAATTTTTTGATAAAAAATTATTTGATCATATGCTAAATCGCTAGTAGAAGTTTACAATAACTAGGATTCATCGTATCTCAAATACTGAGGTGTTACGTCGAACGAGTGAAGAGCGAGAGGTCATACATATCATAAAATGCCGAAAGTTGCCTACGAGAATGACAAGGAAAAAAATTCTGCTTCGTTTAACATATAGTATAGTACAATATTACTAAAAATTCTGCTTCGTTTAACATATAGTATAGTACAATATTACTAAAAATTCTGCTTCGTTTAACATATAGTATAGTACAATATTACTAAAAATTTACTCTATCAAATACAACGATACTGAGCATAATTTATTTCAAAAATGCTACGGTTTTTTTTTTTTCAAAAATATCGTTTACAAAATTGTGCTGCAAAAGTTTTATTTACAAAATATGTCCTTTTTATTATTTTTACTAGTATAAATAGACGACCTCCGTGGCCTGGTGGTAAGACACTCGTCTGCCGATCCGGAGGTTGCGGGTTCGATTCCCACTGGAACCCAGGTTTTTTTTAATAGGATTCCAGTCTTGTTAACAGTTAGGGCCTATAAAAACATATTTCTGGTTGGTTGGAAGAGATTGCCACATGGCAATAAACTCACCAGGTTAAAAAAAAATGGTCCAAAAATGAAACAAATAAATTTAAAAAAAACTTAATAAATTTTTAAAATATTTCTTCCGTTTATTTTAAATTTTCTTTGGCGATATTTTTTTTTTTATTAAGTCGGTGGAATTGTTCAAAGTTATTTTTTAAAAATCGTTCACTTGTGAATTAAATCATTTTCAGGAACAAAATTGGCAATGTATAATAATGTAAAATTTGAATGAAACGAAACTCAGAACGAATTATATATTACATTGTTGACAGAAAGTTTTATTAACAACTAAATTAATGTATTAACATTGCAACAGTATAAATTGAGTGCGAGTGATCTGTGATCTAATAATTGAGTGTTAATATTATAAATGTTAGAAAAATTAAGCATTTATTATGAACGGTTTTCTTGTTTAAATATTTATATATTATACTTTGTTCAACAGTAAAATCATCTCTTTAAATAAATACAGTATTTTCCATTGTTATTTTTTATCTAATAATAATTATATTAAGAAGTACTTGTACTTAATGTTTTTCTCCAGACTGGATTTTGGAAATCATCATGTTTTTTTTTAATTGGCAATCCACACAAATTATTAGTGCCACTAAATTAAAGACATTTTACAATTATATGAGTCAATATAATAAAGCCAATTTAAAAAAATTACAAATCTTGATAATTCAAAGTTTTAAAAATTTAACAATCGATCTACAAATGGAACAATTCATCGAAGAAAGAAGAAACGTAACATTCATTGGACGCGGTAAAGATATGACTTTTAGTAAATTAAATCTGTATCGCAAAAAACAACCGAACCATACATGGTATATAATTTCATCATCCATACCACACTCGCAGCCGGGATTATCTACAATATCCATTCTGTAAAGGTGACTAGCCACCACGCTGTGACCTATCCACAAACGACACATGACAGACACATCCATCTTATTTATTCTTATAATATTATACCATGGGTTCACAGGGATATATTGTTGGATTGATTTATATCTAGAGCCCTTATTTACACTAGTTTTATCCCAATCCAATGCCCATCGGTGCCAAGTACTTTGCTTAATTTTATTCAAAAGATCAGTTACTGACAGTGAAAAATCAGATATAGGACAACCGATAGAACATGCTTCCTTTGCCAAAGAATCAATACATTCATTACCAGTGATACCAATATGTGAAGGAATCCAAGCTAGAGAAACATCTACATTTTTTGACAGCAATTGGAATAACTTGGCTTTGATTGAACAAATAATTTATTTGTGTGAGTAACTCAAACAATTACTTGAAATTGAATGAAAATCACTTTGGGAATCGGAGAAGATAATATTTTTTGAAAAATTTAAGTACTCGCAAAAAACCAAGAGCCTATTTCACAGCCACACATTCAGCCGTAAAAACTTAAGTGGGAGAAGGAAGTTTAAAAAATACTTTTGTGTCGGTTTCCGGAATATATACCGCAGCCCCACAAAAATTCATCATCATGGTTATTAAGAAACGAAAGCTGTTAAATATTTAAAATAAAACATGTTCTATCTGTAACATTAATTAAATAATAACTATTAAACCAAAACAATGACAACACCTGATATTACAGACGTATGTACGTACAACCGCTTTTATATTTTATACAAGATACAGTTATGCATACATAAAAAATCATAATAATTTGGAACACGGTAAAGCAAATTAGACGTTGTGTTTGGATTCATCACACCGGGCAATTGCCTGTGTCATGTTGAACATCTTTACACCATTATGTTATTTTCAATATATGGTTCCGGTTCATATTACAATAGATTTTTAATAACTACTGAAAAAATAATAATAAATCGAAGTAAGTAAAAAAATACAGGATTTCAAAAAAAACGAATTCAAACCCAAATATATTGTTATAAAATATTTTGAATCTTAACTTCATTAATGCTTTTTTTTTATATAATTTATGTATTTAATAATGTGATAACAGGTTTGACAAGTAAAAAACGATTGATAAGTAACTGTAAATAAAACTATGCAGATAAAATCGAATTAGTTTTTCTATCTTGGGACAATATTATTTATAATACATAACTATATAAAAGTATCAGCGGTACATTTAGTTGGCATATTCGACTATTTTATGACAGGCCCAATTCTTCAAGAACGTTGATGAACGACTTCTTGATATTATCTGCTTTTAACATCTCCCAACTGAGATGTTAAACAAGATGTTGAAAATATGTTACTTTGCAATCCGATAAGATAAACAAAATTCAATGCTTCTTAAATACTTTTTTATTAAGATTATATTCGATACGACAGCTATCACAGACCGTGTACTTGAAAAATTTACCTCAGGGTTTCAATAACCAGCCCCATTACACTAATTATCTTCGTCATTTTTATGAAGTCTGTCAGAGTCTAGTTAGTCACGTAGCGATACTGATCATCCATACGGGTGTTTTGGGTTCAATTTCCAATAGTATACCAAAAATGAATAATGGTTCCCAGTCTGATTGAAGAATTTATGTGGTAACAATACTCGCAAGCGTGCGCAAGTGTTGTTGCCGGTCCATGTGCGTTAGTAATATACGTGTATTTCCAAAATGTGAATTTATTATACGAGTATATTCCTGTGGTTCTTAACCCAAAATCCCGATTACTGGGGAAGAAGGCAGATTTGTCATCTGGCCACGTTCTTCAACATGTTCTCAACATAAATTTGGATATATTGAGGAGTGATATATGAATTAATGAAATTACGCTATAATATTCTAGATAGCAGCCCAAATATCAGTGGCAACACTATGGGTGTTAATATTTTGATGAATACGACTTCTTATTCATTATGGACACTACGTTTTTAGCATATCTTCTGACATTACTCAAACTGAAATTATTAAGTGTCGTTTATGAGTTGCCTTTTATTTCAGCTCAATCCAATTTTCTCTAACTACACCTATCCATTATTTCTTCGGTCTATCTCTTCCTAGTATACCATACTATTAGTAATGATGCCCAGAGTATATGCCCGATTTAAGGATACCTTACTCCTCAATCTGAAAAGTTAAAAGGACATGGGATATTTGATTGGAGATTCGGCAAGGGTGGCTGGAGAGAACAATAATTCGAAACCGAAGTAATGGCAAGGAAGTGGAAACCATTATTTATTTTAGATATGTATTTTTTCTTCTTTTAGAACACATTCTCTCGATATACCTAAAAAAATCAAGGTTCATTGCTAATCCTATTTATAACATCCCGCTCTATCATATAATTGACTATGCCCAGTTCAGACGACGTTCAGTCGTTGAGTTGGTAAGCCACCTGTTTTCAACCTAGGGGTTGCAAGTTTGATTTCCCTTCGAACCCAGATTTAAGTCCTCTTTAATAATACCTTTCTGGTCGGCTGGAAAAGATCACCACATTGCAATAAGACCACTAGATTTTATGGTATTCAACGAAAGTGTATAATAATAAAATATTGTTATTCCTTGTAAGGTGTAGCTTACTCTATCATACATTGTAATACAAGATATTCTTCGCAAAACAAGCATTTTTACCCCATTTATTATGTTCCTATCACTCTTCCTTAATGCCTTGACTTCACTTACATACATCAAGGTGAATGCAACATTGAGTTATAAAAACTTAGCTTCAATGCTGTATTATTTATTAAAAAAAATTAACTGCTCTCATAACCATTTTAGATAACATTCTTGCCATTTAAACACAAATTAACGCTTTCCGTGATGAGTAGACGTTTTTTATTCACTTAAAAAATGTTGAGAACCAGTTGATTACCTTCATGATTCGTCATAAGATAATTAAAACATTAATTGACGTTAATTTATCCTTGTTGCATATAAAATCAACGAGATATTTTACAGAAGATACATGCAAGTACACCTGTATAAAAATACATGTCAATATTTAGGTTAGCGCATAATTAGATACTTTTTATGAAAGAATTTGTAATGAGTTTATTTATAGACCCCGTTAACAAACCAGAAAATGCTTGAGAATGTATACAAGTAATTCTGTACAAGTAATAATACATATGTAACAAATAGATCAATGAATGACTCACACTTGAACTGAGAATCAAGATTATTAGAAATAGAATATTATGTATATGGTAGATCTGCACTTGAAATGCTCCTTCTATGACGTAGCGTTTCATGAAACAATTTGTTTTTAGTTTGTTTAAAAACCAGTTTAGAGATCAGAAAATTATTGAGAATGAATTGAAAACAAATATTAATGCATATATAAGAAAAAAATATCTATGAAACACTCACACACTAACCCAGAATTGTGATAGTTAGGATAGAGTATTGGGTATAGATTTCGTTACAACTAAAATTATCTATGACGCACTCATATACTAACCCAGAATTTTAATAGTTAGGATAGAGTATTGGGTATAGATTTCGTTACAAATAAAAAATATCTATGACGCACTCATATACTAACCCAGAATTGTAATAGTTAGGATAGAGTATTGGGTATAGATTTCGTTACAACTAAAAATTATCTATGACGCACTCATATACTAACCCAGAATTGTGATAGTTAGGATAGAGTATTGAGTATAGATTTCGTTACAACTAAAAATTATCTATGACGCACTCATATACTAACCCAGAATTGTGATAGTTAGGATAGAGTACTGGGTATAGTTTCGTTACAACTAAAAATTATCTATGAAGCACTCATACACTAACCCAGAATTGTGATAGGATAGAGTACTGGGTAAAGATTTCGTTGCAACTAAAAAAATAAACATTTAAACAACTTTTTTTTTATTATTTCTTTTTTTCAGCTTAGAGATATTGTTATGTTATAAAGCAATTCCATTGTTTACAATACAACCTGGTGAGCTTATTAACATTTTGATGTAGGTGTTAAACAGGCCTTAAGTAAAAAATGAATCATAGTAAATCGATCAAAAGCTAAAATAAAATTCCTCTAGTGGGAAAACCAAAAAATAAAAACAATAAAGCATTTATTTAAAAAAAATATCTATATCAATAAATTTTAACTCAATTTTTTAGTAAAACTAACAAAAAAAGAGACGGAGGAAAATATAAATTTTATTTAAGAGTATTTTTTTTAAGTATATACTTCCTCCAGACATCGGACTACACTCGTTCTAAAAATATATAATTTTAAAGAAATTTCACCATTGTATACAAAAAAATAATCAACATTGTATTAGGTGTTAACATACGAGTAAGTTGTGTCCGCTTTTTTCCAAATTTAAAAATGAGCCACAAAAGTAAAACAAAATGGTAAACGTTATACGTCATTGAAAGAAAATTTTCTGCTCTACAAGATATTGTGTTTGCTTTTACGTTACATATATTATTTCATTTGATTACAATCCTTCAAAATGGAATGTCAAGTAGACAAAAGTGAGCATTTTCGACACCTCCTTCTGTTCGCGTTCAATCGAGGGAATAAAGCTGCCAAAGCTGCTCGTGATATTTGCGAAATGTACGGTGAAGATGCTATGAATGAAAGGACAGCTCGTTGATGGTTTTTGCGTTTCAAATACGGTAATTTCGACCTGAAAGACATGGAGCGTTCCGGACGACCAGTGAACTTCGATGAGGACCGCTTAAACCATATTATTCATGAAGATCCCCTTCAAACCACCGTAGAATTGGCTGAGCAGATGAATTGTAGTCACATGACTGTATACCGCCATCTTAAATCAATGGGAAAAGTCCAGAAGTTCGGCGCTTGGGTTCCACATGCTTTGAGTGAAAACAACAAAAATCAACGTTCGACAATTTCTGCTGGTTTGCTCGCGCGTCATCGAGCTACACATGGCTACAAGCAAAGGTTCCTTTACCGCATCATTATTGGTGAGGAAAAATGGTGCCTTTATGTGAATATGAAGAAACGGAAAGAATGGGTGAGTTATGGTCAATAAGCAACGCCAAGAGTGAAACAAGGTTTGCATCCGCGCAAGACGATGATTTGCATCTGGTGGGATTGGCAAGGCGTCATCCACTACGAGATACTTGAACGCAATCAGACAGTCAACGCGGAGCTATACATTCTGAAAATGCAGCGGCTCAACACTGCAATTCAACAAAAAAAGCTGGATCGGCAATATGGCGTTATTCTGCAACACGATAACGCCCGCCCTAATATCGCCAAGATTACGAAAAATGCCATTCAAACGCTTGGTTGGGAAGTCCTGCCACACCCTCCATATTCTCCAGATCTCGCGCCGTCGGTTCCACCTTTTCTGGTCGCTTTCGAACAATTTGCGTGGCGTTCTTTCAATAATGACGTCGAATTGCGGACATGGTTGGACGAATTCTTCGAGTCAAGACCGGATGGTTTTTATTGCACAAGCATTGAAAAACTTCTAGACCGTTGGCAAGGAGTTGTAAATAATGAAGGGGAATACATTATTGACTAATTTGTTGTAATTTTTTTGTGTCTTCTTGTTCTCTTCATTTAGAAAAAAGCGGACACAACTTATGTTAACACCCAATATAACAAGAAAACTCTAATATAGTACCAATAAGTAAATATTCAAATTTTGGGTCAAGATATTTTGTAATTCCTATTAAAAAAATTTAAACAAGCAAATTTTATAACTGAAAATTCCTTTATACGAATCGGAGCTCCTCGACATAAAATCGGTACTTTTTACATTTTTTGCAATACTTCAAATTTTTTTAAGTCGTCTAGTTATCAATTACTACTCTTTCAAAAAATTTAACATATAACACTATATGTAGACTGACAACAACATAATTTAATTCTTCACTCTATCCCTTCTCTGTATATTCTGAGAACTTGGTGAGAATGCATACAATGTTAAGGTATTTGGTTATTTTTTACTTACATTCCAATACTGCAACTTTCCAAGAAATATCTACATTGTTTTTCTAATCGCCAATGTTGCGACTGCTGTTTACTGTTCACACGCTTACATTACTAATAAATATTGAATTCTTACCGAAGATAGAACACTCCATTAGTTAAGAGGAAAAAATAAGAGCTTTACTTTCATTATGTACGCTTTCAGGGAAAAAACAAAGAAGTGAAAAACTAACTAAGGACAGTTTCTATTTCCAAGACACTGCAGAAGTTATGTTGATTTTTTTTATTTGCTAAGTAAAACATTTTAATCAGTACTAAGATTTCCTTAGATTTTTTTTCTAAATATTATATATTGTACTTTTTTTAAAGTTAAAACAAGAGAAATAAATAAATTGAGTTTAACAAGAAACAGAAAAGCTAAAAAATAAATGTCATCATCAGTTGTTTAAACATTTTGAACAATGTGAACATTGGAGAGGGGTCAGATTAACGATAAATTAGTTGGTTTTAACGGTGTCTTTAATTTGTGTCTATTGTCAGATGCAAGCCTTATTATTTTTATTATTTTATATAAAATTTTTGGTGCTTACTTTTTGTACAAAACAAGATATAGAAATATGTTATTTTGTACAAAAAGTTTTGTCATAGAACATATAAAAAACAAAGTACAAGATACATCACATTCAAGAATAAAAAAATTATTCAGTCTTAACTAGGGAATGTCCTAATGACTTGAAGAAGATGAATAATGTTGAAAATGTCATTAAATATAATCCTAAGGCATTTTTTTCAAATATAATAGTTCACTTAGAAAAAAATGCTAGTAAAATACTCTCGAAAAATTCATTTTATTTAGCATGTTGTTAATAACGTCTAGGAAATGAAGATTTTATTTGCTATTTTTTTCAGTCATGTTCTGTTTGATGAGGATGTATGAGATAGGGATGTTTGTGATATTTTTAAGGTACTACAAAATGTGCCTTAGTGTTGAAGATTAAATAAATTTAGATTATTATTCAACTTATCTAGTGCCGGTCCAGACGATTTCTGAGAAACTGCATGGATATCATAATATACTCTCTTTTTCAGAGATTTTTAACAAATCTTTTTCGAGCACTTGTTTCTGTGAGAAAAAAAATAGTTATATAACCCTAATATTCAATAAAGGTCACAGGTATGAGGAATTAAAAGCCTGTATGCATTCAATTCTTCATCCCCAAACTATGTATTAAGAAAATAGAGTAATATGGTGGTTAGAATGCATCATATGATTCCACTTGAACAACACGGCCTTTTGAGTCGATGATGAACATGAAATACTGCATTTTAATTTATTTCTTAAAGACAACCAGTAAATATAATTCAAAGTATATGGCATAAAATCAAAAATGCAAAAAAAAAATTATGATTTGTACAATTTGATGTGTCAAGTAAGATGAAGAAGAACTAATATTGTTTGTAAATAAGAACGTCTAAATGAAAACAGACAAAACAAATACACAGTGAAGATGTAAGTGGAAAGTGTGATAGAGGAAAATCATGGAGAGTAAGGTAAGATTAAGTAAATCATATTAGAAAGAAAAAAATTGTAAAGGCAGAAAAATCGCCATACGTGTATAAGAAGATGTATAGATATAGAGAAAGCGAAAGATGTGTGACGTAATATAAAAATATGCCTATCCCAATAGAGAACAACGTGATAGTGTTTATTTATAATTTGTATAATCGTAAACTTTTATATTTAACTTTTCAGAAAGCTGTAACTTATATATTTTACTTTTCAGAAAGCAGTAACTTTTCACACAAAAAAGTATTGTAGTCAGATTGCGTATATAGATTTTACGAACATAAAAACTATTCTTAATATTTCATATCTGCCATAACATGTAGCCTAGGGCAAAAGGCGCCAAGAACCCGGTGTCATTCCAGTAAAAAATATATTAATATTGAATAATTTGTAGCAATAAGATATGAAAAATGATACCATCGAACAAATATTTGATTTTCTTGTTCGACAAATTAATTTATTCCGGTCAAATGTGTGTGGTCGTCGTCAACTCGTTTTTGATTTAGTGTTTAAGGCATGCACTCGAAATTTTAGTTTAAAGGTTCGAAATATAACTTCAATCTCAAGTCAACACTTTTTGCAGTTAACAAAAAACCATTACTGTTACTAAAAATCACCTTGATGTTGGGTTATTTTCATATCGTCGCCAACACAGTGCTTATCTTCCTACCTCGTTTTTGTTAACTCGGATCTAAGACGGCACTATTAATCGAATATCTAAGACGGCATCATTGGTGGCGATTGTCTTGTGGATAGCGGAGTTGTTATCTCTTAAACTCGACTTCCTTGTCAATCCTAAACACTCAATAATAAATCTTTATTATACATTTTTAATTGAAGAAGATAGTTAAATTACATAGATATTTGTCGTAGTTTCCTTAAATAAGACAGTAACATAGTTTTTTTACTTATCTTGAAATATTGGAGAGCATAAGATCTGACTGTGAATACCAATCACGAAATTTCAAAGTTAGAATTAAGTATTTATTATTTAGGTCAAACTATGGAGGTCTTAATCTTGTTTACGTGGCCCATTCCACTTTAAGAACGTATTAATCTAGATAAGACATTAAATAACATTTCTAAGCTGTCGTTTAAAAATTCTACATTTATGACTTTTTTATGGTTTTTGCTCTTCTGTTTATTACTATTTATTTACCTTCGATAAGCAAGAAGTTGACCTTTGAAGTTCGAGAAGTTGAACAGAAATGACTGAAATTCGAGAAGTTGATTACCGTTGCCAAGTTACTAAGAATTCTGTCTCCCGGGAGTTGCGAGTTCGATTTTCGTTGGCACCATTTTTAGTAAGTAACAATTCACTTGAGACTTGTTTCGTCATTTATATGTTTCGAACACCGACTTAAAACACATAAAATTGTTAAAAAATTTATGACCATCTCACATTATGTGTTACTACGATGATAATTGAGTAAATAGTTTCAGAAAGAATCCCCTTTCAGCCTTACATTGGTATCTGTGGATATTTTAGTTACTTCGTTCGTTTTGTTGTTTTTATAGTTTACTGCAAATTTGCTGGATTGTTTTAATTCTTAATTCGCTCTAATTCGCTTTATACGTAAATTTACTGCCCTGCAAATCATTACTGTGATCTTTCATGACGTGGTCGCAACTATTATTTTTACTTTTAGATGGTTGCCACCGGAAGAGTCCCTTTGGGTAGTTTTATTTTCGTCACTAAATGACATCGTACTCATAATAAAAAAAGAAGATTATAATTTCCTAATGAAGAATTATTTTATCCCCCATAACAAATGGAGGGTGGTGACATCGTTCTGAATTACATGTTTGAGAATTGTGGCAATATTTCAGCCCTGCTCCTAAAGGATAAAAGAGAATGGAGATAGAGAAGAAAAAGTAATTAGAAAAGATGTTTCTTAGTAGACAAATTCACAATTCAAAAGAATATACATAAATAAAAAAGGCATGAATGTGTGCTTGAAGTAGGTGTGCAGTTGCTACCGTTATATGCAATAATGATTTATTTTGACAAAACAACACCACCTTAATCTTGTTGTACAATTAATTTGTGAAATAATTAATTACGCAGAAAAAAATCCTTTAACGAAGCAACTTTCAAAAAACTTTCAATTGAAACATCTCCGGGTACCAAATAATTCCCGAACAGGGCCGCACTCAGAAATGTATCACCTTTTATGAAAACTATGGTGTTAAATGAGCTATTTTACAATAGATGCGTTTTTATTCGGAGCTATCGATTCACCTTGGATTTCAATTTTTATATTAAATACAATATGTAAATCTTCAAATTTATTTCTTTTGATAGTAAATTTGTAAATGAAAGTAATGAAAATAATAGTATGAGGGATTTTTAATATTCATCTGTTTATTTGCTTTCTTTGTGCACGGTGTCGTTATTGTAATTTATTTTATCAAATATATCTTCATGACAATTTTATGACGTCCTATGTATAAAATGTTGAACCTAAATTACAAATCAAAATATCTTTGAAATTTTTTAAAGACTTCATTATATTGTATTACACCTTCGTTATATACAGTACAACCTGGTGGGCTTATTGCCATGTGGCAATATCTTCCAACCAACCAGAAAGATGTTTAAGAGACCTTAGAAAACCAGACTGGAATCCTTTTTAAATAAAATCTGGGTTCCAACGGGAATCGAATTTAGCATACTTTTTTTTTTCTTTTTTTTCTTTTAGATTTATCAACCACCTTGATGTATGGAACGGAAACTTGGACTTGGTAGAAGAAGGATAGTAGGAAGATTAATGCTGTGGAGATGCGTACACTAAGAAAATTTTGGGAAATGTCAATGTTTGAAAAAAGGCGGAATGAAGACATCAGAAATTAATGCATTGATAAAACGAATGGTTTAAGTTAGATGAAAAAATGAGCTGTAAGATGGTCAGAACGTGTGGAGAGAGTGAATGATGAAAGAATGACTAAGCGAATATACAAGTCAGAAGTGCAAGGTGTGCGTGAAAAAGGTAACCGATGAAAACTTGTCTGGACCAAATAGACCAGATTTTTAAAGAAGGTAAAATGAGAAGTATTGTATAAATAATAAGAAGATTGTGCATGATAAGATGTATGAATGTGGAGAAGGCCAAAATTATTTGCTTGGAAAGAAAAGTTTGGAGATCTGTTATATCTGTCTACTCCGCTAGAGACACAGCGTGATGATGTGTACACAATGCATATTTATAATTTTGGAGTTATTAAAATTTGTTAACAAATGACTCAAGAAAATATAGTCCGTTCTTTAACTTAAAAATAGTCCAAAAGAAGTCAATTTTAATTTCTCATTACCAGTATTATTTCCTCACCTAATTAATATGCGTTGAGCACTTCGATTTGTTCAGTGAGGCCTTTTGAATAAATGTAGACTACTTAGTAATTATTTGCGCATGGGCATAACTGTTTTTTTACCATTTAATTGGTATAATTACGAGTTGGCGCCTTTGACTTGATGATGGTTAAATCACGCAAGGCTTATTTATTGCGTAACTAATAGTTTTTTAAAATATCACTTTTAAAATACACGAAAAGGGGCGAGAAAAATATATTTAATTAGTGAAAAAACGACCGGTCGATTTTGTGTGTTACGAATCAAAAACAATTTAAATTTAACTTCAATACAAATAAATTAACCGGTACAAAATATTTTGTAAAGAGGAAACAATTCAATATGTAATAAATACATTTTATTTCAAACATATTGTTTCATGTGGTAGAAAAAATTTAAATATGTAAAATGATAATTTATAAAGGGTCTTTCAAATTGAGCGGTTTTTTTAATTCCTTTTTTTTTATTCTTGAATAAAACACACAAATTGCTTTGATTTCAAAAAACTTTTTATCGATCATTGAATTATAATGTATGACATTTAAACACAAAAAAACAATATTTGCCAAATGTCCACCTCTTGTAGCTCCACAGATGTCCAGTCTTTTGTCAAAATTTTCGATGACATTTTGGCATAATTGCGGTTCTAACTCACAAATAACGCGAATAATTTCGTCCTTCACCTCAGGAATTGATTGGAGGTTATTCTTATAGACCTGGTTTTTCACGGAACCTCAGAGAAAATAGTCAAACGGTGTCAGATCACATGATCTTGGTGTCCAATTAACATAACCGTTTCCGGAGATTACAACACATAAACTAATTCAACAATTTGAACGCGTTGTTGTATTGTATACGACTGTATTTTTATAAATGCCATACATTACACTTCTCAAATGTCACAAGACCCAGGCAAGTTCGCGATGCCATCTGTGTTTTATCCAAGAATACAAAAAACTGCTCTATTTGAAAGACCCTATATAACACCCATTAGAGAGCAGACTTTCCTCAAGAGCGCTCTAACTCGGGATTGAACCCTACTACTCGTATTATTGACAGATAAAAATATTAAAAAAAAAAAACAAGTTGAGTGTAAAGATATGAAGGCGGTGGCGGCTGCCGTTTGATGAGGAATTTACCGACATGTGCATGTGTTTAGTAAAACATATTTACGAGTATAAGAAAATCGTTGAAAACTTACAAAGGTAAGACGAACTACATAGAAACCTTTGTAGATCTTCCGACATGTAATAGTAACACATTCGTCTTTAGGTGGAGTGTATGTATGAAGTGTTCATATATAGTTATAAATTTTGATAAGATTTCTCCAAAAGGGTTGTTTTCAAGTGCTTCCTAAAGCTGCACACGCCATCTCTAGCAATTTAAGATAGACAAAGGTCGATCGAATTGAAACATATTGTAGCATTAACAAAAATAAAGATTTTCAATTCATTAAATATAACGCAATAATAATGAACGTTGCAATAACAAAATGAACACGTTACAATGACAAAAAATATAATATTATCGATTTAAAGCAATAAAAAAATTAACCTAATACTTTTATTCCGATGTACCCCTCTATGTATTTTTCTATGTAACTCATGTTTATATATGTATTTGAGTATATGTTTTGTAGTTATGTATACATATATCTGGATATGAATGGGTGTCTTTTTAAATTGTGTGTTTATCTATGAATGTATGTGTCCATGAATATAATCTGAAATTTGATTGGTAGATGGTCTGTAAAGAAAAAGAAGTATCTTTATATGTTTTGGATATTATTTGAATACATACTTTATGCATACTTTATGATTATATTTTTCTCTACGTTTTTTTTGTATGATGTGAAGGTTTGAGCTGAAGAAGATCCGTGATTTCCCCTGTCGGGTTTCTTCTCTTCAGTAATTGGGAGTTCATATAAGATGATCCCAGAACTTTTGAGAAGATTTTGTTTCAATTGTTTCGTGTAGATCATGTAAATTCTTTTTTTTTCTTGAATTGTTTTGTTTTGCTTTTAATCAAATATGTTAATTTTTATTATACTAGGATAAATTCACTTATGATAAAAAAAATACATTTGAATGCCGATTTGAAGGTTTTTTCTTAGTTCAGTAGAAATTAAAGAAATATTTAAAATATCTTAATATTTCGTCAAAAGAAGTCAACTTCAGTAATACTCGTACTTCAACATGAAAAATAGCTTGCCATATTCTAAAGTTAACATGTCTGCCTTCTAACTGTTGTTAGCATTTGATAGACCTCGTGATCGAGTCTGATTATCAACCGCCTTGTGGATGGAAAACGTCTGTGAGTGTATTGGTTGATAATGTGGGCCCTATTGCACTTCAGCAAGCAAACGCACATTCTTGACAGATTAGTCCCTAAATTCCGATGACATGAAGATTAAACTTCCAAGACGATCGGAAGGTATTATCTGTAACAATTTTTCAGACTTTTATATAACATTATTTTCGTATTGCTTTGTAGCACATTTAGAATTTGTGATAAACAGCATATAAGCTACAGAAAAACACATATATGTATATTTTAGTGATACAATTTCTAGCATGCACTGAGAGGTAAACGAACATGAAAAAAGTCTGATGTTTTTTACTTTGGCACCATACCCAACCCAACCCTAATTCCTAGAAAAAAAGACATGCACCTTACCAACCAAACCACGGTGGTCGCTTACCTAGTCGCGTTATAAATATAGTTGCATAAAACAATGTTTTAAACCGTCAAAATTAACCATAGCTCATTCGATAGAGGTTAAAGTAATACAAATATACATTACCCTCGCACAATCCACAGTTGTTGGGCCTTGTAATCAAACGAAAGCCGCAAACATATCTGTTCCTTTGTTGAGACTGTGACTTCTCCGCCACAGCCCCTAATGGCTTCAGTTCACACGCTGCTGTCTAATGCCGCATTGTTTCTGTGCTTTATCATTCATTGTTTCAGGAATTTCAATATTGAGTTTTATGCATCTCTTACAGTGTTCATAACAAATATTGTATACATCAAAATATATTCTTTCTTACTTTAAAAAACCCATTGATATTCGATGGTTCCCAAAAATGGATTTTCAGAATGATTTTCACTTTCAGGTTTGTAAAAATGTTTTATTAGTTGAAAACATAGAGTAATGGAGATGCCACTTCTCAATGAAATCAATTACGGAGTGATTATCAAATAAATACGGTTTTTAGCAGTAATTGAAAGAAAAACATAACAGTAAGCCTACTTATTTTACGCAAATTTGAGTAAAGGTACGTGGTCTCCGTAGAATTGGCATTTTGGTATTTTCATCATAACTGACTTCCAGCTTCCATTATACCACATCTTTGGACTCTGTAATGGAAGTATTGTATACAACAGAAGTATTACATATTGCATTACAATATGATTTGTCCAACATAATGACATGGGAGAAACTGAAAGGACGTTTTAATAATTTAAGCATGTATAAAACATTATTTAAAAGAAATGAAAATTATTTTAGAAGAAACAGTTTTCAAAACATAATCTCTATTTTTCCCCATTTTCAAACTACATGCTGACTGAATATTTTACCTGCTCATTTTAGAACTGACTTGTATCCATGTACTTTCTTATCCAAAGATACAGCTTTTCTTCGTAATTATTTAAATACCTCATCATCATTGTCCGTACTGTCTTATCCAAAGATACAACTTGTATCTATGTACTTTCTTATCCAAAAATACAGATTTTCTTCGTTATTATTCAATTGATCTTCATAATGGATCTTCTTTTGGTAAACTTTTAATTTTTACGTCAGTTAAAATGTATTTAAATGATATTTTCTAATATTTCCTTGGTCTCTCTCATTGGTGCTTTCCATAGTTTCAGTATTATGTATTTATTTGTAGTAATTAATTATTCTCTCATCGTAATATATAACATTTTCATTGTATAAATAACAACCTGACAGGTTTATTGCCATGTGGCAATCTCTTTAAAGCAACCAGAAAGGTGTTAAATTAACCTTAAGTAAAAACTAGACTGAAACCTTTTTTGATTCGGTGCCAACAGCTGGAAGACAGATGTCTTACCAACTAAGCTATGAAGGTCCTCAATTGAATGACATAAATTTGAATTGAAAACCTTCTTAAAATGATAGGTCTTATGTATAGGTTTGGAGTTGTCATTTTTTTCGTACTAGGTAGAAGTTATCAAATAAAAAAGGGGCCTGATGTTAATGTGAATGAAACTCGAATGTATCTGAAATCGAGATAGTCAAAGACATGAGTTTTTGCAAAATTATACGTTATTTGAGTTTCTACACTATCTAAAAAAACAGAATACTTTAATTGAACCTCCACTTTTTAATTCAAGATCTTTAAAAATTCCTTTTGGGATGATACTCGTATATTATTACAAAATAGCGCTGTACAAGACTTCGTTTCTTTGTCTTCACTTAAAAGATCCCATTAAGTCTTTGAACACCGGATCTTTAAGCTTGAAAAGGATTTTGCGGCCGCAGGTGACGTCTGTTAACATTTGACATTTTACCCAAGCCATTGTGGTGCAGTGTCATACTTGATTTCTATCTTTTATCTATGGACTCGCAAATAAAAGGCTAACATGCAGTGTTCGTACTATTCCTTTGGTTATTTTCCCGGTGTCTTTCTTAGATTAAAATTGAGGGTCATACCCAAGATAACAACTTTATTTCTTTGGAAATGATCGTTAGGAAATTTCAAAAAGCATTTATATCTTTAAATTTTCAGCAAATGTTTGTTTTCCTTGGTTATAACTTTATTTTATTGTGATCTAAATGTAACATTTGTTTTCCCTTATTTAATTTTTTAATAGCCTATGTATCTGAAAAAGAAAAGAATTTTCTGTTGTTAAAATGATGCTATAAGATCATCAATCCTTATTTTTTAACGTATTTTTTGCTTTCCATGTTGTTAGGTCCTGCAATCAGCTATATGCTTATATTAGGTCCTTACATATGAAATTGGCGTTTTGTTTGGGAGGAACATAAAGTTGATTTTTTTTTAATATAATATATTTATTTAATCAAAGTATGTACCATTGCTATCTATGCACTTTTGCCATCTCATAGGTAGTTCATCGATCCCTTTACTAAAAAAACCATTCGGACGGGAATCAATAAAATCTTTGAAGTCGGTTTGGACTGCCCCATCGGAGTTGAATTTTTTCCCTTGCAAGAAGTTATCCAAATTTCGAAAAAAATAGTAATCTGTTGGGGCAAGGTCCGGAGAGTACGGTGGATGTCTTAGACATTCCAATTGAAGCTCTTCTAATTTGGTAGCCGTCTGTTGTGCAGTGTGTGGTCTAGCGTTATCATGAAGCAGCAGTGGCCTAGAGCGATTAACCAGCCTCGGTTGTTTAGCAGCTAGCTTTTCCATCATGGTTTGCAGTTGCTGACAATAGACATCTGCCGTAATCGTCTGGCCAGATTTAAGAAAGCTGTAGTGAACGACACCAGCACTAGTCCACCAAACGCTCACAAGTAACTTTTTTGGAGTCAATTTTCGCTTGGGGCATGGTTTGTCTGGTTCGGCAGGGTTCAGCCATTGCGATGAGCGCTTCCGATTATCATACAGGATCCATTTTTCATCACAGGTAATGATTCGATTCAAAATCCCTTCATTATTGTGCCGGTTGAGTAATGCAACGCAGCAGTCAACGCGCGTTTGTTGATTTGCTTCACTCAATTCGTGAGGTACCCACCTTTCAAGCTTTTTCACCTTCCCAATTTGCTTTAAGTGGATTAAAACAGTTTTATCACTAACACCGCAGCCTGCAGCTAACTCGGACGTGGTTTGCGATGGATCCGCTTCCACAATAGCCTTCAATTCTTCATTATCAACTTTGGTCTCCGGCCGTCCACGGGGCTTTTTCTGCAGGTCGAAATTTCCAGAACGAAAACGTTGGAACCAAAAACGCACTGTGTTTTCTTTTGCGGCACCGTCGCCATACACATCATTAATCCTTCGAGCCGTTTCTGCAGCACTGGTGCCACGGTGGAACTCGTACTCGTAAATAACGCGATATTTCAAGTTTTCCATTTTGTAAACTGAGTGACGCAAAGAAAAAAAAAATTGAGGAAAAAACAAATTAATTACAATTTTCGAAACACAAATACTTGAGTAAATAGCTGTATAAATTTTAATTTGGAATTCCTAACCAAAGAGAAGATATTTGAGATCAAAGTTGCCAGTACGGCAAAATGCCAATTTCATATGTAAGGACCTAATATATGACTCGCACCACCAATTATCTGCTTCAAAAAGTGAATTGTAAGAAATGTTACATCTTCCTTTTAACAAAACGTGTTTTTCCTGGTTTTCTATTATCCTTCTTTCAAATCTCCATTTTTTTATCCTGGTCATCAATTACTAACATATATTAAATATTCTTATCTGATTTTTTTATTTTGGTATTACTTTTTTTGTACCAAAAATGTTAATTTCTCAGCTTTTACTCAATACTTGGCACAGCAATTAATTTTTTGTTTAAAGAGATTGTCACTGGGTAATAAACCAACCTTATCGTACATTGTGCAATGAAGTATTAATTAAACAAATATTGATTTATATATTGACTATTATACCACTATTTTTTACGATGGTTGAAAAGCAATGGCATAAAAAATTTGACTTAACTACTAATTATATTTACGAATGGCACATGTTTATTTTTTTCAACTCCAATGTGCTACATAATATTCAAGGTATGGAAAATGCTAGCAGATGTGTAGCTCTACAAATGAATATTTTTAACATGTTTTATTTTCCTAGAATATGCGGTCTGTTTTGACAGTTAAAATAAATAATTGAATTAAGAGTGCACATTAATACAAAATAAAGATGTTTTTAATTATAAACAATAAATGACTCATACAAAACCACAATTAAAAGAAGTATACACATACTTCCACATAAACAGGCACATAGAAAACCAAGGCCCTGGGCTGAACCCAGCGCATTTAAGGAATCTCAAAATAACGTATACACAAAAGAATTCGTCGAGAAAAAATAAATACAAAAAATCACTTGTATGTTATTATAAATCCAGTCTATACACATAGAAAAAAGCTTTAGTATATCATAAATGAAAACCTTAACTAAAAATAAAATATCTTTAAATAATTTGAAAAAAGGGTAAAACTCTACACAAACATCAATAAAAATTCATTTTACCTATGAATGTTTTAAAATATCGAAATATTAAAATATAATCGAGAAAAAGATATGTAAATATAATTAATACCGGCATAAACGATCAAATCTTGGTTTAAGTATAATATAATGAAAAAACAGATACAATCAATGAGTATATAAATATAAATACATACATTGAAACATTTCTGACATTTCAGTTTCATCGACACGAAAATTATTCGACAAAGAGCAAGCTGTTCAAGATAAACGACATTTCAGCAAATACACAAGATCTCGAGAAAAATACCTCCACAGCATTTTTTTTTAATTACGTAAGCTTAATTGAAAATATCCACAATCATGGCTTACTTATTTCCTATACGGTGAAATATGTTAATTACAGATGTATGAAAACAATTTATACTTAACTGTACAATCATACTCGTAAATAAATTAAAATATGAAATAAAATTAAAATATATTTTTAACAACTTTGCTACGACAAATCAAATTAAATTGGATGTTATAAAATATAAACTGCTTATAATTATAATACGTTAAACTCAGCTATCCGGGGTCGCATTAACGAGATTCTTAAAAAATCGGATATTTTCCGCTACCCGGTTGATGCTATCTCGGAAAATCGAGAATCTACCAAACATAATTCTCTCTCTCTTCTTTCTTTTCTCTCCTCGTTAGTCATTGCGAATCTATTGCTGGACGTACGCCCACCTTATGGCTTTCAAATGGTGTCACTACTGGGAATCCATCTAGATTCCGTCACACTCTTGATGGCATCAACTTGAGAGTTTATAATAAGTACCAGCGGATCTGATTGACGCTCTTGAACTCCCGTTCAACATCTTTCTGGGGTATCGATAATAACTTTGATAAACAATATGTCCACTTTACATCCATACTCATTCTGATTTAACTTTTATGATGGCATTTGCAATCTCCTGCAACAATTCTCCCCAATTGTTTGCTCTGTTTCTGGGGTATCGATAATAACTTTGATAAACAATATGACCACTTTACATCCATATTCATTCTGATTTAACTTTTATGATGGCATTTGCAATCCCCTGCAACAATTCTCCCCAATTGTTTGCTCTGTTTTTTTATTTCTGAAATATACGAGTATCAAAGCAATAATACAAGATTTTAAATTACTCGTAATTATTTAATGCATCAATTTGTAAAAAGGCCTGAAATTAAAACCAGTCTGAATATAAATAAGTCGGTAATCGTATTATTCTAGGAGTAAAGAAATGGAAAAATCATTCAAAAATAAATAATACAAATTTTATACATAAAGCATTTTTATATCACTGTTTAGTCTTCTTTTTGATCGATAAATTCTTCTACTTGATCAACTTTTATTTCCGAAACTTTATTTAAAAGTTTATTTGAAAGCTTATTTTTAAAAAAACCTCTATTTGTTGACTACAATTATTATTGGATAATGTCAATACTCAAATCCAAAATAGCCAAATACATATGAGACATCCGCTTTGAAATATTAACACTGATTTTAAGATAACTGAGTGCAAGTATTTCGAAAGACGTTGTTCTAACGACAAAAATATTGTATTGATTGAATTTCGATGCTTACTATACTTAAAGAAGATTAAATATTTAAATAGAAGATTTCAAGCGATAGATACAAGAAATTGAGATTAAGCGAAATCTTCCGATACGTAAACGATATATGTTTGAACTCAAAGCACATACTGAAGAATATTCATATACCTTTATATAACCATAGGTATTCAAGAAGTGATTATTTCATCTCCCACTTATCATTCTTTCAATTTTCCTGGACGTGCTGTAGTAAAAAATGAGAAGTTGGACGTAATTCTCCGCTATTAATATCCATTTAGTATCTTGTTCTTGACAGGGGGCGTGGATTCACCCCTCTTCAACTAATGCGACACTAATTGGAGGTAAGGCCTCTTAGAAGGTGAATATCACAAAAAAATAGAAACTAGTAAGGTATATAGATGCTCAATCGACCATTACTGGTCATTAATCCATTTTACTTTACAAAGATAAACGGCGCATACAGATTGATCTTATTGACTGGCGTGATAAAGAACTTCCTACGTTTCAAGATCATTACATTCATTTTTAGCTGAATCTCTGACTTTGATTTCAATCAAGAATCTTTTAACATACTAATTTAATTTTGTATATTAATTAAAGAGATAACATGAATAATATACTTTAAGAGAAATTAATATACTTTAAGGAAAATAATGATAATAAACTTATTTATTATATAATGATAATATACTTAATTCCCGAATATCTTGGCAGACTACAATGTCTCGAAATAAGACAGCGAAGAAATTCCACATTGTGTAAATCCTTTTTGGTTTATTGAACAAATTAAGCTGTTTTCAGTCTCTTTTAATTTTTTTTAACTTTATATTTAGTGTACAACCAAGTTTTCTATCTAATTATGGACTGTTATTGCGATATGGTTACATAAAAATACTTCGTAGTCCAACGCATTACACATAATCTTTTTCAGTTCTCTTAGGTGGGTTTTGAAACATTATATTGCTCAATCAAATACTCTACATCTTTAATTTATATACATATCTCTCCAATAATGTAAGTATTGTATTGCTTGTTTTTATAAACTTTTCTACAGTTTCTAGTCGAGTATACCATTTAAGAATTTTTATTTCTATTGTTTGCAGTATACGAGTAAACACTTTTTTTATCAAATGATCAGCTTTTACTTACTACTTATCGGCTGTAATTCTATCTTTGAATATTTAACAAAAACTTAACGTACATTTATGTATCCACAACACGTGTTTCTATCTCCTATTCCATTTTTTTTTCGGGTGGAATAATTCCGGTTTGTTACGAGAGCAATGATAAGTCTGATGTCATGTTTCATTGGAAGTGTGTGTGTGGTCTATTGACCCAATGGAAATTTTATATTGAGAAGTGATTTTTTTCCCTCTTTGGTTATTTCTTACTGTTTTATTTTTGACAATAGCTTTATGAATTTTAATATATTTTTCGTAGTAGTTTTATTATTATTTTTGTGACTTATGCAAACTTTTTCTTTTATCTGTTTAAAACATTTTTTTAGGTAACTGAATTACGATTTTTCAGGAAAATTAATAAATGTAGGGTACATGAAAAATGCATTTACTTCAATCTCATAAATTTATATATTTTTTGTAAAAAAGATAATTTAATTCAAATCATGGCTACTCAAAAGACAATATTTAATGTTTCCTTTATTATTTTAATTGGCGTGTTGTTAAGTACAATAATTTAATTTTTTTTATCGTAAAGGTACTTCAATATAACATGAGTAGTTTAGCATGCTAAATTGTATTATTCAAGATCATAATATAAAACGATGTAACTAGAGCGAAGTCATTTAAATAGTTTATCGTATCGATAAACGGCCTAGAGCCTTTAATTCCCATGTTTACAGATAATTACGGAAGTCGAGGATAGCAATTACCACACGAGAGATTTTAATCAATTAAAATTCCTTTTTGGACATAGCGGCTACCGACATATTAAACCCCGTGAAATTTCGTACAAAATTGAAAAAAATAATTGTGTACCGAAACGAATTGATTATGAGCGTGTGCGCAACACTGCCCCCCAGTTTTTTTAATTTATTATTAATATGGAAATCGTGTGTGCGAACTACTCACGTAATTTTAACCTGCACCAATATATCTACATGGTGATCAGTATTTATTTATTGCAACTATTGCATTTTCTTGTTTTTATTTGTAACACTGTAATTGGTTATTTTAAAATGCATATACACTTTACAAAAAAATAATTGATTTACATATGTATTTTAAGTACTTTAATTAAAGGTTTGTTGAATATATTAGATATGTCATATTAATGTTTACATAACGTATTTCAAAGAAAGATTTAAACAATTTTATATTAGAGTAAATCGAATTAAAAAAATTAAACACTCGTTTTTTTTTTCAAAAAAACATTATATATTCCATTATATTTTTTTTAATAAGATTTTGTAAATAATTTACAAAAAAAAAACAATTTAATGAGATCTGCTAATAAATCTAGGGTAAGCGGGTATTTTTATCCAGTGTAACCTTATAATATTAAATCAAGAAAAATGACAAAAATCGGAAAAACATTTTTTATCCGAAATAATATTTGTAATGAATTATTGACTAAAAATTTATCATGCGCTCAAATAACTTTGCTGAACATAAAAAAGATACTCATTCTATCTGTCAATCGAAATTCACTTGGCACTCCTTCAGTTGCGAAAAAGATCTATACATATAATTACTTTAGGAGTAAATTATATATTTAAAATTACAATTAAGAAAAAAGTGTGAGTGCCATTTTCGTTGAACGAATATGATTACAGAATATTCTGATCAAACTGTATTCTCTCGAATTATCCTCCATTGCACAAGCTTTTCACGTAGGTATGAGTGATTCGTAATTTGTTTAATTTTTTTTATCTTGTATTTTTTGCCCATTAGTTAGCGACCCGCGCTACTTCGGATTCGCTTTAATTATAGTGAGTGAAACAAATTGTGTTTATCTTCAAGATTAACCCGAGTTAGCGTCCTCATTAGGGAAGCTGGAAGAGAGAGTTTTTGCAAACACCCGCAGAAGATATATTCTCCTACTCAACTGGTCTTACCGTTGTGCGGTAGACAATCCAAATGGGTCCTTTATCTTATTGTATACTTCGGAAGAATTAATTATTTAATGTGGGGAAAACGTAATTGTTTTGCAGTATAATTTGTAGGAGATCAAAGTAAACGCATTTTCTTAGAAACGGGTATTAAATAACCTTCTAATTTTCAAGTGTCTTCATTGATTTATTTATACGAGTGACTATTGAATTATCATTACCATGCATTTAAAGAAATGGCTTGCATCACACCGGTTTGAAAAATATGATGAACTGAATAACGGCATTAACGAATTGTTGTATACACTTTTGGCGAACTTTTTAATGGTGACACGATATGAAAAGTCAGTAGTGACGATGTAAAAAAATACGCAAATCTTTTTTATCTACGAGTATAATAAATCATTTTTATTTTTCATGTTTTTTTTCTGATCTAAAAATGGACTTTACTAAAAAAAACACGCCTCACCTATGTTATATATAAAAAAATATGAATTTTAAACATCGTTTTTTTGTAATGAAAAATTTTTGTTCTATTTTTTGTTGCGAGTCTATAAACTCAATATGCATAAGTTAATTTTGTTGCGAGTCTATAAACTCAATATACATAAGTTAATTTTGTTGCGAGTTTATAAACTCAATATACGTAAGTTAATTTTGTTCTACTTAAATTATGTTAAACGTTAATTCACGTATGTCAATTCGCATTTTAATAATACCCACCCAATGAAATGTTCGTAGTTGTTATTGAACTATAGTAATTCAACAATTCAGTTTATTAAATATTTTATTTAAAAAGGTAAAATTTTACAACCAAAAATATATTCATAATTAAGGCATTTACACTGTGGAGGTTTAAAGACATTATAATTTATCTAGTCAAACACTAAACATAAAGTGGAATAAACAATGTTTGACTAAATAAATTTCAATATTATAATTGTTACCCTAAACTGTCATTTTGGTTACCTGCGCAATTAAATATCAGCCATGATAACAACGTATCTTATCATTTAAATTTCTTCCACTCGAATACTTTTCAGCATTAATACAGTTTTTGGCAACTCTTAAAGACTACAAGTCTGTCATTTCAAATTGAATTCGGTAAAAAGAATAAATATTACTAACGATATGTATCATCCATTTCAGGTGAGCATACAACTCTGGCAGAAATGCAGCTTCCCATGATCGTCTATTTTTTTACTATTAACTTCAGACATACCTATGATGTAAGTAGATGAAGCCTATGACACATACAATAAATATTTGTAAAGTGACAAAAAATGATCAAATTCAGTAAAACGTTACTAAATTCTAATCACTTACATTGCTTAGACATTATTTGTTAAATAATAATTTTATTGGTTTTGTAAACTTCACATATTTTATTTATTTATTTTACACATGACAAGAAATATACATAAATTGAAAAAAAAAACAACTAGTAATTTAATTCGGACGTACAATTTTAATGGATCTGGATATGCTGCCTTTCATTTGTCGTGTCCCCAGTAAACTAGGCTTTTGCCTGTATCTCACTGAGGAATGTCAAACCTAACATTGAAAAATCATCAATTTCCAAAATTCAAATGTATTTGCAATTTTTTTATATCATATTTTTTTTTCTTTTGGTTTGTTTATTCATATGGTATCCCTCAAACTATCAGAATAAACGAAACAGACATGTTTAAAAACGTGACACAACATTGTCTTCGACCTCATCAATCGATTTTTCGAGTTATAATTACTGGAGTAATCACAGAACTTGAAGTACTTTACAGCATATGTTATCAATACTACCGCAAGTAAAGAGGCAACAACGCTCGCACACGTAAGTATTGTTACCATGTGAACTCTTTTACCCGACTGGGAACTTTTTATTTAAAAAAATAATAAGGATAAATAGTTAGTATAAAAACACTTCAGGAGCATATATCGCGCTGTTGCGTAACGTAATATCACCCCAAGAGTTAATTTTCCAGATCTTTTTTTAATTATTTTTTTTCGAAGACCATCAGGAATCAAACTCGAGCCCCCGGGTGAAATTTAGACGTGTTACTAAGTAGTTCACACAAATAACTAAAGAGACGCCTTTTAAGATTTTATTTACAAAAAAATATTCGGATACCATTAAATTCAAAACCAATTAAAAAACAAACATTCTTTAAAATGAAGGTCACTTTAATTGGATGGACATATTTTTTGCACTTTCAACACGTTAAGTCAGATGAGCTATATATTTAAGCCAATTAGGTTTTATAATAAAATATATATACCCAAGTACGAATAGAAATTTAATTGAGAGAAAAAAAACTGTTAGAGCCGATATAAGATCACATTTGACAGAGTGTTATTTATAGTCGGTTACAGAGCTAGAAAATGAATAGCCTGCTCGACGGCCCATTGAGATAAATACGTTTCGCTGTTTGGCTGCCTAAGCGATTAATATTTGTGTAATTTTTAGATTCTTCACTTGAAATCAATTAAAGAAGTATTTTGATTTCGGATTCGCATGAACACAGGATGCATTGATCAGGTTTTTCGTTATGTATGTATATCTGTAGAAAAAAATATAGTTAAAATAAAAAAACCCGTACTGTGCGTTTATGGACTTGGAAAAAGCATATGACCGATTGATAGAGAAAAGTTGTGGAAAATACTGAATAATTTTGGTGTGAACGGTGACTTTACTGAGTGGTTAAATATTTCAAAAGGGGTTAAGCAAGGATATGTCGTATCACCCTGGTTGTTTAATATTTATATAGATTCGTGTGAAAAAAACAACAGAGGTCTGTGCGTGGCATTCAAATATCGAATGGGAGTTTTCGCTGATGACATGCTAGTGTGGGAGAGGAATGAGGATGAATTACAGTCTAATAAGCAAATTGATTGAGAGATGTAAAAATTAAAATATATATTTTCAATAAAAAAATCATTTGGGCCAAATGACGACTAGACTGTGATTGTTCGTTTTATTTGTTTTTCGGGTACCATAGGAATCAAACCTGAAATACCTGGATAGGAGTCAAGGCTCTTACCAACTGTGGCACGAAATTATCGAAACAAGATGATCACGGAAATCCTTTCTCATATATTTATGAAGTAAAACTAAATCAATGTTATGAAGTTTGGTACACATTTACAGTGGATTTAGAATGTAATAACAGGTACAGGAGTAAATAGTGGTAATTTGCTATCAAAGGCACCGACATGACCGTTTCAGTTTTGACCACTTGGAAATGGCGATAACAGATCGCTAATTCGTTATAAAGTGTTTGTCAATTGATGATAAACTGAGACAATACACTCTAGTTTAATATACGCTTATATAAACTACATATGTATGGTAATTTATTTGCAAGTTTTAAACAAGTTTCTTTGAATATAAGAAGTAGAATAGACGGAAGTATAATTATGAGATAAAACACATGTTTAATGGTTCCTACCCTGGAGAGAAACTGATATTAATAGAATTTTAAATTCAATGGATCCTTCAAAATCACCGTTAAATGTAAGTTACTAATCAAATTGTACAAAAAAATATAATATATAACTAGCTATTCACCAAGGTATTTCCAATAAAGAAACAATGATGGAGTTGGTTATGTTCAAAGATAATACAGACTATGTACTAAAATCCATTGCGATATTCCTACTGAAGGTTTTTTAAACTATCCTGTGATACTAAAAGCACTAAGTTTATATGTCCTCGAAAAATATAGCCGTGCAAGAAATCACCCTCTGTTTTACATACCAACTTACAGAACGAATATAATCGCTTAAAATTCAGTCCCACCGTGGTATAGAGATATTGAACCAACACTATGGATATATACGCGGCACCGCCTAGCTGTATGAAAAGAATCCTGATATTCTTCCTTACCTATTAGCTAACTAGAATCAGACTCTCTTCGTGTAGCAGGATAAATCCGCGCAAAGTGGCAAAAATTACAATCACTGTAAACTCTTCCTAGAAATATTTTGAAAAATACTATAATAAATTATATAATTTATCTTCATTTCATTACAAAATGTAAACTTTCTTAATACCTGCTAACGGAGACAAATATAAAGTAAAAATACATGTAAGATTTTTCAGTTAAAATATGTTCAATCATATGATATCCCTCCACACATCCGAGTTAATGATGCAGACATGTTGAAAAGCGTGGCCGGGAGAAAATATAGTCTTCCACCTTAGTAGTTGATCCTTCGAATTAATACCTGCTGAAGTAAGCAAATACCTCACAGCTTTTCGTCGTACATGTTGGAAATACTATCGCACGTGGATAGGCTACAACACTTGCACACAGTTCTCACATTTTTATGACATGTGTTGGCAGTATTACTGCTGCACCACAGGAGACAACAACGCCAGCGTCATTTCTAGTCCAAGCCAGTATTGTAAACAGATGATTTTTTTTTCCAGATTGGGAGTTTTTTTAGTACGATCGAGTATTTAGCCGAAATCCCCAAAGGGGAAAACCAATGCCTTATCAACTAAATCACAAAGGAGATTTACTTAAATCTGTTTCTCATTATTCAAGTATATGGTTATTTATCCAAAACTTAACAGGTTATTGAAATATGTACAAAATTCTCACAACCAACAACTAACTCAATTTATTAGTTTGACTTTACTAAAGTTTTATTTATTTAAATTATCAAATTTCAATGCATAAAGAAAAAAACTCGTCTCCTGAGTTAACCCATCCAAGTATTTTTTTTTTTTTGATTACCTGAATTGATCGATTATCGCCTTAGCTAGACCCTAATTGTGTGAAGGGATACAAATGCGTTATATTAAATAAATTAATCTCACTCCTAAGACGAGATACGCAATCTAATCTCAGCACCAATCTCCGACAACCCATATCACACCGAGGTCCATATCGTTTTATCCGTAATATAACAAATTGTTGATGTTTTTTTAAAGCCCACACTATCTCGTCTAATGACAGCTCTGCCGGACCACCCATGGGCTTCTCAGCTGTTTGGGCATTCCATGGTACCTGTGTTACTTGGAGTCTAATGAATTGTGAATATAAAGAAAATATGTTCCTAATTACATTATAAAAAGGCTATTGTTCGATAGGTATTATTTGACAGTCTATTCGAACGCTTGAGATCGACAATTGAATTCTTTCTCTCGTAGATAAGTGACTCATATTGGTATTTGATTTAATTATCGCTAAACTAATGATTTATTACATTTAAAATCTTAAGATTAATATTTTTTTTAAGTTCTTATGATTATTGATTTATATATACTCGTAAATACACTATACAATTCGCGTTAGGCATGAATTAAGTAAATTCTCATTAATTATTCTCGTATATGGTTCATTATCATAGTCGTAAAAATATATGGAATGTTTTTAAAGACTATATTTCATTTTAATACTTTTTAATACATCTAGCGGATTGATCGCTTTAAAACAATTTCCTCCAATCAACTAGTTTTTGTTTAAAATTTATTATCGATATACATTATTACCATTTCTAAAACATAATATTACATAAACAAAATATAATATTACACTATTAGTAACACAACATGAACATTAAGAAAAATAGGGATAAAAACCTCAACGACTTTCACGACCTTATTGGTAAGACACCTGTCTTCCAGCTACGGGCGCGCAGGATCTATTCTCGTTTGGACTCCAGATTTCTTTTAAACGATTTCAGGTTTCTTGAACTGTTATCGAGTGGCAAGAAACCTGGAAGAGATTAATTGATTGGATTGATTAGAAGAGATTGCCACGTGACAATAAGCCCGTCAGGTTGTACTTTATAAAAAGAGAGTGTAATTCATTACAACACGATATTAATGGTAATTGTATAAAAGGGAGGAATATACTAGGTAAGTCCAGAAAGTAAGTGTACTGAATTTTTGTAGGTTACAATTTTTTTTATTTAAACAAAAAAATTACGTGGTTACCGTAGTACATATGTAAGCTATTTTTCGACATAGTCGCCATTCCTCTCAATGCAGGTGGTGAAGCGGGGTATCAACTTTTTGATGCCTTCCTCGAAGTAGTTTCCCGCCAACCCCTCCGTCCACTTCTCCACCTCCTCCTTTACCTCCTCGTCGGTTGAAAACCTTTTTCCACCCATGTGCAGCTTCAGGGAGGTAAAAAGACAGTAATCTGAAGGTGCTAGGTCAGGGGAATGCGCGGGATGGTTCAGGATATCCCATTTAAACGAGGCGAGCAGTTCCTTCGTGGCGTTGGCCGTGTGTGGTCTGGCATTGTCATGCAGCAGGCAGACTCCCTTTGTCAGCATGCCTCTCCTCTTGTTCTGAATCGCCCTCCGCAGTTTTTTTAGGGTCTCACAGTATCTTGCAGAGTTGATGGTCTCCCCTTGAGGCATATATTCAATCTGCGATCGTCACGGAGCGCATTTTCGATTTTTTCCACAATTTCGTCAGTCACAATTGAAGGTCTTGCGCTCCTCTGATCATTATGCACAGACGTACGACCGTTTTTAAACTCGCAACACCACTTGTACACACTCGTATGATTCATAGCTTTATCACCATATGCAGTTTTCACCTCATTATAAACCTCAACCGGAGGTTTTCCCTTCCAAACGAGATAACGGATGACGCCGCGTATTTCGCACTTGGCGGGATATTGGATTGACATTTTTCACGAAACGTGTTGTCGCGTCGACACTTCTCAACGTACTGACCTCGAACCGGTCTCGTTGTGGAGGGGAAGGGTCAGGCTACACGGAAGTGTAGCCAACATGTCGAAAATAAAATCCATCCGGTCGTGAGAGCTTCAGTATACTTACTTTCTGGATACGCCTCGTATTTTGAAAAATATTTTTTCTTTATTTTAAAGTTTATTTCTTTGAACATTTTGATTTAACTTATTTGATTATTGTGAAAGATAGTATGGGTGGCCATAAATACTTGTTATACCGAATAAAGTTCAACCCCAACTGCGAAAGTCTTCAGCACGTGGCTGTTTATATTACTGTATCAATTTATTATTTAGGTAATAAAGGAATATTTAATATCTATGAAACCTATTATATCTAAAGACGGAAAAATAATTGTAAGTAAAGAAGCTTTTTTCAATAAGTTCAGCTTTTTTATTGTTCATTTGTAAGATTTCTATGAACATTGTAAGATTTCTATGAATTTTCGCTCCTCAACCTACCGATGAACCGTGTTTTACTTTGCACAGTGGATCGAATAAACGTATAACTTGATATTAACATAATCTAAAAACACTTTTTTATAGTTTGTCAGTTGTATGTTTGAATTCAACTAGACTCTCTAACAGAAATATATATTTTTTTAAATTTTGTTTTCATCAATCGCCTTGAAGGGAAAAAAATAAAAACTGTACACGAGTATCTATTTACAGGACATGATTTTTTTTTCATTTTTGAAGTACATATTTTTTACAGCTTTATCTACATTCCATGCAAGTAAGATTTCACTGCAAATGCTTCACCAATATCTGAAACACTTGACTGATACTAGTCAAATTCCCAATGAACAAACAGACTTGTTAAAAGGAAAGGAACTCACGTAATGATTTTAAACATGCGTGAATGAATTGGAAAGTGCAGGGGATTTGACATACCAGCAGTACTATATTTCACAGACTATGCCAAAGTATTTGATTGTATCAAATAGAACAAGTTACAGGAGACACATGAAGAGATGGGTGTACCAATACATACTTAGTACACATACCCTTAGTAGAAAGGCTCTATAATATTGTAGTAGATTTATAAGGATAAAGGTGAATTGTATAAAATCTAATTATTTCATAAAAGCAACTTAATGGGACTCAATTAAATAAATTGAAAATAAAATCATGGTCACTGATCGAAATAACGAAATACAAGATTCGTTATTTCGATCAGTGACCGATGATTGTGTTTATCTTGGATATACAATTACTGATAATAGTGAATGTGAAACTAAAACTACGAGAATAATGGGTATGGCAAAGAAGGCTATATCTGGTCAGGAAAACAAACAAATCGCAAAGGAAAAAAACCTTGATTATATGCCTTAGAAACATAAAGAATTAAGACCAGAGAAATATCAGGGATAGGCTCTTTCGATATGTAGCATGGGAAACAATTGCTGGATGATCCATGAACTGAACGACGAATAATTGCCTATATTGTGAAAGACCTTCTAAATTTTCTCTAGCTGTGCACTCTTCAGTTTTTGGTAATATTATGTGTAATTAAGACACGGAAACCAGAGGGGCATACAATTTTGTAAACTAGATAACAATCTTTTTAAAAAATTGAGTTTCAACGAAAATCAACCCCTGGAATACAAATGAAGCATCTTACGAAGTAGGCCTCGGAAAAGTCGTCTTGCTTGCAATTTAGAAACATAAATGAATTAACGCATATGAAAAGTAAATATTTAGTATATTGAGAGTAGTATCTATGGAGATTCTTTATTGTATTAAATTACATTTTAACTATAAAATCACGTATATGGGAGGATTGTTTTGGATCCAATGTGCATCGCTTCCCAGTAAAACGGTAGGCCGCTACCTTCAGATTGTGGATGTCCGTAACTTCTGGTGACGGATCCACAACCGGTAGCAGCTACTGATGGCACACATACTCGCATTGTGCTCCAGGCCTTCGTTGCCGGTAAAACAATGCGGAACGGCGGTGAACCGTTCCGATATGCCGGTAACGTATGAGTTAGATTGGCCTGAATATTTTGACGAGTGATGGAATGTTGTGACTTGATTTTAAATTAAAAAGAAGAATTAGAAAATAACAGGATGTATAAAACTACATTGTGAAGTGCGAGAACCTTGTGATTGATTTCTTTAAAATATTTTATTTGTTTATTTTGCATGAAAAATGTCTGTAATATGTAAACATAGTATACATAAAAACATGAAACTTTAAGTGGGCACTCTTAAAATATATGGAACTGCATTTATCGTAACTTCAGTAAACTAGGGCATTGTCTGTATCTTATGGAAGACATATATGGACATGAAAAATAGGTTAATATTTTTTATCGTTTGTTGATTATCATTTAATTCTCATTAACGTGATAAAGATTGTCAATAAAAACCTGTTTTTACATAAAAATAAACTAAAAGTATAATATATTGTATACTGCGTATACCTTGACAGCGGTTTCCTTGTTAATTTTATTTTTAATTTCTTTTACACTAGAACTTATTTATGTTTTTCGCCTAATAACTAACTCATACAAACTATATGATAACTTTTAACGTGAAGTATGTTACTTGGCATTGCTTAGTTAATATTTTTAGTAAGAATGCCTGTCCATTAATCTAGATTCTAGCATAGTATGGAACTTGGTATCCACCGAGTCCAGACTTGAATCGCTGATTGAGAGTATAATAATTTATACTAAGTTTGTAAAGTTTTGAAAATATTATCTCCATATTAGTTTATAAACTCACTGCCATACTTTGAAATTGTTGTTAAAAAGCTATAAAAACAGCCAAAAATCGTTCCTAGCTTTATCTCAAATCTTGAATTAAACTCTACCAAAGTTATTTTTTCTCATTTGTTAGCTGAAAGTGTATTTTGTTTTCTATTTACAAATTTTCCAAAAATATTCAAATGAGATTCGTTGAAGCATTGGTCTTTTCTATATTTAAACGTGGACAATAAAGTATGATACGAGTATATTGCTAGAAAAATTATTGATGTGTTCGAGTTGAAGTGCTAGAGACGAAAAGGGAACTATACCATATATAAATACTTCTCTCTACAATCTATCAACAAAGTGCTTTGATAGATTATACAGAGAGAGCGAATTTGGACACATATCGAAACACTATCATACAAGTATCCAAAAAGACTGTCATGCCCCCTTGCGTTGGACTGACCAGATCAAACACATTACCAACTCCACGCTGTAAGAGGCTTCAAATCTGGCCAGAGACAGAAATGTGTAGAAAAATATTTTGCTGACTTCATCATGAAGATCACGCTACGAGGGTGACACCTAGAGAGAGAGATTTATGCATTATCACACATGCATAAATCTGCATGTCTGATATTCACATATTTTTAGATTATTACAGTAGATTTCACGATTGATGGAGATCCAGTTACATACTTTGCTTGATAATGTGAATCTCATCGCAAGTCTTTAAAAGCAAATATTCTTATATTTTATTATCACCTCTGGCACCCTGCTAACACCTCAACCCCTCAAATATATAAACTTCTAATTTATCTTTGAGCGTGACTCTTTCAGATCATTACAGTATTTGATATACTCGTACATTGCCTAATTCAACTGTTGAGAAAAGCTGGTTTAGTAACGATTTCAAATATTTTTCCCTTGGTTAGCTAAATATAGACAATCTAATCATTGATCTAAATTTCAGTCGGCTTTCACTGATTTTGTGGCTTATATCTGCCGCATACTCGTATACATATGTATATCATCCATGTGAGTAGGTATATTAGAGTTTTGATAGGTTCGCGTTGTGATGAAAACTTAACATTGAACAGTGCTGTTGAAGTAACAATTTTTCTGGATTTATAAATAGAAAGTAAAGAAGAACTTTTTTAGAAACAGCAACATGTATACATTAATATTTGTAAAAAAATCGTAATTAAATAAGCTATTTTAAAGTAAATTTGGATTTCAAGAGAGTTTTACGTGATGTAATACAACGCAGAAAGTAATCAGTACAAAAAAAACATTAAGAGTTTTCTGCTGTTCAGAATTCGAAAGACTTTGAAAAATGAAAATCTCTTCTCCCTACATGTTCTAACCATCTCTACATGTCCTAACCATCTTTAAGCTCCTTTCTTTGAAACATCTATTATATCCATGCATTCATTTCTGGCGTCTTCATTCCACTTTCTTTCAAACGTTGATACACCACAAATTTCCCTAAGTGCTCGCATCACCACAGCATTAATCGTACTCGTATTCTTCTCCTACCAAGTTCAATTTTCACTTCCATACATAAAGTTGAACACCAAAACACTATCATTTATTGTAATTTTTGCTACTGTTGATAATGTGCGATTGTTATATAAAACATCAAGTGATCCATTTATCTTGTTCCTTGTCCTACCCTTCTTTCCAAATCCGTTTCAACTCACCCATCACACGTAAACAAACAGCCCAGATAACAGAACACATCAATCTTCTCAAGATTTTCTATGTTAACCCATACATCGCACACACTTTTTACCACACTTCTTTCCATCTATGTTTTCGAATAACCTAAACGTTAATGATTTTATGAAATTTCTTAAACAATATAACTCTCATATTACTTGAAATATTAAAACATCATACATGAACCGAAACAGCTTTTTAAAGAATATAATTTTATTCATAGTGGACCTCTTCAATAAATTTTTATTCCTCGTTTAGTATGTGAGGCCATTAAAAGTCATTATGTAAAACATCTTATAAAATGTTTGCCCGAGGCGACATAAATGTTTATTAATAATTTTGTTTACTTATTATTTGATTTAATTATTCATAACTTTCATTCCGATGATGAATGAATGATGCAAAGAGATCCACTTTTTGAAATCAATTTGTATGATAATATCCGTTCATTTTTAAAGTACAGGCTTGTTAAATGATAATATTATATCTATCTAACATTGATGTAAAGAAGTCAAAAGATGAAATTGAGTTATTAAAATTTATTTATGTAATGAAAATGACAGCTGTCCCTTTTTTTAATGACTTTATCAAATTCCACGAAAAATGTCTTAGAAAATCAAATTATGTTTTAAATTAAGACATTTTTCATTTCAAATTTAATCTGTATGTGGAAGATTAAGTTATTAAAAGTTAATAACTCAATTTAAAAAAATGTTTTAATCAAAATAAGACATATTATAAAAAAAATGTTTTACATATAAACTTACACCCAGAAAAGTAACAATGTAGTTTTAATTGTAAATTATTATTTTGGGTTTTATATTATATAATCTACTAAATTTGTTTTATGGGGATGTAAACTTTCTAGACATGAGATGTTAAAATGTATGAAAAATAATAATATGATCCGGATAAGATACTGCCATAGTAAACAATTGCATGAATCTGCGTATCTCTTGTCAGATTGGTTAGAAGATATTGTCGTAAAGTAATAAATTCGCTGTTCGTATTATTTGCAATAAAGTGTCCAAATAAATAAAATAACGTAAGTCCAAGAGTTATTTAATATCTGATAAATAACCATAAGAGTATTGTACTAACTAATCAATACGAGTATAGCACAAACTTAGATAAATAATAAAATCGTAATAAATAAAATTAGAAATACTTGTTACTCAAATTTACGCTGGATTTTCCCCTTACTATAAACATACTTTCACAGATTAAAGAAAAACTAAAAACAGGATAAAATAAACTCTTCTTCTCGAATTCTTGTGATTATCGTATCTTTGATAAATTATTGATTTTTCTTTTTAAATAAAAGATTAATAAATGTATTATAAATAAATTGTTTAAAAAAACTGGAGATTTAAAAACTCTTCTATTTCCACCTACCTACCTTCTGAGATAACCTACAGTTATTTTTTATATAAGTTCCTGCAAATATAGAATATGTCAAAATAAGGAATAGTCAGAACTCAGTGCGTTTTATGGTATTGTTATGTTAGTAGTTAAATTCTAATCGCTACCATTTAAGATACGCAATAAGTAAGATTTGTTGGACACTAACTGACGCGCAATGTAAGTCTGAGTTCATAATGCACTTCAACTAAGAAGCACTTTTGGTATCGGTGTAATTTATCAACGTGATTAATTCAATGTTTTCACACTTGACCATTAAACCATGGTGTGAAGTCATAAAATAAACTATTCACCATCACATAAAATAGAATATATCAGATGTTCCAAAGAATTTCCTAATTTTATTATTCATCATAATTTAATGCTCTCTAATGCCAATAAATTCCGACTAACAAAGAGACGACGCTGCGCTGATATCAAGCTTCAACACTTGCTCTTTTTGAAGGCATATTTTTATTCATTAATATTAAAATGTATCCCATAACTCAGACATTAATATTTAAAATACGAGTACTTGAAAAAAAATACGAAATATTATTTTCATATTTCAGTGAGCACGGGACTTATGTGTTAAAGATATAGATTCAAAATGCAAATATAACAAATATATAGTATGGTATTACAAATATATAGTATGGTATTACAAATCAAACGATGAAGATTTACATGATTAAAAATCTTCAATGAATTCAATTATTTTTTGTCTTTGATAATAACCTGAAGATATTTCCATCGCCTATGAGATGCTTTTCGATGCAAGAAACCATAACTCTGGAAGAGTGGTGACTGGCAGATCCATCATGAAAATGCTCTGGTCCAGTAATCTCAACTCGTCTAAAAAGGGACTAATTTTTTTAATAGATAACCCAATTTTTTTTTCTGTCCCAAGGTTGAATACTTTCTAATCATACTTTGTCATATGACAACTCGTTGGTAAAGCAAAGATTAAAACGGTATCATTAGAACGTCATAAATAGTTTTGTCTTTCTGAAACAAAAAATTGAAAAATATTGCCCATTTATAATGTAGAATGGGAAATCTTTTTCAGCAAAAGAGACAAAACGGTGCAAAGATGGAAGACAATATTTTTTTCAACTAGGTTAGGAAGGTCTTAACATTAAGTAAATATTTCAAATGAAAGATGCAATAACATAAAAAATCTTACCACTGGAAGGGTTCTCGTCAGGCTTGATTAACAACCTAATGCGAACTGCACGCAGTCGTCCCGAATGTGCACGACCCCAGCCGAGTGGCCCATCCCCCTGCAGCACAGGCAGCAGCTTGTGATGGTCCCCGTGGTGAAGGTAGTTGTAGATGCTCTGGCGGTGTAGCTCCGTGCGCTCCCACCGTACAAAGTCTCGAATGTTCTCTGTGACACACTCTATGTCACCTTCCAAATTTATTTCTAGCAATACCCAGCCCAAAGATGTCGTAAAATGCTTCAGGGACTGGAAAAGAAAAAGAAGATATAAATAAGATTATGCGAAAAGTAAAGAATGTAACTACTCGCATTCCGTCATTATATGTATTTATCAAAATACTAAAGTGTGTAAAGAAGGAACAATACTCGAATATATCTTACCGGACGAAGTCTTTTTACTATGGCCCCTTTTTCGGGAAATCAAATGTCTTACTAGTTAGGTCACAAAAGTCGTCAAACTAAATAATGACCGATATTAATAACTTCAATAATAAATTGAATAATTTTATTGTAACAAAATATTATCGAAAGAACAATATGATTTTCAATCAATGAAAGACAATTAGTAAACTCCACTACATAAATATAGGTGGAATTATGTCAGAAAATATTTTGAATATCGGGAGGCCAAAAAATAATAACAAATTTACTATTCATCCAGACTGATGGCACTCGTAAAATTTCATCTTATGCTTGAACAGATATAAACAGGGCTGTGGAGTCGGAGTCGGAGTTGGAGTCGGAGTCGCGGAGTCGCGGTGTTTGGGCCGGAGTCGGAGTCGGAGTAGGAGTCATAAAAAACGAGCGACTCCGACTAATTTTTCGTTAAAATGTAAAATACATTTTTTTTAAATTATTATAATGAATGTGTATTCTGCACGAATATTAAACTTGCAGGCGCAAGTCGCGCCGATATGGTGATTCACCGAGATCCATTTAATGCATCAAATCTACGAAAATGTGTTTGTCTCCTTCTTTCTCACGTCCAAAGAAAATTCTGTTGGCTGGGATCTATGTTAACCCCATGGTTCGATCCATATTGACGGAAGAACAAATAAATAGAGCTAAAAACGCTCTGTTTGAATTAACCGTTCGTATGAAAGGCTTTCGACTAGAAAAAGAGACGACAGCAGGCAGCGTACACCAAGTATCATCATCTTCATCCGACACCGCTGAATCTGAAGACGATTTAGAAAAATATCTCAATGAACAAAATAAACTAAAACGTCCTCGTTTGAATCACAGTCCCAATATAGATGAAGGGGACTCTATTTCAAAATTTAAAATTGAATTTTATGATGCATTGAAAATAATGGAAAAAATTGACCGAACTTATAAGTTAAATGTTGAAATGGCAATACAGCGGTATCTAGAAATCGTAAAAGATTCAGCATTGATCGTTACAGCATTACCGCCAACCCAAGTATCCGTAGAGCGGTTATTTTCCGCTCTTAAAATTCTCAATTCTGATTTGAGAGCCTCTACGAATACAGATTTAATAGAAGCAATGTTGTTTTTAAGAATAAATTCTAATAAATAATTATTAAAGTTTGATCTTGTTTTATTTTTATCCGTATAACATGAAAAAAATGGCTATATTCAAAGATAGGAAACAACCTGATAAAATTGAGCTTTTTTGAGTCGGAGTTGTGGAGTCGGAGTCGTGGAGTCGGAGTTGTGGAGTCGGAGTCGTGTTGTTGGTAAATATAGGAATCGGAGTCGGAGTCGGAGTCGTGTTTTTTTTTCACGACTCCACAGCCCTGGATATAAAATTATGACGACAATTAATATTCTAAAAATTTCGTTTTCGAAATCATCAATTTCATATAACCATCAATAAATTCTACGAAACAAAATTATTGAAAGTGACAGACCATATTTTGCGATATGAAACAGTTTGTCAGTGTTTTTTAGAGCTAGACAAGCCTATATATATAGGATGTGATGTGAAAAACGCCAATATTATACACAATTTTATATTTTTTTAAATGTGGGCGTGATTGTTTATTGATTTTAAATACGTTTATCGTGCCATGGCGTGACGCTGCCAAGTTAACCATATACTACCATATTAACTAAATAAAGTAGTCTCAAAGAAGTTTTACAACATCTCTGAATATATTAAGTAATTCACTCTAATGCTAAAACATATGTCCAATAAAGAGTAAAATACACATTTATTTCAACACTCGCCGATTAAATCGCGATTGTTTTATAAATTACATAACCACAATATTCCTTCATAAGTCCTTTAAACCATTAAATTCATAGATCTTGAGTAATTCTAATATACCCCTAAATGCATAAATCTTTATTAATTTTAATTTTGAGATCATGGCCGCGTGGTAACGCACTGGACTTCCATGCGCAAGATCGTCGGTCCAAACCACTACTCCCCTAAAATTACAAAGGCTTCTTTCCCGACTAGTATTCGGAGGTATAAGAATATCTATGACTTGGACTCTTTAAAAAAATACGAAAATTCCGATCGTCTTACATCAGATGTGCTATCAGACACAGTACAGTAGATCTAAGTGTGACCTGTGAGTTTTATATTGTGCAAATACTCACACACTTAAACAGAAGAAAAGCTTCACTTTCCAACTGAATTGATGTTGGGATGGCGATGGGGTCATGGATTACAAGACTCATCATCATAACAACGTTACCCTTAAATATATACGAATTGATTGTGCGGACATGTTGAAGAGTATAGCTGGGAAACAACATTGACTTTGGCCCCGGTAAAAGAACCATCGGGTTAATAACCACTGAAGAAGGCAAATAACTCATGGTTCACCCATCAAGCATTTCCAATATTTTTTTTGTTCAGCATTATTGATTTAACAATATCACAAAACGTTATATTGATGATACCATATAACTGTATAGCACCATAAAAAGTATTTCAGGTATTTCCAATATTATTTTGGACCAGTATTATTGATTGAACAGGATCACAAAACATTATACTCGTAGTAGCATGGCGTGATGCCACCATATAAACTGTATACCACCATATAAAGTATATCAGGTATTTCTAATATTGTTTTATGATCCGTCAGAATGTAATTCGCTCTAATGGCAATAAATCCCGTCCAATAAAGAGCCGACAACTAGCTTCCACACTTTATGCTCGCAGGCCGGCATAAATTATTGGTTTCGGCCTGCTGCCGGGCTTCAATAAATTTTATTATCAAAATTAAACTTTATACGGTAGTCGTCTTGGAAATATAACCGAAATCAATCACCTGCTTGCTTAGTCGGGCCGGCACTCTGATGAAAGTAGATGAGGTCGCTCCGTACTTTTTGAACGGCAGTAAATCAATTTGCCATATGTTACGTACCTAAATGCTGTTTAGTCGGTGTTCGTTTATAAGACTTGGTTTCAGCGCTCAATCAACATCGATAAAGCTTAATTTGAACAAATCTCTCACCAGGGTGGAAATTTAAAATGTTACGATTTAATTTTTTTTTCACATTTTACAAAAATACATGTAGGTATGGTTTGATTTTATTCCAATGCATGACGACCTTGTAAGGTACCTGTCTACTGGCCCGTGAGTTGTGGGTTCGATTTTCGCTGGAATCCAAAAAATAATAAACTATCCTACTTTTCCCTTACGGTATATTTAACATATTGGTTTCGAACACAAGTCAATAAGCCTGTCAAATTATTGTCAAACTGGATACAAAATAAATGTAATACAAAACATTGTAGTATAATACAACGTAGTCAATTATCATTCATACACATTTTTCTACAATTTTAAATATACGGTTTAAAAAAACTTTTATCTTTTTGACAAAAGTCTTTGGGTCTTCCTTTGTAGTAATATTGCTTATTACTGAAGTCCTGGTTCCTTTATAATCTGGAACTGGACGAATGGTTCGCCTCCACTTCTTCCGGTTCAGGGTCATAACAAGTACAGCACACAATGAAGAACAAGTCATATTTTAGATTAAGCCTATCTGCCTTGACCATCCGTTCGATAGCTCACTATATTTAGCCCCTCAACACTTCCAGTCTCTACCAGCTTCTTCTTTTTTGACATGTAGTTCCTAGAAGATGGAAATATTGGTGATTCTTACAGTCCATGAGATGTTAAGCATTTGTTTTTGTATAGAAATATTACCTTTTATTAAATTTTAAAAACAATTAATAAAATCTCAAGGAAAAGAAAAATATACTTAGAGTTTTCATACGAGTAAATAAATTACATTGTTTGAAAAAATCTTAATTAATTTAACAGTCGCGATAGGATAAAAATAAACAAGCTTTTTTCTTATTATTTTTACAGTTACTTTCACGTGGATAAAAGACAGGCTTGTGCCATACATAAATCTCTTAAAAATCGTCAATTAAAATGATTTCTTATTCTAAATTTCGGTTCGGTGGTTAAAAAATACCAAGCATATATGATTAGCCAATAATTTTAGACGAATGCCGATACGAGCACAATGGGCAATAATATATGGTCTTTAGTCGAACGATTATCACGTCGCGTGTTAGCTACCTACCAAATTTCAAATTAATTAACGTCTCTCATATAATATACGACTTTCGTTTCTCGATTGCTCTCGGGAACTTAATAATGAAGTTCGAAAGAATTTATATTTTTTTCTGATTGAAGATTTTATGATAAAGAGAATAAGTTAAAACTAGAGTGAATCAATTTAAGATATGGGTATCAACAGATATTAAGACTACAAACTCTGATTTGGAAGACGTGCGTATTACTTTATAAATAAAGGAGAAAATTATTGATGTTAAAAAAGTCACTGGAAACTAGAGGTGCGAAGAAGAAAATTTATAAAGTATTGAAAAAATTTAATCGATCGTTTGCAAAAATAACCTTTTAGAATTTAAGGCCAGATTATTTTTTAACCCAAATGTAAGCAATACCAATTTAAGTATAATTAGATCAAATTAATGATATTTTGAAAGTTGGAAACATAAAACTTCTGAAAATCGTAGAAATTGTATTCACCACAAAACCAATATGAATAGCATTTAATCTGCTCTGGATTTATATGGTCTGCAATGTTTCAGGAACTTCAATGACCAAAAAGAATATGTTAAATAATTCCCAATGTAACACATTAACTATAGTAATATATTTATTTAATGCAACGGGATTAAAAATATCTGATTAATTACAATAATAAAAAGTTGTTTAGACGCATGGAGCGTTGACTTTACTGATAAGATTTGATAATAAAACAAAACGCATCAGATTGCAGAGAGAGCCTACCAACCACAAGAACTAGCCATTTGAGGAAACAGATAAGCAATTTCTGTAAAATAAACCAACAGCATTATCGTATAAGTTCCATCAGGAACCCAGAGATGCTCTTCCATCCAAGTCGCTTCCATCCAAGACGGTCTAGAGTTCGACACTTTACGTACTCCCATGCCAGGTAAATAATGTAGATCTCCCTATCGTAATTCCAGTAGAAATACTAAAAAAATAATTTAAGATACACTCAAATAAATAAAAAAATATAACAAATATTTCTGATGAAAAAAATATCAAAGAAGTCGTATCACAAAGTGCCCCCTCAGTTATAGTATGATTTGTGTGTAAATGAGTTGAATGATAAATGTAAAGGATATGAAAATAGAATAGTTTGTGTGAATCATGAGTGGATAATTGTGGAGTTGATCATAATGTGAGCAACTAGTTGGCAGGAGATGACGGCGTAACAATAGAAATCCTTAAGGTAGCAGGAGAAGAAATATATCACCTTTTAGCAAAAATAATGACACACTGCATTAACAACGGGAAAATTCCCACAAAATGGAACACGGCAAAAGTAATTCTTCTTCATAAGAAAGGAGATAAAAATGATTTAAAGATATATATTTTATTTTTATTAGTGAGCACCAGCTTTCTTGGTATATAGAGGGTTAATGATGGCAGAAGATCATTCAAATGATTGACAAGAAAATGACTGCATCCACGCCGTACTTTCAACAATAATTGAGATTGTTTTTTTTTTACTTATTTAATCTCATTTAATATATCGATCTTAATCTTATCGATTGGTTGCTATGTTTTTATGATCAATGGAACCGAAAGATATTTCGAAACGTCGTTTTTTACGATGCAAAACTGTTATTATCTTCTTTGAATGGAAATATATTCTTAAGTAAGCTGAAAAAAATATATAATTCTCTTTTTTTCGCGACCCGCGTGATGTAAATTGTAATCAACGCTATTCACATACATCTAAATCGACCGAAACTTTGTAATTTGCTGATAAGACCGCAATACACCGGGATATGCCAGTTTTTAATCATCCAATGTCAAATCAATAATTTATTTAATAATAATAAAATGACAATCTATATAGCCCAGTTTACAGAGTCAGCAAACTCTCCTCAAGGGCACTACAAGTCGATACTCAAACTCATAATTATTGACAAATTAAAATATATCAAAATAAATACATTTAAGTTGAATGTAAGGATATGACGGAAGTGGCTGCAGTCATTAAATAAATACTTCCCTGCATCTACGAGTACATATGTTCTGAAAAAACATATTTTTAAGAAAACTCCAGAAAACTTAACTAGGGAAGATGATTTTCAAAAAAACCTTTATAGATCTTCCAATATATGACAGGAACACATTCGGTTTTAGGTCAAGTGAAGTGTATTTGTGTAGTGTTCATATACATCATACATTTTGATAGGACTTCCCAAAAAGGGTTATCTTTAAGTGCTTCGTAAAACTGCACACGCCATCCATATATCTAACGCTAAGCGGCAAACCATTCCATGCCACAGGCGCAATAACGGCAAAAACTCTATCATAAAATCAGACTTGAGTATAGAAATTTGCAAAGCAGGCAGACCAGAAAAAATATAATAACAAAAATCTAGACGCGATACAACAAATGAATAAGGAGGAAATTTTATTTTCCCTGTTAGAAAACATTTCTCTAAAACCATAGATTATTTCTCTTAGATAAAACAAATATATAGTGTAAATGTGTATGTAGGCGTGGTAAAGGAAGACCAAGGAAAGTATAGTTGGGTCAAGTAAATGACACTTTGAATGAAGGAAACAGGAGCTGTATGTGAAGTAATAGAAAACATGTGTCGATATGGACGTAGTGGAGACGAAGTATGTATATCATATATACTTCCCTGCATCTACGAGTACATATGTTCTGAAAAAACATATTTTTAAGAAAACTCCAGAAAACTTAACTAGGGAAGATGATTTTCAAAAAAACTTTAAAATAAAATATATTTATCCATTTTAAATATTACAAAGTAACGTTCTTGCCAATAAATGAACTGAAAAAAAATCATAAAATAATTTTCCACGGTGGTGTGCTTGTGCAAACTTAATGTATAAAAGCAAAGCTTGGGCATTGAAAGTTAGTAACAAGAGGAGAATAAATGCTGTATAAATGCGTATATTTCATACAATATTTTGTATTATACTGTTTGATGGAGTAAGAAATGATCATATAAAGGCTAACTTTGATAGAAATGGATGTTAATTATTTGAACACATTAAGAGAATAAGTAAGGAAAGCTTAAGGAAAAAAAATATGTACGTCTAGAATGAATGCAAAGTGGAAGGATATAGTTGGAAAATATTCACTGATGGAAAAGAAAGAATGTTGAGAAACAGGAGAGTATGTATGACGAGATATACGGATGTGCATGAGACGAGGGATGCGTGCATAAATAGAAATTCTTTGTGATCTATTCGTTCTCTCTGCCTTCCCAAAAAAGGACTTTGCATGATTGTATGCATGTGTACCATATGTTTGAAAATGGGTACAATTAAAAAAAGCACCTTTTTCACGTCATCTTTGCGAACCAGGCATCCAACTAAACGATTATGAATTATTTTCTAGTTCGTTGTGTCGTAACATATCGTCGTTGTGTCGTAGCATGTGATATAAATAAGATTATTATTATTAAATGTATAATACCTGCAAGAAGAGGTCTATTTTTATAGAAATATTATTTTTGTATGAAATATTAACATTTATTAGAAATAAATGTTTTATATTTAATTCCCATATTATTTTCCGAGAAATGTTATTTTAACGAAGTACATCGCTTTTTTTAAATGTTTCAAATTAATTAATTTTCTTAGTAAACTTACATTAAAATGGTACAAAATATCCCTTTTATATTGTACGTTTTTAATAATGAATGATACTTGGCGAATAAATAACTTGCTGCACTCAATCGCAGAGAGTTAAAAACTAAATCGATTTTATTTTTTATTTCTAAGAACCAAAAAGCACAGTTACCTTTGTTTTGCGTGAATTCATTCATTAAAAAGACAACTTTAAATAGCGCCGTTTAGAGAGCAAATTCTCCTCGAGAGTAAAGAGCAAACGTTCTAACACGGAACTCGAACCCACAAATCCCTTCTGCCAGCTAAAATAGCACCCAAGCGTTTAGTGTACGAGTATTACACTTTCTTTGTATACAGTACATGTAGAAAAATGTTTATGAGGCCTCAAACTAAAACCAGACTGAAAAATGTATTTTTTTAAACTGGATTACAACGGGAATCAAACCCGCAACCTTCGGGTCGGAAGACAGGCATCTTACACACTAGGCCACAGAGGTGTCTGTTAACGCCAATTATTATCGAAATCAAGATGATTGATTCAAAAAACTGTTGCATACGACAATAATACTCCACACAAAATATATTTTGAAATATATGTTCAATGAAAATTTCGTGTTCATTCATAATATTTTAAGAAATATTCCATTAAATATTCTACAGCAGTTACTTTAAGGAGATTTAATAAAACGTCTAATCCCTTTCGTTTACGTAAAAAAACATAAGATATTCCACCAGAATAATAAAATTTACTTGCTTAAAAAGTAAAATTGACTAAATCAAATAAAAACTTTATTAGAATTATACCATGTTTTTTATTCCAACAAATTTTATGATAAAAAAACTCTAGACCCTCCACATTCCATTGACAACTTAATACGACAAATTTACATTAAATATCGTCTTTTAAATTGCGTTCGTCCTTTATTAAGACCATTTTTTTATGTACACCAACAATACAGGGTGCACCTCGACAATATATATCGATCGGATTATTTATGACAAATTTGATCTTTCTTTATGGCTTTAGGCCATGACGTTTTAGGTGCATTTTTATGGACCACCCACTAAAATTTAAGGAATCATTCAAGGCAGTTACAACTCAAATTTTAAAAAAATACTTTTATTTATTTTATTTTTTAAATTTAATAAATATACGATATTCTTAAAATTGTGTAAATATAAAATATATATTGTTTAAAAAGGGCATTATCAGAAGTGAGTTAAAATAGGACGAACGTCCGACGATTCTTAAAAGTTAACCGAATGATTCAATTTCTTTGATAAATATTTGTATGAAATTTTAAAATATGGTTTTGTATTACACTGTTGTATCCAGATCTTTCGGGAGAATCCGCTGTAAGGTGCTTCTTGAAACTCGGTCTAATTCTCGTGAACGATGTGGGATTGATGTCCCTGGCCCTGTCCCTGTCCCTGGGGGAGGGTTCCAGTGACACTTTATCTCGCTGCGGCATACAGTAGAATCAGGCGGGTTTATTTCCGTGTGACAACATTTTTCAACCAATCGGAAATATATTAAAGATATCTTAAGAAAAAATCAAATTGGAATAATTTTAAAAGAAATTAGGTTCCAACAGGAGTCGAGCCCACAATCCCCTGGTTGAAAGACTTGTATTTTACAAAGTAGACCACGAAGATTGTCTAAATATCTAAAAAAAATCCCTTTGTATCAGTACTTTTGACAACCTCCGTGGCCTAGTTGGTAACACATTTGTCTCCCGGCCGGAGGTAGCGGGTTTTATTTCCGTTGGAACCCAGATTAAAAAAAAGGATTCCAGTCTGATTTTTACTGAAGACCTCTTTAACTGGTTGGCTGAAAAATATTGCCATATGGCAATAAGTCCGCCAGATTGTGCTGTATACAACGAAAGGGTTATATAATACAATATGTGTACATTTATACTTCTATCCTCCAGTAATTTCCTCTATCAAGTTATTCATTTCTTCTATCGAGTTAATTTTTTTAAAGGTATTTCTTGATACTTTCTCTATTTTTTTTTATGCTTCATCTTTAACTATGTGCTTAACATATTTAAAAAAATCATTTATTGTCATAAGTTAATACAAATATTTGCTAAATACTCGTATAACTAATTAATTTATATTATTATATGTAATCTTATATTCTATAAATGTTGTTGCTTAGCAAAATATAATAAACGTAACTTTCAGTGCACCCAGTTAACTTACCTCAACGAATAAAATTTATTCTGCGCATACGACATAACTACCTTTATCAATCAAATAAATACTATAATATATATGCGATCATTGGTTCTTACACATTTTTTCCTTTGCAGTCGAGACTTACCGCGATGTGATTTTTTATCATGCTCTAATTTTATATTAGAACAACTCAAATAAAGTTAATAATATGTAATTATTTTTTTTGTTGACTTGTAACAACTTTGAATTGCCCTATCGGCTTGTACGAGTACGTTGTCCGAGGCCCGAAAAGCGGCACCCGGTCCGGTCCCGGCTACCTGTTTGTCGCGCGCGGATTAGGAGTTCCCTCAATACACTAAACTAGGCAATAAATTTATTTTTTTATAAACGCCGTCGTATGCTCCTTATTATATTATATTTGTATTCACTAAACTTATAGGAACCAGGGAGGCACTTAGTAAATAATTATGAATTTATCAAAATAGTTATTTAATTTATTTCTTATGTAGACTCATGTAAAATAATAATACAGATAGACGCTCGGGCGCTACTGTAGCTGTCAGACGTGATTTGTTCTTCTCTGTTTGAGTTTTTTTGAGTGAATTGTGTTTTTTTTTGGCAATTCCTAAGTTGTGCACAATATCCTTTTTAATTGGTTTTAGTAAAGAACAGTATTTCTTGTGCCATTTTGATGTACTTATTTAGATATCGCAACAGTCATGTTATAATTGAGTAATATTCTAGAAATTAAGGATCTTACTTTTAGGTTAACGTTTCTCTAGTAATAGTTCAATTGGATCGATATTTGTCTGGCACAAAGAGATATATGAGGTGTTTACAACTTTAGGAAGTACTTGAAGACAACCCCTTCTAGAAAAATCGCACTTATGATTATATACAAATTCTATCACACATACAGTGCAATCAACCTTAAGCTGAATATATTACTTAACCATGTCGGAGGATTTCCAAAGATTTTTTTTTAACCGTTTTTGCCGGGTAATTCTTTCCAAATATATTATTCTAAATGTATGCCAGCCAGCACAGCCACCACTTTCTATCTATACTCTAAATATACACTATTTCATTTAATTTCAACATGTCATTATCTAGATTTACATTATGTATAGCATGGTGACGAAGACTTAGAGTAAGCGAGAATTTTAAATATGGTGCTAGACAAAGAGGCTACGAATTTCATTGATGACACGGTGAACTAATAATGCCGTGCTAAGGAGGGGGTTTGGGTAGGTTTAATGGTCTCTGAAAGCGTGGAAGAATGAAGCACAAAAGAAAGAGATCCAAGTAATTAGATCGACTAAGTGAAGGGCACGTTAGGGCTATCCTTATCCAATGCGCTTCGAATTGCGGAATACTGAGATCAATGGTTGGGAGTCGTTAAGGGCTTTAATAGGAGTCACTATTCTCAGTCATGAGCTATGCAATAGGATGGATGGTTTTACATTAAAACAAAAAGAAGTAAAATAAACTATTTACATTAAGAGTCAGTTCAATTAACTAAATGCTTGGTACAATTCACATAAGGTATTCGTGAGCAAAACTGAGTTCTAAATTAAAGTGTTTACTAGCTATCCTTGAAGTTACATCTTTGAATTTACCCTAAACGTAGGCAGTTAAAGCGTAATAGAAATGGGAATAGTCCTCGTTTAGACCATTGTCGTGGACTAACCATAAAGCCTCCATAGCGTGGGCACACGTCGCCTTTGCGGAAGCCGACGACGGTCTACTGAAAAGCGAACAGGGTTAAAAAAATCTTAACTCATTTAATATATTTTTTACTGTATTACACTTTCACTGTAAACCATATACTCTCGCAAGTTTATTGTCATGTAAAAATATCCTGTGTCAGTGTTTCTTAACCTTTTAGAGCCATGACCCATATAATTGTATTAGTTTAGATTTCGCGATTTAAGAAAATATTAATAAAATAACCCATACAAATAACAATTATGATTTTTTTTTATTTAACTTACATATATGTACATACCATTTTCATGTCTGGGTAGGTAGAGAGGACAGAACGCTAGACTAATCTTAACACATATCCTTCATCTATTTAAAATGCCAACCGACCCAACTTTGGTTTGCGACCCGTAGGTTATATAGTTATTATCATTTAAAAGAAACTAGACTGGATTTTTTAAAATTGAATTTCAACAGAAATTAAATCCGAAGCCCATAGGCTAGAAGACAAACTTTTTATAAACTAACGGGAATTGAATCCACAATCCTCGGGTTGGGAAATAGGTGTTTTACCAAACAAAACTACAGAGGATGTGGTCTAATTTGTGATATAGCTTCTGGATATCCCAATAAGGAAATAAAAGGTTATTTATTTGATATTTTGAACAGATTGAAGGAAGTCGATTTCTTTATTATTTATTATATTAGGTTGTCCGGACGAAAATGTCGTTTTTTAAATGAAAGAGGTAGATCGAAAAAAAAACATTTTCTTATTACATCTATAAATATATTTAACAAATTTTTAATATCGTCAGAATAAAATTTAGTAGATTTGGAGGCAAAATATTCCTCGATTCCTTTATTCACTTCTTCTAAAGTGCGTTTTTTTTTTCAGCTAAATAGTACTGCATAGACCTAAATAAACGATAATCTTAAAGAACAAAATCGGGGCTATATGGTAGGTAAAGAATAGTTTTCGTCTCCGTTCACGAAATGGTGTAATAACGGAGTGTTTGTCTTTTTTTCGATTAAATCTTCACATATGCGCTTGCGTACCGCTTTGATCTCATCCGTTAGATCGTGCGGTATCCATACGCCCTGCTTCACAATCTTGCCGATTTTCTTCAGATATTCTTGCACACTAGATTTTGAGTATCCAAACTTGTCAGCTAATTGTCGTATAGTCAGCATTAAAATTGATTCGATTTCTGTACGCAATACGTCATCATCCACTTTCACTACTTTTTCACTTCGAGAATTGTTTTTCAGATTTATAGAAGTACCCACTTTTAAATTGTTTAAACCACCTTTGGCATTACCGAACAGTTAAACATTCTCAAAATTATATGTACATTTGGATTAAGCAAAGGAATCTATTTTAAATATTTTTTACTCAATGGATAGACGAGATTCAGATAATAGAATTACCTTGAACCTTTCAAATTAGATTATCTGAATCTCATCTATCTATTGAGAAAAAAATAATTGAAAGACGATGTCAAATAATATTAAATAGATGTGTTGATAGATATATGGATTGAAAATAATAGACAGTAAAATAAACTATTTTATATTAAATACATTCTGTTAGTAGTTGATTTATCTATCCATTTACTGCGATGCACTGAATTTACTCCCACAATTGATTATTTTATATCCTTATGAGCAGAATTACGCATTTACCTTCACATTTTCAACGGTAAGTCTGAATTAATTAATTTTGCGGTCGACTGTATTAAACACCAGTGGTTGCTTATCGTTGAATATTAAACCAACTTGTTATTGTCTGCTCTCTTTAATGATGCTGCTGCCCCTCTAAATATTCATACTGGTATTGCATTTTTGTTGAAGAGTGTGGCTGGGAGGAGACATCGTCTTTGTCCCTATAAAGTGAGTCGTCGGACCTTGAACCACTGAAATCGGCGTATAACTCACGTGGTTTGGCAATACCAACGATATATCGATAATTCTGCATAACTGGCAAATTATTAAAAAAAAACCTTTATCATCGAAGCCAAATTTATCCACTATTTACTTTCCAGTTTTGAAATGAAATAATAATAAAGTCAATTAATAATAATAGAAGGACTATTTATAAAGCACCGTTTAGAGAGCAGACTCTCCTCAAGTGCACTCTAGCTCGGGATTCGAACCTTCTGTTATTGAAAAATTAAACATACAACAAAAACAAGTTAAGTATAAGCGGAAGCAGGTGGATGCTGCGGTCATTAGATAAGCAACTTATCTGCATCTGTATATGTTAAGAATAACATTTACCATATATGTTTAGAAGAAAAATTTCCAAGGGAAGATGAAATGCAAAAAAAATCTAGGTCTTCCAATGTGTGATAGCACCACATACGATTTTCGGTAAGGTATAGTGAACGTATGCAATGGTTGTTTTATCATAAAATTTGATCCCTAAGGCTAAGACCCCACCGAAGGGCTTCGCTTAGTGCTAAGCTAGGTACTACGTGACTAATATACTAGGTAACTATAATAGTCACGTAGCGTGGCCCGAAGCGTGCAGTGTGGGCATTGCGATAGTATAGGGTGCGTTGGTTCGCTAGGATATGTCACCTAGCTCGCAGCGTAGCTCTAAGCACCAAGCGTGGCTCCTTCCTGTGTGACCAAGGCCTAAGAATTTTCTTCAGATGCTTCCTAAAGTTGCATAGGTCATCCATATCCATATACTTCGAGGCAAACAAAGATTGATCCAATAGAAATACTTCTCGAGAAAACGAACGTTATCCAAAAATAAAGATCACCAATTCATAAAATATTACGTAATAATAATATAACTATTGGAACGATAAAAAAACACGTCAAAATAACGAGAAATATACTGTTATCGACATATACCTAACATATCAAGAAATATACTGTTATCGACATAAACCTAACATATCAAGAAATATACTGTTATCGACATAAATTTAACATATCAAGATATACTGTTATCGACATAAACCTAACATATCAAGAAATAAACTATAAATACAATAAAATATTGTACCCAGCTTCATAAATACGCAAATACTCAAGAATCTTACAAACCCTTATTTATTATACGAAAAATTCAAATAAACCAGAACATATCACATCAAACTGCTACAGAAGCGTCCGAGTGTATTAACGTGGTTTAACGGTTAGCATTCAAGTGAGAACCCTAGGTTCGATTCCTAGCGGATTCATTTTCTGACTAGTTTTACTCTTAGACCATTTAACATCTGAATTTGTAGTTTTCTGTAGTTTATATGTTGCGTATCATAAATTCTTATAACTTTATTAACAAACAAAAATAAATAGCGCTAGATATAACTTTGCCTAACGGCTGCTGCAGATTAAACCTAACTATCGTCATAGAACTGTAATCTGCTTTCCATCGGTACTTTGGGTTTAGTCTGTCAAGAATGTGTACTTGCTTAAGTACAAGGGCATGCATACATGTCTTTCGTACTTAAGATGACTGAAATAGCCTATCGTAATCATCACTCGACTTAACCTAAAAACTAAATTTAATACTTTTCCAATTTCAACTCTTTTTAACTAGAGAGCAGATTCAGCGAATTAACTACTCCAGATAGCCAAAATAATATGGAATCATTTTTACGTTCCATTTAAACTCTAAATACAAAAATGTTAATCCACACAAAACTGTACGTTTTGTTGGTATCCAAGATTCAATTAGGTCTAAAATAATCGTTAATTAATGTTGATAAAATTAATTGACGAATTAATTTATTGATGGTATTGAGTATTTTTACTTAATTATGTAAATTTTTAGTTTATTATCAAATGAAAGATTCAAAGAAATGTTGGTACCAATAAAAAATAAAACATAGTGGTAAAAGTTTATGAACTGAATCGATAAATTGTTTCGAGGAATTGGTTGAAATCCCCCACTAAATTCATCAAAAATCATAAGATTTAGATTTTTCCTGAACCTGATACGCCTTAACATAGTTTAACTTTCAACTAGAGGTTTCAGGTTCGACACAAAAAAAAACTATAAAAAAGACCTCAATCTTGTAAAACAGTTCGTCTGGTTACAATACTCACGTGTTTAGCGCTTGTGAGTATTATTACCTCTTCACGTGCAGCAGTAGTGCAATTTGAAATAACGAGTTCCGTACCTACTCCAGTGGCTCTAAATCCTCGATTAATAGGTTCGAAGACAGTATTGTCTCCCGGACACGCTTTTATTTTGCCTGAATTGGGATGAGTTGAAAGGAATACAAAGTCACTTTATGGTATATTTAACATTATGAATAAGACCTTTTTCATAATAGATCATAAAGTGCAAATTAACATGAGTTAACTACCACTTTAAGAGAATACATGTTACCCAAACTTGGTCCATCATGTAGAGAATACATGTTACTCCAGCTTTATCCAACCTCATATTGTTTGTTTTCATTTAAAAGGTCTGTTTTTATTTCCTACATTGTGTTTTTTTTAACTATATAACGTTATTGTTCCCATATAATTTTATGACTCCTCATCTCTGCACGCTCATTGTGGTTTCTCCCGCCTACACCGGGTCTTACCGGTAAGACCCGTGGATGTAGGTAATTAGCGTCGAGCGGAAGAGAGGTACCTGCATGGGACGGCTGTGGTGGCTCGGACAATGCACCACGGACTGCCGCCTACTGACTCTTCTCATACGAGAGTATTATTCTAGCGCTGTTTAATGTTTATGATATATCAGATTTAATCCATGTCATGGTGCACGCAAAAGAAACACTGTACAGAGTTTCACAAAGTTTGGAAAAAACAATAATTTCATTAATTATACAAAGATGAAATTGACGATAAAATATGTTCTTCCTATGTCATATTTCGATTTGATTTGATTATCTATTACTTAAACCGCATAATTTAAAGACAAAACACTTTTTAACATTCTTTGACCGATAATGAATAATGTGCCTGATGACAGAACGCTGCTTCTTAAACGTGTGAGAATAAGTGTCAAGTAAAAAATACTATCTATTCGAATCTGTATTATTGTCAAGTTCTCTGTATTATAATTGTAATGTGAATTTTATTTTGAACATTGCATTTCAATTTAATTTAATTTTCTATTGGAATTTCGTTATTTTTTATACTTTGTGTTTGAATAAAAACTGTTATGTTTTGTTTTGAAGCAGCGAGAACTATTATCCAAGAACTTTTAGGCTTTTTGACAAATTATTCTTTATAAAACCTTTCTTAAGCTTACTATGAACAATTAAAAGTACTTACCTAAATTAAGGATATACTCGTATATTGATTATAATTAAAGTTACTTTTGTCCTGGATACCATCGTTGTTTTGACTTGATATGTAGAGGACTTGACAGTAATGCAGTTAGTTAATCAGACATTAGATAATCCTGCCTAGATCTATTTTTTTATATTTGAGAATATGAATTGTCACTTTGCATGAATATTAATGTAACAACTGAAATCCCAACAGGATTAAACAACTGAAATCATATTTATCCGATTTGAAATTATAATATACATAGGATCGAGGTTTATTAATAAGGTGTTTAAAATAAATCAAAAAAGGTTTGAGTAAAATTCGAAAAACTGAGACATTATACATTACTTTTGTTATTTTTCGAGTTAATGAAACTTTTTGAAAAATAATTACAATTGCAATCAGTAGACATATATATATTTTGTTCAACATGGAAAAAAGGGTTAAACCCAAAGTCCATGTACAATATTTTCGGAAATGAGATAATTAACTGACTATAAGGATTGTGGAACTGTAGCTATAACTGAGTTTTCAAATCTACAAGATCATATTTTGAATTTAAAAAGTAGGTTATGAAATTCAACATTGTCAAATATTTCTCACCGTAAATAATTTTTGACAATGTATCTAATTCTGGCGTATTTAGCCAAAATGCATTAGGATGTATACAAAAGATTATTTTCCTTTAAAAACTACGCTACCTTAACAAAAAAATTAAGAAAAGAAACTTGTATAGCTCTACTTAACCAACATATCAATAAATTAGCAACCATGAAACTTGCAAATAATTTGTTGAAAAAACACTTCTTGACTATTTATCGGATTTTAAACTATGTATTGACATTTATTTGTTCGTTGATCTAACATTTCAGCATTTTGCTCTTACCGAATTTATACATATTATTATTTTAAATCACGCTTAATATTAAATGTTCGATTCATCATCAATTCTGACGTGCAGAAAATAAATATAAAGGTGCGTCACAGTGCATTAGGATGATGCAGTGAATAAAATTTCTCAATTAAGCGTAAATGATATTCATTTCTGTCATTACCCGCTCCATTAAGAATGAGGTTTTACTTTATTTGTGTACTAACACTAGTTGCTATAATATATCTTGATCTCTATATAAGGATTTAAGTGAAACGTATATCTGAGAGGTTATCGAGTATAATCCCTTAAGGATAATCACTTCGCATACAAAAAAAATCGCAAATATATTGCTCAATTTCTATCAAACAATTGTTACTATAAAAAAGTGGATTAAGAACACGCAACCCATATATGTAGAGATCGAATTTATGATCATGAGTGCCATCTATTTAGGATTTATCTTTTTTATTACTTTATTTATTTCCTCTATACGTGTTGGTAAAAAATTAAAGTGGTTTATCCCTTATTTGACTTTGAATGATAATAAAGTTTAAAATATTATATAAATTTTACAGATAATATTTATAATACATAATTGATAATACATTAGCAAAAATTTATTTCAATATTAATTTTATAACATAATTAATAAATATAAACACTATTATAACCTTAAAATTTACATCGGAAAGTTCACATTAATAAATTTTTCGATTGTCAAAAAGGTGTTTATTTGAATTGTATTAAATGTCAAAATGCACAGCTTTCAAGTGGTAAGAACCTTTTAAGACTTGTCATTCCAAACTATTTTTGGATCCTTTCGACATCTGCTCAACATCAAAAGCTATATACGAGTATATTACCTGGTCTGAGGGATTGGCTGAGGGATCTTTATACATTCTTGACAAATTGATTTAAGCTTATTTTTCAAGCTTCATCCATTTATAATGATACGAAAAATACTTAACTTATTTCTCATAAATATTATTATATATTATTATTTTCAGGAAAGTAAAATTATAAAAAGGTGTTTTCAGCGAGTATGAAACTCATAAAAATCCTTTTTATACCGTTAGTTTATTTATTTTTATGATCATTTAAATATTTCGAATGTTAATTGATTGTGAAGCTCACGAAAATCATATTTAAATCGGAAGTTTAATACATTTTACTAATCGTTTGAAAATTTTAATTATTATTTCATTAATTAAAATACAGACGTTATCTTTGATCAGGTAACGAGAAAATCTTTTTCATAACAACGTACCACATCTCATTTAACACATCTTCATTTGCGGTTTATTCGGTGTAACTGTGGAACGGACTTCCAAAAATCATCAGATGTGCACCATCCTAATTTGCATTTAATAGAGAATGAAAAAGAAATTTCATCCTAATTTTTCATTGTTTCCCTTCCTTATCTTTGAAAGAATTGTTTTCTTATACTTCTACGAGTATTGTTTAGATTAATTTAGAGATTGGGTATTTATTTGTATTTTTTAACTTTAATTTCAATGAAAAAACATTTTTTTGTAAATCTATCACGGATTAAAATATTTTAATGTTTCATGGTTTGTTGGAAATTTCTATAAGTCTGCCAGACATACCAAGTGTGCAAAAGAATGAAGATATTTAAATTAATAGATAACATATATGTACTCGTATTTTAATAAATATGAAATCAATTAAAATATTTTAATAAACATGAAATCAACAAAAGTATAGTTTACAAAAGAAAGTAAAAAATATTGACGTACTTATAAAAAATATTGTAAGCACTATATATTCTTTTTTTTATGAAACATAAAAAAATATTTTTTATATCGTAAGTACTTGTATATTTAAATTAACATTCAAAATTATAAATTATATTTTATTTTAAAACTTATAAAAATATTTGTTGTATTCTAAGTATATTTTATTAACACTTAAGTCTTTTGAATATTATTACTGATTTTTTCAAATACATTTATATTTGTTGACCTTCTTTGGTGACAAATACGTAGAAATAATGGCAGGATTTTTATAAATTCTCTTTGTCTTGAGCCAAAGATAACCGGTGCGATCAAAACGACTTCAGTCATCTGAAATATGTCGAATCGCCTAAAAGAGTTCTCCAAAATCATTAATATTTATAAGAATTGTTTTTAAAAACTTTTATGCTGGATTGTAATTCAATACGTCTGATCAATATTATTATTTAAAAATAACACTGCAGCACTCCCACATATTTATTTAAGTACATGTTTTCGTCACTTTACGCGGTCTCATTTTAGTGTTTTCTTAAATAATATCATAAAAATAAGCAATGCAACATAAACGTTACTAAATAAATTTGTTACTATTACTAACAGATTAATTTTTAATTCAATAACTCAGAACAAGTAAAATTGGTTCTAAACACTTTTTTTCATACACAGGTCCTGATGTGGTGTTGAATAAATAATCGTCAACAGGAAAGATTGTATTGTTTTGACATTCTGCTATCAGTTGATGTATTGTTATATTTATACAGTATTTTTTTGGGAAATTGATAGTAAATTTATTTATATGAATATATATTAGTTAAGCCCATGAATGTTTTATATATAAACTCCGTTTTATAACAGTTAAGAAACGTTATAAAGAAACTCTGAGACTGTGCGTAGCACGGTTTAATCGTCATGTTTAATTATATTAAGTTGATTTTTTTAAGTTAATATTATATAATATATACCAAGTAAAAACTGAGAAAAAATAGAATTTAATTGTCAGTAAAGTACATATCTTTCAACTGTGATCTTATAAAGACCATTGTTTTGAGTATTTCTTAATAATGAACTTTTATTCAAATTAACAAAAATATCTTTAAGAGAACAACAATTTTTATGACCTTTTTTGAATTATGACCTTTTTTAAATATCTTCATTTTTTTACGTAAAATAATAATTAATTGATATAATAAAATACGATACCTAGCCAGGGTTTCAGTTAAACGAAAGGTTGTTGGAGATTCTTATCTATAAATTTTCAACCATAAAACCAATTTAAGTCAAAGGTTCATTTGATTGTTCTTAGTGGGCACAAATTCTTGATATTTTTTCTATTTTATCAATGAACTCGTCTTTATTAACCCTTTTTAATGAAAACTATGTAAATATGCAGTGTCGAGACTTTTGAAACTTGCAGTATCGGGAATTGCAGTATCAAAACTTGCAGTATCGAGAATTTTGACGATAAATTTGTTATAAGCATGCGAAAGTACTCGTAATTAGCACTGAATGTGGCTTAAAGATGATAAAATGTACGAGTATGTATATAAAAACCAGATAAGTATAAACCAAACGTAGAAAACAATTGTTCTTCCAAGAAGTAACTTATAGAGTTCAAATAATATCACGATTCATTGGCAAAATTGTATAAGTTTTATTTTATCTATTAAAGAGACAATATATTGTTTTTTAATAATCAATTCAAAATCCCTAAAGGTTATCAATAAACTCTCTCAGAAATATTATTAAATTTAGTTGAACTTATTTTGTTTCGTGCGTTACTTTGAAATCAATCAATCGCATAACGTGAGGGACGCCTGTATTTATCACCTCAATGCGTGATCACGCGGCAACAAAACATAATTTACAAATAAAATATGCAAGACACTTAACAATTTATTCCACACAATCCAATTAAGTAAACAAGTAATTGAAGAATCAACAGATAATCAAACACTTCATTTATTTGAATATTAAAACATTGTTTTATATTTTATCAACATCATTAGTTTATGCCATCAGGCAGCATCATTAAATCTCGCCAACTGTTGGTTTTCATAAAAGTGCTTCTTATGTTTGGTAATTTTTATAAGATAACCTGATAGAAAAATCAATGAAAACACACCTCATCATTGAAGATAGCTGTAGTATTTTTTAATTGTTTTTTGAAACGCATTTACAACCGTGTAAGTCTTTATATGATGTTGATTGAAATTATCATAAATTATCCTATGACTGAAACAGTTATTATAGTTTTCATTGCTTTCTCCTTTTGTAGCATATATTTAATTTTCTTCAAATATTTGAAATTGTAAATATTTCTTCATATTACAATTCTTTTTATTCAATCTAGATTTCTAATTAGAATTGAGAAAAAAATCTCTTTTTTGGGAACAATGAGTTAACTTCCGTTGCCTAGTTGGTAAGATGCCTGTTTTTAATTTGAGAGTTAAGGGTTCGATTTCCATTGACTACCAACTTATTTTAAAAATGATCATTGTCTGATTTTCACAGAAGGCTCATTTCAGACACTTTTGGTAAATTGACAGAGATTGCGATTTGGCAACAAACCCGTTAGGTTGTAATGTAGACAAGAAAAAGTAATACATCCAATAAAATGAAATAATTAGACTGAATTTTGAAGACTTACAAAATAATTCAATATATTTTAAACTAATTGAAAAGAATAAAGAGAAAGACCAAAGAACTAATAAAAAGTAATAGTTGAATATATTTCACAGAAGGAAAAGAGAACAGTGAAACAAACGGAAGAGCATTGATGATGAGATCATTGAAAATGTGGATATCCTCGCCACCTATTTCTAAAATTACAAAGGATAATATTACTGTCATATGTTTACAGAGATTTTATAAAGAAAAAATATGACAAATGTTAAATATATTGACTAATTTAAGGGTGACATTTGTCTTTTTCTTATTTTCAGGATACACTTTCAAAGTTTGTTATTTAAATAAAATAAAAAACATCAACATGTTTCATTTAAACTCATAAGCAAAGACATTTTAAAAAATAAGAACTATTTTTTTAGTAAGATTCAAGAATAAAACAAATATTATGTTGAATATTTTTCCACTAGCTTGGCCAACAGTTATATGAAAAATGTATTATATAATTAACTATTTATTGTATTTTACATATTACGGAGTTCGACCACGAAGATGAGATGAGAAACGATGAGAAACTTACAAAAATAATGGAACAACTCTCAAATGAACATCGTTTTCAATTTATAAAAGACAATTTACTAGCGCCACTTAATAAATTCAAGTGAGGTGAAAATAAAACTCGGGAGCTAATAAATATTATTTTAACCTGGTCATTGACACCGGTAGTATTGCCTCTGATTTTCAGGCTGAAATTAAGATTATATAGTTTTAGCAATGAGTATCAGGATAATAAGACCTTTTTGGTTGTGGCAAAAAACCTCGATGTAGGTTTTAACAAGTGAACCTTCAGTTTACCGTGGAAATATAATTTTATTTTCAATAAAACTGGGTTCAACATAAAAAATCGTTTGCCAATTTTTTTTTTATTTCGCCTTGATGTTTCTATACTTGACACCGCATGATATTTGTCTTTATGGAAGATGGAAATTAAATAGTAGATATACACGCATTTATAAATCCAAAAAAAAATTGGTAAGAGGTCTGTCTCCCAGCCCGGAGGTTGTGGGTTCAATTCTCATTGCGACTCAATATTTTTAAAAAGGATTTCAAATGAGTTTTCACTTAAAGTCTTGTTAATATCTTTCTGGTTGATTGGAAAAGATTGCTATATTGCAATAATCCCTTCAGGCTGTTCTGTAAACAAAAGTGTCTTAGTGCAATCCTAAAACATATTATAATATTTTTGTTGATCTCTTTAACATATTTGAATTTAGGAAGATATCAAGACAAAAAAGTTATTAAAACAAATTTATAAATTTTTTACGGGTTTAATAGTTATGAAAAAAAAAACTGGGAATCTAACATTTATACTTGTCTGTTCATGTAACTTTTTGACTGGTTTATAAGTGAGATAACTTAAATAACCTAATTGGTAAGACGCCTGTCTTCCAGCCCAGGGTTGCGGGTTCCATTCCTGTTGAATTTGCGTATATTAACACACACCCAAACAAGTGTCGTTCTTATGCTCTGTTTCCTTGAAAAACTTTTTTCAAGTTTCCTAGCTACGTCTATACCACAAATAAAATCTTTATTTATTGTAGTCACAATATTTGATTGTTCGTCCATATTTTTCAGTTCCTCATTTTTACATATTTCCCACGCTCAGTGTTTTTATACCGAGTCAAATATTCATCTATCATTCCCATACACATTATAATGAAAAAGAATTTAATATGTAGAAAGAACAAGTATTCATAATAGAAAGTAATTTTTGAGAATAAAGAAAGTTTAAATATCTTTAAACTTTCTCATTTGCAGTGTATTTTGATTTGCTCGTATACAGAATATTTTGAATGCTCCCACATAATTTATATTGAAAATATTTATACGCGAATATCTTAATCTAGCTCCAAGTACTGCCTTGCGATCAATATGAATTAAACCGTGTAACTAAAAAAATAACAATTCATTTTCAACTTATTATTAACTTATAGTACACTAGCTTTTTATTAATACACAAATGCTGGGTACTTGCATAAACACTTCAACCATATTATGGTATCCTATAGATGCTTTATGAGCTTTCTGACGTCTCGCGAATAACAATTCTGTACACACTTGAACCATCCTGTGGGCTTCTATAGTTCAATGATATGCATGCCATATATGCATTCCAGCATCGCGCGAATGATTTTTTTTTTAACCGTTTGTTTTCATTTTGGTCCTTGGGCTCAATTATTGCTAATTATAATCTCAAATAGTCATTAAAAGTGATATGTTTAAACCAAGTAAAAAACATCTTATATCTTACCATTTTTTTTAATTTCATGCATACATACGATATTGGAAATCTATTTATGTGTGAGTATCACAATACCGAAAAATAAGAACGTATTCTGATAGTTTGAAATTCAAACAGGGGCTCCAAGGAAATTATTTATTTTTCATATTCCTTTTTCTTTAAATCTGATAAATTGAACATTGCTAAAAAATGTTAATGATATTTAAAAATCATGACCTATAACAAAGAAAAACGAGGACAAGAGGTTTCATGTATCCAGAAAAAATTGTATTATTACAAAAATCCTCACATTCTCCGTTTAAGATAAAGTAACCACGTGTCATGGATCACTTAATGTAACTAAAAATCTCTCGTCAATCCCACTTTTATGACATCCAAATTCAAAAAATATTCTCTATGCAACCTTAAAATTATTATTTTTTACGACACTTTCGTTGTAAATAGTGTAACCTTATTAATATATTTGTTTGTGTCAATCCCTTTTAACCATGCAGAAATATAGTAAAAATACCTGCAGCGAGAACTAGACTGGAAAGAATTATTTTCCAAGGGAATCTAATACGAAAACTCCAGATCGGAAGATAGATATCTAACCAAATTTGCCACGGTAGTAGGACATAAACTTCTTCAGCGATAACGTATACAATACTTCATAATCAGCATTGTCAAATGCCTCACTGAAGTAAGAGTAAACCGAATCAATCTAAAAGTTTTCGAATCTCTTAGTTACCAACCATCGAATTAGTAGACATCGGTTAGATATATATTTACATTCTTAAAGATGGTGTTAACAACATTTAATATGTTTCTCTCAAACAAGTAGGCTAATTGTACTTCTTAAACATCTATAATATGATACGTTAAACCCCAAGAACTTTCTTTCAGTATATATGCAAGAACTTTACCCGGTGTTTATAAAGCTTATAAATTCGTAGGAAATTTTTAATATCCTCTCCAGAAAATTTCAATAGACGTACTTACGTAGTTATATGTGCCAAATCACTTAATCTTAGTACACGGGAATTCATTATGTGCGTTGAAAATATTTTTTTCAACTAATCACAAAGTGTTATTAAATTAGACCAACTGAAATGTATATATTTTCAACATGAATTTAACTTAAAATATTTATTTGTTGAACTGATAAAAATTTGAAACATAAAATTTATTTCGATTTTGTGATGAAAATAAAAACATCTGACCATTCCATAAATCAAGTTTAAATATATAAAAGACATGTTTATTTTTTAAGACCAATTATTTTTCAAAAATTCCTACTTATCAAGGTTTAATGAGTTACTTTTCAAGCCACGCTCATTATTGGTCGTTAAGTCTTATATTGATGTAACTATAGGTTTCGCGCTTAACTGTGTATTCATATCGCATTAAAATACGGTTCTTTTATGTTTTCGTACATCAAACCCTTCCAAGAAAAATATCGTTGCTTACACGCCGACATTTTCATTTGTTTGGTACCCTTCAACATATCGCAATTGGTCTAGTGGGCATAATGAAGAACGTGGCTGGGAGACAATGCCGAATAATCGAGCCTTCTAGTTACGAATCACTTGAGTAGGCACACAACTCGCAGTATTTTATCTCACGTGTTGTCGATACTATCACAGTTGAAGAGGCAGCAAGATCGAGGATCAAACACTAAACCCTCGAGTGAAAATTCACTTTCTTACCAATCAGAAAAAGGAAGACACTAATTACTTTCATACAAATCTAATTATACTTTAATTTTAATGTCATCACTTTCGGTATCTTTACAAAGTTTCGAGTTTACTGTATTAAAACAAATTATTAATGTTATTTTTAATCACTTTAAAAAGTTAATCAATTCCAGTATATTAAACAAAAAAATTGGCTCTATCCAAAGACATTAATTTTTTTACATATCTCATCTTCCCTTTGCAAAGCCAATGTTTATCATTTGTGATTGCCACGTTTATTAATTTAATGCATGAGCTTAATGGAATAATTTTTTAAGGAATTTCGAATTTAGACGTTATTCTAACTTCAGCTCATTAGCTTATAAATATGTTATTACCTGAAATAGAGTGATGGCATTTTATTTTAAACTAAAAAAAATCGTAGAGCATCAAATAGTTTAAATCATTACCACTTTATTTAAATAAAACGAACATAATCGAAGTTTTAAATGAATGTTTATACAAACTATTATATAAACTCGTACACATTATTCTTTTTTTTCGTTTAAAAATAAAAAGAAAACATCGGTTTTAAATACAACCTATATTCCTCAGCTACTCCCAAAAAAAGGTCCGTAAGTGATTTCGTTTTTAAAAAAATATATATACGTTTATAAAAATTGCATACTTTCGAACAATTCATAACTGTGAAATGACAATCGTAAGAATACTCGTATAACCAATTAGGAAAACTCGGATAAATATTGTTTAAAAATGTATACTTTTATATATGTACGAGTATTACACTTCTATTTATTCATCATATATTTCATCCTAAAAATATGATTTATGCCAATTACTATAAAAAACACGATAGGAGGGAGTCTAAAATAATGCAAAAAAATTTATTCTGTTTACTTTAAAAAGAAGAATTGGCCAATCAATTTGAATAAATAACTGAAAAATAAAATGTACGTTGGTCAAAGTTAAGTTTTAAGTGGTGGATAAGACGATTTTTACTGCATATGTCAAAAATACCCGAAACAATTTAAGATATTAAACATAAATAAGATAAAAACTAAAAAAAACATTTTACGAATCTCACACTTGTATCGCCTTTCTTGACAAAAATAATTAACAAAATCAATTGATCAGGAACATAGATACTAAAATCTAAAATTAAATTTTGATGCAACTTATTTTTTAAATTTTGATTGTATTATTTTATTCTTATAACTGTCACTTTCTTTTCAGTACTTCATCACTATTTTCTGATCTTGCATCGATAAATACTCTTCACACCCTATTTTCCCCTTTTATGCAGTCTTTGACTTTTTTATCCCACTTTTGACATAAATAAGCCATTGTTCGAGCATACTTCTACCATTATCCTCAATTATTATTCGTCCATCTGTCGGAAAATTTGCTTAACCCTGGTTTAAACACCACCCCTTTAACGCTTACCCATGCATTCAAGTCAAGCAAATATAATATTTTCATTCTTCATCTTTTTTTTAAAATCCTTTGTTATACAGTTCCAAATTTCTCTATTGTTTCCATTATTTTCCCTGTTGACAGTAACATACTCTATCACAAGTAAAGCATGCGTTATGTCTACTTTAAATACTCGTATGTTATATTATGTTATACGCAAAAAAATATGTTATATTATGTTGTACAGCAAAGATGGAACAGGGAAGTAACATTGTGACTTAAATGATATACGTTTTGGATATATACACAGTGGGGAGATATAAATCGACTCTTGTTTGTGCCTCCCGTAATGATTAGGTGAAAAACCTTGAAACCAGTAGGGTTATGCCATTACATAAAGTGGAATAAACAGCGTTTGATTAAAAAAAACACAACATTCTTAAAAATTGTTTTGGCTTTTTAAACGCAACTTATTTTATATTCTACGAAAGTTTGAAATTTAAGTTCTTAACACTTGCAAGGGTCCTCAGATTAGATTTTTTTCTTATATTTAGAATATTTAATAATAGATACATTTCGTTTTTCTATATTCTATCTTAAGGTTTATTCCAGGTAGTTTTCCAAATTGGAGGTAGAAACATGTATCATGACGAATAATGTAATCAGTGGAATAATAAAACAAAACATTAATAAATATTTTAAATTGAATTATTTTTGATAAGCAAAAACTAATGAATAGAAAAAAATCGTAGCATTAAATGAAATGAACTACGTAATTTACGTACTTTTTCTACCAAAAATGATAAGTCGAGAAACTTTTTTCTAGTTCTACCAAAAATGATCAGTCGAGAAACTTTTTTCAAGTTCTACCAAAAATGATCAGTCGAGAAACTTTTTTCTAGTACTACCAAAAATGACCAGTCGATAAACTTTTTTATAGTTCTTCCAAAAATGATCAGTCGAGAAACTTTTTTCTAGTTCTACCAATCAGGCGAGAAACTTTTTTCTAGTTCTACCAAAAATGATCAGTCGAGAAACTTTCAATTTATTAGTTATATTTGCTGTTTATCTTTATTTGATTAACATTTTTTTTAAATCATTAGATAAGACGAAAAGAATTGTTTAAAATGATAAAAATCTTGATTGAATGAAAACAGCTGATATTCATTTTTAAACACTAAAATGCCACCCCAACGTCAAAAAATTATGTTTGACTAAATCTACTGTCGATTGAAACGTTCAGTTTGCTTTGTCATTATATCTTAACTTTTTAAAATATGAATTACTAAAATGAGCTTTAATTTTTTGCACAAAGGGGTTCGCAAGCCGGTAAAGTTGGATGAGCATTGATGTAAAGGGACAAAATTGTACATCGATATTCAGTAGAGAAAGCTGCAAGTCAACAAAAACTTTAGAGCCGCAAACAGGAATGACGATTCAGGGACTTGATTAAAAAATCTGTAGTGCTAATGCATAATACTTCTTCATTATTTTCACTGAAACCAAATCACTTAAATAACGAAAAACTGTTTATTTTATAAAAATAAAATCGATTTGATTTAATTTTTTTTTATATGAATTACAAAATTTTTGATTGGACAATTGCTAAAATATTTTTTTTACTTAAGTGATGTTTCCTAATTTATGGGTATATAGACAATTGAAAAAAAAATATAACAGTTATACTTGTAACTCATCAACTGGTGAAGGAACTTTAATTTTGAATTGAAAAATAAAACTACATGATTATTAAAAATATTGTTGATAATAAACTTATTATTTTATCTGAATTAATTGCTATCCGTCCACTTAGCAGCTGCCTTACATTAATTATTGGCACTCTTGGGGTAACTGGTATAACGATATACCGCTAAGTATATAGGAACCATTTTTTATAATCATTCAAATAAAAAAATAACAACATTTAATATCAGTTGTTGGTTTTTTCAATTGCTGAAAAAAAGCTTCAAACATACCCGAGTATTTCACGAACTTTAATATCATCACTTCTTCTGCGGTAAATTCAAGAAGAAAGTAAAAACAATGCAATTTCTTATTTATTATCTCTGACATTTTTCTTATTATCTTAATGAAAACAACCACATCGTGTGAATACCTCCGTTACTATAGAAGAGGATCAACAAAAAGTAAATAAATTTGTAACTTATAGTACATGTATCAACGATATTTTAAAAGTAAACTTCATGTTTTTCTCGATTCTACAGACGTAGATTTTTCTTAAAGATTTGATAGATAGATTTTTTTAAACATAAACACTTATAAACTTTTCATTTGTATACTTTTGGTATTTTTAAGAAGTTTTAATTAATTAATTATTCCTTAGTCGAAATATGTTTTGGAAATATTGTTAATTACAATAAATGTTGCATAATGATCATAATATTATTTATTATTTTATGCACAGAGACTTTCACGTGATATAAATAAATGTTGTATTTAAATGTATCAATTTCTTTCAACTGAAATATTTATTTATACATCTTATTTGAAGCTGTGGCAGGTTTTACAAAAATAATGGAATTTCAAGTAGCAAGGAACTAATTGATGAACTTAACATACTCGTATATAAATAATATTTATCTCCTTTTTTTAAATGTTGAGTTTAACTTTAAGAAAACAAATATAAATCTTACGGTTTCGTACATTTGAGTGTTTTTTATTAGTATAGTTAATAATTTAATATCATTATTTTTTTTATATTTTAGCGTAAAATATAAAAAAAATATAATTTTAAGAAAATATGTTGATAATTAGCTCTGCTAAAATAACCATAGACTTTTTTAAGATCGATTTGATTTTGAAAGGTTCAACTGTAAAAAATCCGGGCATTATTTTGAGTATGTAGTCACTATAAAAATAATACCAAGATTACAAAAAAACAGACGTTCTACTTTTCCCACATATGACAGTTATAATAATATTGGCGTATTTATCAACAATATATAGAGTAAATATAAATATTTTCATTTTTTAAATAACGGGCTATTATTGCAATGAAGTTCTTAAACTTTTATATTCAATCATATGTTTATTTAAGTATGAAATCCCTAAAAGATTCCTCGTCTGTCGCACCACTCCACGAAGCTCCTTCCTCCGCGGGATACATATAGGGTTAAGTATAAGGCTTTATAATCTCAGTCTTCGGCTTGCCACCACAGCCGCCGGACCACTGCGGAGGCTGTTTCTAACTCTCAAATACATTTCAACGTTCGTCGCGATATAAATCTCGATCTTTTCAACCTGTTAATTAAAATAAACTCACTGACTTTTAATGTAATGAACTAGAAAAACAAATTATGAATAAAATTAATTATGCAGTATTTTGAATTTAAAGATAGTTAAATAAACAATTCAGAACTAGGATATGTTTTGATTTTAAGTGAAAAATTTGTGACGTTTTTAGTATTAAAGCTAAGTGATCGAACTTTTATTTTAAGTTTTTGTGAAGTTCTGGATACGATTTTAGCACGACGATTATTGGATATTACCTGAAGATTAAATAACAAACGGTAAATATCTTTTTTCATTATAATGAAAGTTATTCAATTTAAAAATATGCATAACCCTTAAAAAGGAAATATGTCACTATTTCTTTTTTGATAAAATTATTGTAGTGACATGCTGGAAAAACAATCGTAAAGTGAAAATCTTATAGATTTACTCTAATCCTATGATATTTATTATTATGATTAAGAATTAATATCATAACATATTTCAAATAAATTAGAAAATCATATTTTGCAAACGAACTATCAATTTGATGGCTAGAGAAATACACTATATCTCCAATTTGCTGCAAAAACCCCAACATTTTTTATATGTTTAAAAATTATAAATTAACATACGTCTGTAACTTTGAGGAAAGATTTACTCTGAAAAACAGTGCACACATGTATACCATCATGCCGTATCCTTTTTGGAGGAGGTAGGGAGAACAGATCTCCCTATAAACTTTGCCTAACCGATGCTCTTCAGTTTTTCATGCTTCTTAACTTTTCCTGAATCAATCGAAATTTCTCCGACTTAAAACAAAAAGTGAAATAACCCTGGGTTAACTTTCTGTAGTTACAGATTTTCTAATGTAAATGCACGAATTGGTTTCTTACTGTTTTCATGTGCAAACAAATCAAAATGAAAAGATAATAGTCTATTTATGTAGATTCAAAAGCTTAGGTCAAAAATTATTTTTTAAATTTGATTATATAACCTTTTTATAAAAGGGTGAATCCAATCACCTGTTTGATGTTAAATATGTATAAGATAGCGTAATATTTTTTTTTTTTTTTGGAATAGTGTCTTGTTATTTTTCGAAGATACGTATATAACATTACATCATGCTCTTTTTGGGTAGATGTTGAAGTCAGATGAAAAACTGTGTGCATGAATAAAAAGGTGTAAAGAATTTTATCCAAACACAATTTTGTCCAGTTGTCCATCCATCTCGTCGAACACGTTTACTGTTGTTCGTATTTCTCACCTTTTATCAGTTAGCGTTTTACCAACTACGAGTATTTTTTCACATAACTTTTTCGGTCTTTTTCCTCTCAGTAAACATTTATTTTTGTAACTCTAGGAAGATTAACACCTATCTTGGTATTCCTTATAACATCCGCATGTCATAAATAATTTCATCTCCAATCTGTTTTATTTTTATTTTGAATGACCCTCAACATTTGATTATGAAATCACAAGTACAATCAAAAGTATTGCAAAAATATTTAAATTTTTCAGTGGGAAGGAATTAACAAGATCCCACTCGACCGATAAATAATTTATAAGCGTAAAGTTAATAAATGAGTTTATCATTAGAACCCACACGAAAAAAATACTTCCGGTCTTAAATCACGAAATATCATTATTTTTTTAAACTGTAGAAAGATTTATTAAACCCATATCGAAAATAACGTATCGAAGTCAGATGTGCCTGCATAATTTAAGAAGTATCTAATGTCCTAATTTAAAAAATCCTATTTACACAACACGAATGCTGCATTTTAGAAACTTAATGACATTATTATGTTATTATAGGGTTTTTTTTAAATGATGGAATTCAATATAATAAATAACAATTAAACAGGAACTCTTGTCTCCTCTTGTAAAATAACAACTTAATTACACTTAAACCCTTGAATTTTTATTGTTTTCAATACACGTTACTAAAAAAAACAATAATACCAAAAAACTTTATTTTTAACAAAGACAACAAAATATGTGAAAGAGGTTTTTAAGAATAAATACATTGTGATTTACGTTGTATAATGTACGATCTCAAAATAATGTATTATCACAACTTGGAAACAAGACAACCTTACGATAGAATTAAAAGATCCAGAATAATGTTTAAAATATAGAATGAACACAATCTTTTAAAATATATATGATATTTAACTCTTTCCGCTCGGATGTCTTATTTGAGTCAGAAAACATCGCTGTTGGTAATACTTACAAGTAATCTCAGTCCCACAGGTAACATTTATTTCTGTACGCTTAAAATTTAACTTTGTGCTTTTCATGAAAGCTTACTACAAGGTTTATTAGAAACAAAACAATCCTATAGTCTCATCGCATTTTCAAAATGATTTAGGAAAGCGCTTTTATGTAGTGTTGTTCAAATAACGAGTGTAGATTTGTGACTTTCGTAATTTCAACGTAAGGGTACAATTTAATATTAATTGAGAGTTGGTTATTGCTTTGTAATAAAATTTCCCTTAAAGAGCGCTTTGCTCAAAAGGTAGCGTAAATTCACTAATAAATTAGTTGGTTAAGATAAAGATTAAAACCATGATGCTTCAACCATTGATACCACCAATGATGGTTCTGATTTCAGGAATATGTCTAGATTATAAGAACATATCAAATAAGCAGATGATATGTTATAATATATGATATTGATCTGGTATAGAAAATGTGTGGTCAAGCAGATGTTAGCGAGATAATTTTTTTGTATATCTCAATTTATTTCTTATGGGAAGTTTCTAGACGAAATGGTTAGTAATCAACTTCTGGAAGATTTTTTTCTTTGCATTTCTAAATAATATATGCGAATGTGGGGATATCTCCAAGGATGGCGAAAACCGTTACTTTCCTATCATCACTTTCTAAATTAAAGTTGCATTATTTTAAACCCTATTAGTTGACATTTACTTTATATTAACTTCATTAATATTTATCACTTAATGATACATTTTCTTCGCTTATTTTAAAAAATCTACTTATTTTTCCTGTCTATGTCCTCAGGAAAATATGGAAATCACCCATTTATTATTTTTAAGAAATGCAGCCAACGGGAGAGTAACGAGATATAAAAAAATCTAGAAAATTTCCAGAAAAGAGATAAAACAAAAGCCGAAATAAAATGAATACAAAATGTTCAAAAGTAACTAGGGCGTGTCGCTTGCCACTGTGTTAATCAATATGTAGCAAAATACTCATTTAATCGTCTTTTAAATGTAGCAATAGAATTCTTAAACATGTTCGACTTATTCCTTTAATGAAGGGAGAGCAACTAATATTTATATATTAATTAATTATGTCTTTTGATTTGACCCTGCATACATTAAATTGCTCGTTTTATCTAGTTGAACGAAAGAAGCAAGGGAAACGTTTTTTTTTCAAATAAAACCAAGAAATCTAAAAAACACATTAATCATTTTTAACAAAAACCAAATATCAATTTTTGACCTACAAAGAGTAAAAGACGCAACCCTATGATGTTCCAATATTATATTATAATCACAGGATTCATTCATACTTTGACGATTAACATTTTCTATGCATCCTTTCTTTTTTTTAAATTAGATTTTTTAGATAGGGGTTCCAAAGAACCAAACCAAACTCCAATATGCTCCGCACATAGGTGTAATGTAATAGTTTTACAATTAACAAATCTGATAACGTCCTGGAAATTCACATTACAAAACCAAATAACTTGTTGACTCTATCGACAATATAGTTAATGTAGTACCGGCAAGCAAGCTTATGGTTCACAAGAATACCAAAATTATTTATTTTGTTACAGCATTGAAGTGTAACTCCTTTTAGGTTATGGGTGTAATTGATTATGATAAATGTTCTAGTGAAAGATAATACATGGCATTTATTTGAGTTAAGGATAATGGATTATCATCACAATAAGTAAATATTATATCAATTAGACTAAAGATCTTTAAAGTCATATATTGAATTAATAATTTTTATTATTTTTGTGGTATCAGTGTTTAGTAAAAAAATTAAACATTTAATGGATTTATTATATCGTTGATGTAAATCATAAATAATAGGAGTCGAAGGTATGATCACTAGGGAACGCTGGAAAAGATTGATTTAAATGCAGATTATACAGCTCTTTAAAGCAACCACCTGAGAATAATTTGAGATTAAAAATCTTATCCACCTGAAAATATATCCACGTATCTCAAATGGCCATAGTTCACGGAGGAATAAAGTATGACTGATCTTACCAAAATCATTTCAATAATCCCTACAAACAACATCGATCTGGAATTTCTAATCCATATCATATATAGCTCATGTTCAGTAAATTCGATTCAACAAATGAAATTCCCGACATACAACCGTGTTGATTGGATAGAATACACAGTTTCAATATGGACATCGATTGATCGAACACAAATTTCTGATAAATTTGTTGATAAGGGGTAATTTCTATATTGGCATATAATGTTCTACATTACTTTTATCATGAATTATTTCTAGATGGTTTAACCATCTCAAATGATGCTATGTTCATTAAAGTATTGCATTTTCAATCCGCACCTTATGTCCTCTTATTGGCCTATCAATCTCGTTTATTATTTACAAGTGGCCGAACTATCACAATGCTTCAATTTTCATTGTAAACTTTGCACTTTTCAATCCGCATCAATACCTAATGTTATCTTACTAGCCTATATTTTTTGTTCATTCTTTCCACGTGTCCGAACAATCTCAATAAGGTTTTCTTCATTATAAGCACTGCGTCTTTCAATTCGCATCATTACCTGAGGTTTTTATATTGGCCTTTAATTTCCATAATGGTATATAATTTTCATTGTTCTTTCCACGCGACCAAACCGTTTCAATGCTCCTATCTTCATTGTAAGCACTGCATCGATCAATCCGTCATTACTCATGTCCTAATATTAGCTTATAATTTCGATATTGTCCTACAATTTTCATTCTGTCTTTCCACTTTGATGAGCCATATTAATGTTCCTATCTTCTTTATAAGCACTGCATCTTACAATCCGCATCATTACCTAATATCTCAATACTGGCCTTTAATTTCGAAAGATGTTAAATAGACCCTAAGAAAAAACAGATTAAATCTTTTTTTATTGATAGGTGGAAGTATATAAATAAGAAGGCAATAGGGGATGAAAAGAATGAAAAAAGTTTTTAAAGGGCAGTTTTTTTATTATTTTATTTAAATGCTTATACTTTGTTCCAAAATTCAAGATTAATTGTATTTTTCTTTCGTTATATTTTTATAGTCTGAGGGTTTTAATTGTTATACTCTTTTGACAAAACAGAAAGGTGTTTAAAAAGCCTCAAATATAAATCAGACTGAAACTCATTTTTTTAACAAACTGACTGACAATGGGAACCCATAACCTCAAGATTAGAAGACATGTGTTATACTAACTAGACCATGGACATCCTAATTTTAAAAATGTGGCGGGTCACCTTTCCTGCGGGAAACCCGACAAATCACAAGAAAATACTAGATCTTCACTGAATAGTACTCGATAATAATGATTAAATAAAATTATTTGAAAAACATTTATAAAATCTAGTTACACCCTGCCCGTTTCTGGAGTTCGGGAGAGATAGAAAGTATGTGTACTAGAGCCCGTCCGAACTCGGACTGTTTATCGGCATTCCACGTGTGATTAAATTAAAAGGATAGACAAAATATTACTTAAAAACAAAAACCTTGAATGTATGATAATTTATCAAGGTAACTGTTTTTTTGTTATAATCAAGGAAACTTGGCTGGTCAATGCTTAATATTTTTTTGAAACCTATAAAGCAAACTACACATTGTTATTTTTTTATATATAAGTATGAATAACTGTAATAATAAACTTCCAATTCAATGATACTAACAGCAAATTAAATAGTTTACCAATTTAAAATAAAAATATTCCTTCAATTTGAAGATGTTTTCTTGATTTAACGAAATAAATAAATCACATTTTATAAAATTTGTCTAATTGTAAGTACCTTAAAATTAATATAACGCTTTCCCTTAGCCACGCATAATTATTTGACAATTTCATAAATATAAAAGATTTAATTAATTTTATCAGCATTCAATTTTTTTTTATTTTGAAAAATATTTTAAACTTATTCGAGTTTTTTTTATTCAAATTATGTTATGTTCACCGTATAAAATGGAGTAATTGTTTTACTTTTCTTATTTAATGAAAGATTTTTGGAAAAAATTTACGTAGAATGAGAAGAACCTGTTATATTGTTATCAAAAAGAAGAACATTTATTTAAGCTTAAAAAAATACAAAGTAAGGGAACAAGGTTTCGCACTATAAGCTCCGAAGTACACAAAAAAGTGTTTTAGGTATTCGCATTTAAATTTACTTGGGAACGTCTAGGCTTTTAAAAAAAATAAGAAAGTTTAATATACTTAATATGACATTTCATATACATGAATTATTTTCAAGATACACAAGTATTGTACCGTTTACTTAAAACTAAATAAATAAATATATATATATTATAATATAATATTAGAATTATTTATAAAGACATCGATTTGATTCCTACTTAATGATCGTTGGATGTTTTATCTCAAGAAATAAGACATTTCAGTTATGAAAATAAAATAACTTTTTCAGCAATATTTTAACATTTGAAAGTTCTTTCCTTCGATTTGTATTTATTTGAATTGTATTGAAAATAATGATTTTAGAGCTTTTTCTAAAAGAGCTTAATGGTCATGTATCAGGTGTTATTATATGATATATTTACAGCTCTAATATTATGAAAATGTATACATATGAAATTGTTCACTAATTATTTGATTAAGCAAATAAAATATTTTCTGTTCGTAAAAATTACAACATGCTAATTAAAACATTTACTTGACGATTAAATTTAATTATTTTATCAGTGATTTTTGGTATTTTAAATAGATTTGTGCTAACTGGTCAGTGTCTTTAGAAAGTCGCCGGATCATGATATACGAGTATAAGATATATTTCTATCTACGCGTTATATTTAAATTGTGAAAAAGTTTAATGATGGCAGTTTCACATTAAAGATCTACATTTTTCTAATTTTAAATTCAATTTTAGTCCTTTTTGTGATATAATATGTCCTAAATACAGTTTAATGACTGTGTGGAAAAAAATGTTGTGTAAATATTTTGAATTATAAATACACTTAATTGTTTTATCCTAAAGTGGAGTTGTAACTAATTATTTATAAAAAAAACTATTGCATAAATATACTACACCGATAGGGTAATCAATATGGACATTGTATGGATTTTCATATAACTTTGGCTACTTACAGGAATAAAGTGAAGACGTTGTTCTTTCCTGGATGAATTTATTTATTTATTTATTTTATTTTATTTATTTTTTACACATGACAAGAAATATACACAATTTGAGAAAAAACAACAGGTAATTTGATTTGGACATATAATTTTAATGGATCTGGGTTTGTTGCCTTTCATTTGTCGTATCCCCAGTAAACTAGGCTTTTGCCTGTATCTCACTGAGGATATTTAGCATGAAAAAATAAATCGATACTTCTTTCCGATCTTTGATAACACAAAAAGCCCCGTTGCACGCTCTCATCAACCTGACAAACAGTGACACTCAACTACAACTGGAAACACCCTGCGAAACTCAACTCCTCACACATTATCGCTCCAGAAAGACCAAAAATATTCATCCCACAATATACTGCACACAATCATAAGAATAAAAATCAAAACAAATTCAAAACAAAAAAAAGAAAAACACACAGAAACACAAATACAATAACAACCAAAATTAAAACAATAATAAGAGACCCACACTCACGAGCTCACATAAATCCTTAAATTAATTAAATTAATTAAATAATTAATTAAATTGTTTGATTTAAACTTGTGTTATTCGACTTGTAATGTTTTTTCCTATTGTGTAACATTACTTACATATCAATGCTAAATATTATATATTTTTTAATATTTGTATGAAAAAGGTCAGTTAACCGTTGATATATAAATATAATAAATATTGCATTTTTATAACATATATGTATGTACATAAACAATTTTATTTGAGTGCTTTTTTTATAAAATTTTAAAACAATAATCTCAAATTAAACAAATTAAAAAATGTAGAAACAATGAAAGATTAGATTGATTAAGCATTTGAGCTTTTTCTGAATACCACAAAAACTTTTAGAAAATATTTCATGGTTCTCTTGTTTTCAATTCAATTAAAACCTTTTAATTCGCTGTTTATTATGTATTTTAAAAGTTATTTTAATATCAAGTCAATTTTACGTTTTTGGATAAAGTGCTTTATGTTACAATAAAAAAATGTATTAGATAAAGAAATTGTTAAAACATTTCATCTCTCTATTAAAAAAATATGCTGGTCAATAACTACCTTAAGCATTTAATACTTCCAACAATATTTTCGTTCCACTTCATAGAAATTTCGATTAACTTGTTCGGTTTTTTAATAATATACATAACACTCTTATATAATAGGCTACAAATCCTAATCAGATTTACTCTTTAAGAAGCTTATCGACGCTTATTTTATTTTTTACACCGTTCAGACATGATTGTTACGAAATGTGTATAAAATTGAATCATATTTCCATTCAATTGCACCCATTATATGCGGTAAGATTATAAAATGAATGTGTTATTTTGTAACAAGATCAAAAGTAAATATAATTGAATAAAATTGTAGTAAGCGTGCCTCGCTGCTATTGAAAGAGGATAAATTATTCAACAACCCTTTAGAAACCGAGAATATATTATGTTATATAAACTTATTCATATTTAGCTCTAACGAAGGCATTGCGCATTTATTTGAGTTACTTCCTTTAAACTATTTATATTTTAACTTTAAAGTTCTTTTTATATTACAGGTTTCTTTCGTTCGTATGAAGAACAAATATATATCAATACGTTTAAAAAATTAAAACGTGTTAAATCAATTGATAATTTCAAGACAGTTATAAAAATGTTCATGAAAAAAATTTATACAAATTAAAGCATTGTAAGTATAGTAACTTCCAGGTTTGTACTAAATTTATAAACTTTTTCTGAAGGAGTTGAGCAAAACGTGAAAAACGTATATCTGAAGACTAACGTGACACCTTCATTTGATGAACTTTTATCTTCAAACATGAGCTGGTCACTAACTAAAAACGGGAACTCTTAAAAATGAGTTTTATTGATTTCATTAATTTTTATGTAACCTTTCAACATATTTGTATTTGCGTCTTTAGGTTTACCAACCATTGTAGTCAGCACGATACTCTCAGGTCATCATGGCATTGTAGTACTACCGCATGTGGATAGGCGATATATTACTTATAAATATTATAACTAGAACTCTAACAGATTTAACCCTTTATTCATAGATTTTTTCCGGTTATCAGTGATGGGAATTAAACCCGAAACCTCTGGATGGAAGTCGAGCATTTTACCAACTAGGCCACGGATATCATCGAGATTATTTTAAATTTAGCCCATTGGATTTATCATCCTACGTTCATTATTTGATAGAAATAATCATAATGTATGTCAAAATATATGTGACAGAAGTGTTAATGATAATGGTTCGATGAATATACAATACTTTATTGAATGGTAGAATGAATTTATTGAATGGTCCCCATAAGCTGACTTTTATAAATACAGAAAGAACGGTGCTGTTGAAGTGATATTTCATTACGTAACTTCACTATACAAGCCTTAAAACTAGAATTATATTTTATATAATAATGTGGAATTGTAAAAATTATCTTGATTTCTCTTTATTGCGTAGACATCGAATGTACATGTAATATATGTACATAACCCTCGTGACCTAGGTGCAAAAACATTTTTCGAGGCCTTGGGTTCGATTCCCGGTGATACCCAAAAAAACGACCCAAGTCTGGTTAACAGTTCATTTGTTAAGATATGGATACCTCTTGGCGTACGTTAGTATTAATAACATTTACGACGATAGACAGCAGGATGTCTACTGTACTGCATTATAATTTGTTATGTACAATACAACCTGGCGGCGTTTGGCCATGTTGCAATCTCTTCCAACCAATCAGAAAGATGTTGGATCCAGCGGTATTTCAATCCGCTATCTCCAGGTTGGGAGACTGTTGTTTTACCAACTAGGCTACAGAGGCCGTCATACTTAATCTCGATTAACAAAAGCAAATACAATATTCTCTCTAAATTATATGTCCCGGTCACGATCTTCAACATGTCTGCACAACCAATGATGATTGATATATTGTACGGGTACCATAAGAAAGAATGAATAAATATACAATATTATAGTGTTGTATTATACTTTTATTGAACTCAGTACAACCTGGCGGGCTTATTGCTATGTTATTATCTCTTCCAACAGACCAGAAAGATGTTAAAGAGGTTTTAAATGAAAACCAGACTGGAGCCCTGTTAAAAAATAGTTACCACCGGGAATCAAACCCGCAACTCTCAGGTTAAAGACAGTCGCCATAACAACTATGTTAGCAATGTACTAGTACATGATAAGTCAATTATTATTTTCTTTTATTATAGAAAACCCTTATGGATTTTAGAAAATACGGAAATAAAGATGTAATAAATAAAAAAAATAGTACGCTCTTCAAGTGCATGTGCGTATTTATATATGATATGTATGTGATCGCTCCTTTTGTACCGCTCAACTGAGGATGTTGTTTAGCTAAAGGACTATTGATGATATTTATGACGCTCGGTGACTTTTTGAATGATGAACCGCTTTCTTGAACTAATAACCCAAAACACGATAAAAATCGAACCGCTCCGTTAAAAAAATCATAAATGAAATTATTGAGTGCTAATATACTCGTAAGTTGTGTCCGTTTTTTTCCAATTTAAAAATGAGCACCAAAAGTAAAACAAAATGGTAAATGTTATACGTCATTCGAAATAACATTTTCTGCTATACAAGAAATTGTGTTTGCTTTTACGTTACATATATTATTTTATTTGATTACAAGCCTTCAAAATGGAATGTCAAGTAGACGAAAAGGACCATTTTCGACACCTCCTTCGGTTCGCGTTCAATCGAGGGAATAAAGCTGCCAAAGCTGCTCGCGATATTTGCGAAGTGTACGGTGAAGATGCTATGAATGAAAGGATAGCTCGTCGATGGTTTTTGCGTTTCAAAGACGGTAATTTTGACCTGAAAGACATGGAGCGTTCCGGACGACCAGTGGAATTCGATGAGGACCGCTTAAACCACATTATTTATGAAGATAAAAAATATTCGAATTTCCTATTTTCAATCGCTTTATATTAAATTGAATACTTGTTAGATTACGACAGCATGGATCAACGCATAAATATATCTAATTGTTTTTATATAAATTTATAATAACGTAAAAACTTGATAATCCAAGGTTAATAAGTGACTGAACTAACCTTACTGGAGCCAATTGTTTTAAATTAATATTTCGTTGTTTTTTTAAGCCAGCTTTATTGGATTTATCACCTACATTATTATTGTTTCGTAATAACTTATATGTTTGTCCAAACATCTAAAGTAGTATTACGAGTACAGTGTCAATATTCTTGAGATGAGAAGAGAACTTGTTATTCATTATTGGCGTCCTGGTTGATAACACACTTTTAGACATCATCGCCATTACGCCAAAACCTTATTAGGGTAGATAAATATATCAAATCCCTACTTCATTCTATCCCTAAACACATCTTTCGCTTCTGCCTCGTCCACTTCGTCATGGATACTTTCCTATTATAAAGGTTTCTCTCTCACCCCTTTCTGAATTTAATTAATTTGGTCATGCTACATTTTTCTTGGTATTTTTATGCCAAAATTTCTTGTGCCTTCTATACTGCTTGTTTAGTTTCATTTTCTTAAAATCTATCTTCATTCATTTTTCCTACGGGGCTGAACCATCACAATGCTTCTCTTCATCTAAAGCATTGCACATCTATTTTATCCGTGTTTTTGGCCTAATGTTCTCATTCTTTGTTGGATCATACATTGTTTTTCCACACATTCTACACAACGCTCTTGTATACCACATTTATCTTGCCCAAATTATTTTTGGGTGTTCTAATGCTGGGTTATGTAATTACCTTAATTTTTTGAAAGAGTTTAAGGAATTTTTTAATGTTATTTTATAGGAAATACGTGATCAAAAGCATATTCATTGAATATTTATATTTTGAAAAATGTAACTTTCGATATATAAGTGTTATAATTTTTACATAGATGGCTTTTTATCTTAAGTTTACAGTTAAAATATGTTTTGTAATCAATTAGACAACACCAATATGGTAATTACTAAATTAGACATATAGATTAATATGACAATTTGATGTAGTTTTTTGTAATTCGTTTCGCTCGAGTTAAATAAGTGAGTTTGTTCCCTATCACTTGCACTCGTATTAAAAAAACGTCTTACGTTTGAAACGTTGGTTTGAAATGATTACAAAAACTTGACGCATGTCACAGCTTTAAGTCGATTTACTATAATACGCTTAACTAAAACTTGGATGAGCCACCCAATCACAAAGGCCTATTTTTATTCTTAATATTACTATTATTCTTAATATTGAGTTTTTGAAATAAAATAACAAATTAGCATCGTTTCAGTGAATACTTGGTTAAATTGATTGTATTTACTTCCTCAAATAACCACCATATCGTTGGTCGGTTTTAATGAAAATAGAGCAAATGGAGAAATCTGTATAAAAAGTTGCATGAATCTCTTTTTACGCCGACGAAAAACTAACGTAAACTTTATTAAAATTAATTAAGTATTTATTTAAACATTTTATTGTTTAGTATACAAATGGCGAGTTTATTGTCATATGACAATATATTTCCCCCAACCAGACAAAAGGTACGTATATTCGTACTAATTGCTAAGAAAAATATTATAACGATATTTCTAATAAGAAAAAAGTCGCTGAAAATGGAAAAAGTTTTAAAAAAATAAATGAAAAAGCATACAGTTAGACGGGATATTCACGAATGCCTAGATGGAGGGCTGGAAATGAGAAGAAAATAATAATTATAGAAAACACATTTTGTTATACAAGAGAGATGTGTTTTTAAGTCGCTTTATGAAGAATTTGTGGTTATTTTTCATAGGTAATAAAATATTTATTTAAAAATAAAATATTGAAATGGTACATAATAATTTTTATCAGACAATATGATGAAACGTCGTCTTTTTAACATTCCAGGTAATTGATAAGGCATAATATTGTATATTATAGTTAAATATTTTATTTAAATATTTTTCTTCGAGGAACTTTCCACTTAGATATCGATTGTAAAATTTTCGAAGTTTTATCAGTTAATACTTTGAATTGTCTAGAATAGGTATTTTTTTAATTATTTTACAATATTGACTGGTACAATTGCATTCGGCTTTAATTTGGTGGCACACATCATCCTAGTTTGGGTGGATTGCCTATTAAAAACAAAATATTTTATGTTTAAAAGTATATTTTTATCGATGACAATTCAAGAGAAAGTACAAAAATATGTAAAAATTTAAAAAGGTTTAAGAATTAAATTTTAATGAAACTTACTAATCCTTTTTTGCATATATCATATACACATCAAAAGTTTGCATATAACATATACATATTTATACACCAAAAGTTATTTGATTGTTCTTTGGAAACGTGTTGCGAAATTTTACAAAACGCAGTGTTCGATTTGTTCGCTGCATTCGGTTCGGATGCAAGGATTAATGATATGAATCAGCAGGATAATGACGGGGCGGTGCCAGGTGCTGCGATGTATGCGGGCGCCGAACGGGCCTGACGCGCGGATTAGCGCTGTCCTGGCCCTATACTGATTTATATCGTATTGTCGGCATGGGCCCGAGGATTGATAGAGTGGAACTTAATGTTAATTTTACTTTCTGCAGTTGAATGAAGTATTAGATTTAAATGCATTGAAGTGTTTGATTTTACAAAAAGCTTTATTTTAGAATCACTAGCAATAATAACTCGTCAATGAGGGTTTTTTTTTCTCAATATGATACTATGCTTGTCTTTATGCTGATTCATCTTGAAGCTCTTTTTGCAGCCGTCTTGTCATTTTGATCCATAATAATAAACCTGTAAATACTAGTACAAAAAAAGTCTTAAAAAACAGTCAAAAACTTCCATACTTCTCACATTTGGTAAGCTAAATCTGTTTCTAGAATGAAAATGGTAAACTTTAAAAATGAAACGTAACTCGGAACAGAGTATATATTTTAGTGAATTTTTATTTATTTAACTATTAACAACATGATTCAAAAGTATCAAGTGAGAGAAAAGAAGAAAGTGATATGTGAAAATAACAATTGAGTGTTTATTTTATAAATGTAATAAAAAATCAAGCATTCTCAATCATATAATGTTTTTTTTTGTTTAGTAATTGCCTCTTCTTTTTAACAGTAAAATCTTTTGTTAGTAAATACATTATTTGCCATTGTTATTTTATGTATTATAATCATATCAACAAATGTCAGTAGCCAAATAGTATTTAAAACATAAAATTCTTATAACTATGATATTAATCAAATAATAAATATTAAAAAGTAACTATGACAACCCCCAACATAACACACGGACGTAAATACAATGAATGTTATATTCTTTGATGGTTGGTTTAATATTTCCCCAAAATTTATTAGGGTTAGATTGACAAATTTCTTGACCTAGTTTGTAAGATTCTTGGCTTCCTTCTGAAGGTATCGGGTTCAATGTCTTATGTTCCCCAAAAAAAAATTAAAAGTGGCCCCGTCGTGTAAAATAGTTATCCTGGTACTTGCGCGTACTCGGCATAGGTGAATGTTGTCTTCACGTGCGGTAGTATTGCTTGTACATGCGACACCGAGCAGTGTTCCGTACGTATACGTACAGCAGTAGTCTTAACCCGAAGGTTCGATGATTAAGGCTAAAGACAGTATTGTCCCCGGTTACGCTCTTCAAGCTGTCTGAATAATTTTTTTTATTTGAAAACACTTTTTTTATTTAAAAAATCACATGGAAATTTTTTCTTTTAAATATTTGATATAATTATGTTACAAATTGTTAAAAGTAATATTTTTTTATATTCACAAAAAAGCTCACCTAAATAAAATATACAGGACCTCGTAAGATAAATGTATGAAATGTGTAAATAAAATGGTCAGAATATGAATATTAGAAATCCAAATGATATGGTTTTTGAGACAGGTAGAAAATTGGGTATGAAATTAAACTGGAAAATGACACATACAAGCAGGTGGAGAAACATTTGTTTTGTATTGCTGCATGACGTACGATATTGAAATGAAAGCAGCTGCAGGCAATATAGTGAATGGTGGGTATGTATTTTTAAGAGTATTTCAACACAAGCAAAGCTGATTGCTCGTAATAGAATCTTGGTTCCAACTTTAGGATCCACAAGCGACACTAGGATGCGAAAAAGAGTGATAAAAGTTAGGTTAGACAACTGCAGTACTAATTAGAGCGTTGCTTTTAATGTATGAAAAAACACTGCACGGCCGAATAACGAGTGCAGACATTAAAAAAAAAAGTAGGTTGACAGAAAATGCAGTGTTTGTTTGGCCAAGTCAATTAATCATGAATTTTTTTTTAAAATAGTAGTAAAGAAAGTCATCATCGTCGTAGTTGCAGGGCCTCGTAGTCTAAGATCCCCTCGCCATTCAACCATTAATTCAGTTGGAAAGCAAAGCTGTGCTGCAGAGTTTTGTTTTTCTCCTCTTTAAGGGAGTGAGCTGTTGCTCACCAGCAACTCACAGGCTACAATGATGTACTCGATTCGATAGCACACTTGAAGTGAGACGATCGCAGCGTACCAGCACGTTTTTTTTTCCTTTTTTTAAAGAATAGATATGATTGAAGTCATATGTATCCTTATACCCCCGAATACTAGGTGAAAAAAATATCTGTGTTCGAACCGGCGACCTTCCTTACGGAAGTCCAGTGCATTACTGTGCGGCCACCTCAATGAGAGTACGAGTGGAAGAAACAAAAAAACATTGCACGAACATTTTTTTTACATTTTATATTTTACTTACTGAAAGAGAGAAGAGTGACATTAGTGTACGAAAGATGTGTGACAAGATTAAAAAAAATGGAAACTGGTTCTTTCTGCCTATCCCAAAAGGGATATCGCGTGATAATTATGATGATGATAAATATTTGGATTTGGTTTCATTGTGTCGCTTGAAGCGAAATTTTAGAAAACCAAATAACGACATTCGGGTACACGCATTAATCATTTCATAACCGAAAATCATAATTCTTGTTAGTGATCATTTTCTAAGATATAGATTTATATCAAGTTCAGAGTTTTGGGAATCATAAATCAGTGTTCGTTAGCTAGCTTATTAGTGTTTTATGGATTAACATACCATTGTTATTTGTTAAGTAACAACACATTGACATGCATGTTGACTGATTTGTAATAATAAATATTGATCACAGGATCTTTTACGAGTATCCTTGTAATATAATACATTATAAGAAATTTTAAAAAACTTCAATTTTAATTTGCCTAGTCATCAACTGTTTAAATTTTATTTACCTTGCGATTAGTTAATATATCAGATTTTTTTACCTTGTGTGATTAGTTAATTACTCAGATTTTATTTACCTTGTGTGATTAGTTAATCAATCAGATTTTATTTACCTTGTGTGATTAGTTAATTAATCAGATTTTATTTACCTTGTGTGATTAGTTAATTAATCAGATTTCATTTACCTTGTGTGATTAGTTAATTAATCAGATTTTATTTACCTTGTGTGGTTTGTTAATTAATCAGATTTTGATTTCTATTAAAAACTTGACAGAAGGGAAAGTTTTATTATTTTAATTAGTGATTGTATTTATTTATTCATACGGTACTTCCCAACATATTTGAATTGGCGATGCAGATTTATTAAAGCGCGTGGCCGAAACCCCACATTATCTTCAGATTCATTCATTATCGACAGCCAAAAATCTCACAGATCGTCATCGTATTTATTTGCAATATTACACCGTGCATGAAGAAAAAACAACACTCCTACAAGTCTAGAGTTGAAGCCTCTTATAACGTAGATCGTTAAAGGTCGTAGTAGATGATTTAATATAGTTTTATTATCGTTGCGTCCTCAAAAAAGATAAACTTATAATTATTAAAAATGTCACATATGCTTATTTGAATATTACATAATAAAAAAGAGAAAAATATTTATCTCAGATCACCTTTTTATATTGAATAGACATTTATAGAAATGAAATTTAAATAAATTATATATTATACATGCAGCTTTTTTAACTTTATGTTTGCTATTCAATCAATCAATTTTGAATATTGTTCTTTAAGACAACTTTGAATTAAAAGTGGTCTAAATAACTTTTTCAAATTAATGAATATAACTTGTTGATAAAGTGTATTTTTTACTTTAATTTACCAAAATTAAATACAAGACAATGTACAAACTAATAAGTGATTATTAAAAATATTGACAAAATAAACGATGATTTTAACCACCGCACCTTAAATTGAAGACCGACACAACTAAAAATATTTTCTAAAATTACTTACACTAATTCTTTATAATACTAAAACTAAATCAGAAGTGTTTTTTTAATAATATTCCAGTCTTTTACCAATTTACTGGTTTATTCGAGGATCATCTTCAGAATGCTCTGTAAATGAGTTCCACCGATAATATCTTCAAATCAACCAAAAGGGTGGTAAGACGTGGCTGGTGGTAAGACTCTTGCCTGCCGATCAGGAGGTTGCGGGATCGATCCCCGCTGAAACCCAGTTTTTATTTAAATGGGATTTCAGTCTGGTTTTCACTGAGGGTCCATTAAAACATATTTCTGGTTGGTAGGAAGAGATTAACACATGACAATAAGCTTGCCAAGTTAACAAAAAAAGTCTTAAGTGAAAACCAGAATGGAATCCTTTTTAATCTGTTTTCGTACCAACTACATCACAAAGATCGTCGTTGGAAGTGTCAGTAGAGAAACTTTCAAAATTACTGTTTATAAAGAAGAATTGAGACACTTCCTTAATTCAACTGTTGGCCTTTTGGCATTAGATTTTTTTAATCTAATAGTTACAATTCAAAGTATGTCATTCGTGTTGAAAAATATTTTTTCAAGGAAAACTCATTTTTAGGGAATCTTTAACAATATTTTAAGGAATTATTGAAACTGTAATAAATTATTTCTTCCATTTCCACGAATTAACTTTAATACAGTTAACTCTGTTAATTACTATACTCTTTATAAATTATTTGAAGATACTGGAAATAAACTGATCTATCCTTCAAATTTTTATTTACGAGGTATTTAAAGATATAAGTTTTAATGTACAGCTTTCTTTTTTACCACTTTTACGTTATTAAAAATGTATCTTCCTAGTTCTAATGGTTTTAAATTATAAACATTAGTTTTAAGGATAACTTTTTTTATTTATTTGAAAAACAGGTACTCGAAAAGGACGAAAATCAAATACACCACACTATGCACTTTGAATTTCATTCTTATGCTAAATTGGTTAACATTTGTATTAATGGTAGATTTTATCCGTGCCTAAGACCACTTTAGAATGGAAGATTTTCATAAATTATGCACAAAACGATAAAAAAAATATCAATTAAATCTATCTGGTCAACATCAACCATAGAAAAAGCTCTAAACGTTAAAGTGAACACATAGAAAATACATCCAATGAATGATTTTGAATTAAAAAATTACATGATATTTTTCTTCGTATAAATGAATTATATAACTTTCATCAAAACGTATGTCTTGTAAGTTATAATTAACTACTTCTATAATCTTATTAAAATAATAAGGAAAAATAAGGAAAAATAGAGTATCAGAGAATATATGATAAAAGATCATACATTTTACAATTCAATGGCTCCATTTAAGCGGTTTTCATATACGAGTATATACATTTTGTAGATGGAGAAATTAATGTACTTCGACTTATGGTAGTTTTTTTTAAGATACAGAATAATACAAGTCGCTTTCTGTTGCTGTTGGTCCATTTAAATACGATGACTTGTTCTCTTTAATATGTTATTGTCATGGACTGCCCACTCAGTCAGACTCCGGCGATACCTTTGCACAAAAATGTTCACCTGTTATACATACAATGCGACGACATGCCTCTACAACGCGTAGTACATTCATTATATGTCACTTCGATACATGTTTAACCTAAATAAAAAAATACATCTGACTAATGAGCATTTAAAGTATTTTTGACTTAATTATTCATTAATTCAATCGTATGATACCCCACACACACACATACCATCAAGACATTTTTCTTTAAGTGTAGGCAAAAAGGATAAAATCGTCAATATTTCCAATCACGATATAATTCTCATACGGCTTTTTCTATTTCTTTAACTCATCGCCTTTTCTTCTTTCAAAGTTTCATTCACCTCGTCCAACCGTACTTTTTATGATAGTTCTCTACCACAACTCTCACTAAGCATCATAAATTTATTAAATCAATAGTTCGTCTCCCATTCGAATTGGCAATGCAGATAAATTGAAGAATATAGACGGGAAATAATATTTTCTTTAGTCTTATTAATCGATTTTAAAACCACTGGACTAGACACGGAACTTGTAGATCGTCGTCGAACGTTTTTGGCAATACTGCCACACGTAAAGAGACAACGCTCCCTCACTTTTGGATCGAGAAGGCATAGGTTTCAGGTTAAGTCTTTTACCAGACTCTGTTTTTCTTTTAATGTAACATTAGGAATTAATTAATTTTATATGATTTTTATTTTCCTTAAAAATACTTATATCTAATTCAATGGATATATTTTTAACATAGACAATTTTGAATAAAACCCGTTTGTACATACAAACGCATATAATATCATCATGCAGTTTCCCTATCAGGGTAGGCAGAGAGGAAAGAGCACCAGATATTTTCATTGGGAAACACATCTTTCACCTTTTCATCCCTACATATTTCGTATAACGATTTAACTAAATATTATCTGATGTTTACAATTCTTTCTTTCATAATATAAATCCCTTGATCAAAGTATGCGTTCCATGATCTTCTTCTCCCACGTCTTCCATTCAAATATGCACAATATATTTGTTTTGTTAGTGTTTCTTCATTATTTAGTTATACATGCTCAAACTATCTCAAAGTGGTCTTCTTGATCTTACTTAATATATCAGCCTTAAATAAACAGTAATTCCTAATCATTTCTATCTGTATTCTATCAACCATTGTAACCCATGAATTATTCGAAGTGCATGAATTCCTACAGCGTTTATCCGGCTCTATTAAATATTTTATCTAACGTCCATGTTACACTTCCATACATCAAAATTGGTATAAGAATACTTACAGTACCTGGCGGTAAGTAATACACATCGGGCTTAAGAAAGAGACTGTCGGCCATAATCGGGTAATTTCGGCTTTATAGAGCGTAGTCTCGGTGGCACGCACACCCTAGAATGCTTGACAACGACTGACAAATTGCGATGAACGACGCAATTTGTCAGTCGTTGTCAAGCATGAACACGTGGATGAATGACAGAGACGACGCTCTACAAAGTCGAAGTTAGCCGATTATGGCCCACAGTCTCTTTCTTAAGCCCGATGTGTATTACTTACCGCTGGGTACTGTACGAGAACTATCATCTTAGAAGAATTTGATGCTGTTCATTTATTTATTATCAAAAACCAAAATTCGCGATGGACGCATCCCTATCAAACAAATTTGAATATTTTTTCTTTTACATATATTATCGTCGACTTTTTTAAACTTTTTAAAAATAAATGCAAAATAATCAGCGCTTCTCTCTCCCACCCTTTATACGAATCCGGCAGCAAATTTAACAATAAGTTTAGATCTAGTAAGAAGTGTTGTAAAGTGTAAGGTTTCGAACACGTTGCAGTTTTCTTCTTCAAGGCTTATTCAAAGTTAACTTCGCCAAATGGACAACCAACTAGCCCTGAATATGAAACCTGCATCGTTTACGAAACTTTAGCATTTTAAACCAAACCACGCGGTAAAACATTTCAAAAGATAACTTTGAAAAAATTATATGATAAATCTAAGAACATATTTTACATCCAAGTAATTTATCATAATACGCACGTGTATTCATTTCACTTAATTATTTTACGTGTGCTAATTTCCTACTTAACATTAATTTTGCGAGTTTTTTGGAGATACTGTTGTTTTATATACACTGTTATAAGTATTTATTGTTATTTTGAACTTTTTTTTATAAAGTCTCATGCAATAAATTAGTCAAATTGGAAAACCATTCGTTTCATTCCAACTATGAATTAGTCAATTCTGGAAAATCTGATGACAGAATCATTATATTTACCTCAAAGATTCAGCTAATTTGTGCATTTGAAAGAATTGGCCAGCAGAGAGGTGATATTTCCTTATAGGGCCGAGCAAGGCCGACACGTATGAGTGATGGCCGGCCGCAATGCCCACTCTCGGCTCGGTGGGGATTGTAGGAGTAGGCCGATGGAAAA
>OX463852.1:28265363-28437863 GCA_949825065.1 Odontocerum albicorne | reverse complement strand
TTACCAACTAGGCTACAGATGTCGTCATACTTAATCTCGATTAACAAAAGCAAATATAATATTCTCTCCAAATTATATGTCCCGGTCACGATCTTCAACATGTCTGCACAACCAATGATGATTGATATATTGTACGGGTACCATAAGAAGGAATGAATAAATATATAATATTATAGTGTTGTATTATACTTTTATTGAATCCAGCACAATCTGGCGGGCTTATTGATATGTTATTATCTCTTCCAACAGACCAGAAAGATGTTAAAGAGGTTTTAAATGAAAACCAGACTGGAACCCTGATAAAAAATAGTTACCACCGGGAATCAAACCCGCAACTTTCAGGTTAAAGACAGGCGCCATAACAACTATGTTAACAACGTACTAGTACATGATAAGTCAATTATTATTTTCTTTAATTATAGAAAACACTTATGGATTTTAGAAAATACGGAAATAAAGAAGTAATAAATAAAAAAAATAGTACGCTCTTCAAGTGCATGTGCGTATTTATATATGATATGTATGTGATCGCTCCTTTTGTACCGCTCAACTGAGGATACTGTTTAGCTGAAGGACTATTGATGATATTTATGACGCTCGGTGACTTTTTGAATGATGAACCGCTTTCTTGAACTAATAACCCAAAACACGACAAAATCGAACCGCTGCGTTAAAAAATCATAAATGAAATTATTGGGTGTTAACATAAGTTGTGCCTGTTTTTTTCGCATGTCCACAAGCAAAGGTTTGTTTACTGCATCATTACTGGTGATGAAAAATGGTTTGAAAATGGATGAAAAATGTTTGAAGGGGATCTTCATGAATAATGTGGTATAAGCGGCCCTCATCGAAGTCCACTGGTCGTCCGGAACGCTCCATGTCTTTCAGTTCGAAATTACCGTCTTTGAAACGCTAAAACCATCGACGAGCTGTCCTTTTATTCATAGCATCTTCACCGTACACTTTGCAAATATCGCGAGCAACTTTGGCAGTTTTATTTCCTCGATTGAACGCGAACAGAAGGAGGTGTCGAAAATGCTCACTTTCGTCTACTTGACATTCCATTTTGAAGGTTTGTAATCAAATCAAATAATATATGTAACGTAAAAGTAAACACAATATCTGTGCAGAAAATGTTCTTTCGAATGACGTATAACATTTACCATTTTGTTTTACTTTTGGTGCTCATTTTAACATTGAAAAAAAAACGGACAAAACTTATGTTAACACCTAATATTAGGTCCTTACATATGAAATTGGCGTTTTGCCGTACTGGCAACTTTGATCTCAAATATCTTCTCTTTGGTTAGGAATTTCAAACTCAAATTTATACAGCTATTTACTCAAGTATTTGTGTTTCGAAAATTATAATTCATTGGTTTTTTCCTCAATTGTTTTTTATCTTTGTGTCACTCAGTTTACAAAATGGAAAACTTGAAATATCGCGTTATTTACGAGTACGAGTTCCACCGTGGCACCGGTGCTGCAGAAACGGCTCGAAGGATTAATGATGTGTATGGCGATGGTGCCGCAAAAGAAAACACAGTGCGATTTTGGTTCCAACGTTTTCGTTCTGGAAATTTCCACCTGCAGAACAAGCCTCGTGGACGGCCGGAGACCAAAGTTAATAATGAAGAATTGAAGGCTATTGTGGAAGCGGATCCATCGCAAACCACGTCCGAGTTAGCTGCAGGCTGCGGTGTTAGTGATAAAACTGTTTTAATCCACTTGAAGCAAATTGGGAAGGTGAAAAAGCTTGAAAGGTGGGTACCTCACGAATTGAGTGAAGCAAATCAACAAACGCGCGTTGACTGCTGCGTTGCATTACTCAACCGGCACAATAATGAAGGGATTTTGAATCGAATCATTATCTGTGATGAAAAGTGGATCCTGTATGATAATCGGAAGCGCTCATCGCAATGGCTGAACCCTGCCGAACCAGCCAAACCATGCCCCAAGCGAAAATTGACTCCAAAAAAGTTACTTGTGAGCGTTTGGTGGACTAGTGCTGGTGTCGTTCACTACAGCTTTCTTAAATCTGGCCAGACGATTACGGCAGATGTCTATTGTCAGCAACTGCAAACCATGATGGAAAAGCTAGCTGCTAAACAACCGAGGCTGGTTAATCGCTCTAGGCCACTGCTGCTTCATGATAACGCTAGACCACACACTGCACAACAGACGGCTACCAAATTAGAAGAGCTTCAATTGGAATGTCTAAGACATCCACCGTACTCTCCGGACCTTGCCCCAACAGATTACTATTTTTTTAGAAATTTGGATAACATCTTGCAAGGGAAAAAATTCAACTCCGATGGGGCAGTCCAAACCGACTTCAAAGATTTTATTGATTCCCGTCCGAATGGTTTTTTTAGTAAAGGAATCGATGAACTACCTATGAGATGGCAAAAGTGCATAGATAGCAATGGTACATACTTTGATTAAATAAATATATTATATTAAAAAAAAATCAACTTTATGTTCCTCCCAAACAAAACGCTAATTTCATATGTAAGGACCTAATATTTAAAGTTACTGCAGAATTACGAGTACATACAAAAATGTTCGAATTTCCTATTTTCAATCGCTTTATATTAAATTGAATACTTGGTAGATTACGACAGCATGGATCAACGCATAAACAGGGATATGTAATTGTTTTTTGTATAAATTTATAATAACGTAAAAACTTGATAATCCAAGTTTAATAAGTGACTGAACTAACCTTTCTGGAGCCAATTGTTTTAAATAAATATTTCTTTGTTTTTTTAAGCCAGCTTTATTCGATTTATCACCTACATCATTATTGTTTCGTAGTAACTTATATGTTTGTCCAAACATCTAAAGTAGTATTACGAGTACAGTGTCAATATTTTTGAGATGAGAAGAGAACTTGTTATTCATTATTAGCGTCCTGATTTATACACTTTAAGACATCATCGCCATTACGCCAAAACCTTATAAGGGTAGATAAATATATCAAATCACCACTTCATTCTATCCCTAAACACATCTTTCGCTTCTGCCACGTCCACTTCGTCATGGATACTTTCCTATTATAAAGGTTTCCCTCTCACCCATTTCAGAATTTGATTAATTTGGTCATGCTACATTTTTCTTGGTATTTTTATGCCAAAATTTATTGTGCCTTCTATACTGCTTGTTAAGTTTCATTTTCTTAAAATCTATCTTCATTCATTTTTCCTACGGGACTGAACCATCACAATGCTTCTCTTCATCTAAAGCATTGCACATCTATTTTATCCGTGTGTTTGGCCTAATGTCCTCATTATTTGTTGGATCATACATTGTTTTTCCACACATTCTACACAGCGCTCTTGTATACCGCATTTATCTTTCCCAAATTATTTTTGGGTGTTCTAATGCTGGGTTATATAATTATCTTAATTTTATGAAAGAATTTAAGGATTTTTTTAATGTTATTTTAAAGGAAATACGTGATCAAAAGCATATTCATTGAATATTTTTATTTTGAAAAATGTAACTTTCGATATATAAGTATTATAATTTTTACATAGATGGCTTTTTATCTTGAGTTTACAGTTTATATATGTTTTGTAATCAATTAGACAACACCAATATGGTAATTACTAAATTAGACATATAGATCAATATGACAATTTGATGTAGATTTTTGTAATTCGTTTCGCTCGAGTTAAATAAGTGAGTTTGTTCCCTATCACCTGCACTCGTATTAAAAAAACGTCTTACGATTGAAACGTTGGTTTGAAATGATTACAAAAACTTCACGCGTGTCACAGCTTTAAGTCAATTTACTATAACACGCTTAACTAAAACTTGGGTGAGCCACCCAATCACAAAGGCCTATTTTTAATCTTAATATTACTTTTATTCTTAACATTGAGTTGTTGAAATGAAATAACAAATTAGCATCGTTTCAGTGAATTGATTGTAAATTCAGGTTAAATTGCTTGTATTTACTTCCTCAAATAACCACCATATCGTTGGTCGGTTTTAATGAAAATAGAGCAAATGGAGAAATCTGTATAAAAAGGGGCATGAATCTGTTTTTACGCCGACGAAAAAATAACGTAAACTTTATTAAAATTAATTAAGTATTTATTTAAACACTTTATTGTTTAGTATATAAATGGCGAATTTATTATCATATGACAATATATTTCCCCCGACCAGACGAAAGGTACGTATATTCGTACCAATTGCTAAGAAAAATATTATTACGATATTTCTAATAAGAAAAAAGTCGCTGTAAATGGAAAAAGTTTTAAAAAAATAAATGAAAAAGCATACAGTTAGACGGGATATTCACGAATGCCTAGATGGAGGGCTGGAAATGAGAAGAAAATAATAATTATAGAAAACACATTTTGTTATACAAGAGAGATGTGTTTTAAGTCGCTTTATGAAGATTTTGTGGTTATTTTTCATAGGTAATAAAACATTTATTTAAAAATAAAATATTGAAATGGTACATAATAATTTTTATTAGACAATATGATGAAACGTTGTCTTTTAAACATTCCAAGTAATTGATAACCCATAATATTGTATATAATAGTTAAATATTTTATTTAAATATTTTTCTTCGAGGAACTTTCCACTTAGATATCGATTATAAAATTTTCGAATTTTTATCAGTTAATACTTTGAATTGTCTAGAATACAGAACAAATCTTACCCCCATCCCAGAACAAATCTTACCCGACTTCACGCTGAACAGCGAGAAGAAACCCTACAACACCACATCCTCGCTTGGACCGTGAAGTTCTATAAAAGCCAACAAAATCACAGCAATCCCTTAGTCGCTGCCCTGGGGGCTTACGAGAGTAAATCCGACCTACCCTTCCGTTATAAGCACAAGCTCCCGAAGCATTATCTGTTGCCTGACTAGTCCACCTACAGTATTAGCTGGGACGACCAAGGTCTGAGTGAATGTGATGGAATACAAGTAGCCTGAACGAGTGGACTTGTTTTTGCTGAATAATTAGTGTTAGAATTGTTATCTAGTTATAAGTAGTATCTAGGTGTTAATTATTTCTAAGATCTCATATATTAAGATTGAATAAATAAAATAAAATGATATGTAGGAAAATAAGTTTAAATAAGTGCATAAATTATTAGTTAAGTAATAAATTTGTATATAGGTATAGCCTTGACAAATGTTTGTATAGTAATTTACTTGTTTAATAAAAAAAATAAAAAAAAGTATTTTTTAAATTATTTTTACTATTGTATATTGACTTGTATAATTGCATTCGGCTTTAATTTGGTGGCACACATCATCCTAGTTTGGGTGGATTGCCTATTAAAAACAAAATATTTTATGTTTAAAAGTATATTTTTATCGATGATAATTCAAAAGAAAGTACAAAAGTATGTTAAAATTTAAAAAGATATAAGAATTAAATTTTAATGAAACTTACTAAACCAACATTATTTTTTGCATATATCATATACACATCAAAAGTTTGCATATAACATATACATATTTATACACCAAAAGTTATTTGATTGTTCTTTGGAAACGTGTTGCGAAATTTTATAAAACGCAGTGTTCGATTTGTTTGCTGCATTCGGTTCGGATGCAAGGATTAATGATATGAATCAGCAGGATAATGACGGGGCGGTGCCAGGTGCTGCGATGTATGCGGGCGCCGAGCGGGCCTGACGCGCGGATTAGCGCTGTCCTGGCCCTATACTGATTTATATCGTATTGTCGGCATGGGCCCGAGGATTGATAGAGTGGAACTTAATGTTAATTTTACTTTCTGCATTTGAATGAAGTATTAGATTTAAATGCATCGAAGTGTTTGATTTTACAAAAAGCTTTATTTTAGAATCACTAGCAATAATAACTCGTCAATGAGGGTTTTTTTTTCTCAATATGATACTATGCTTGTCTTTATGCTGATTCATCTTGAAGCTCTTTTTGCAGCCGTCTTGTCATTTTGATCCATAATGAACCTGTAAATACTAGTACAAAAAAGTCTAAAGAAACAGTAAAAAACTTCCATACTTCTCACAAAATGGTAATAAGCTAAATCTGTTTGTAGAATGAAAATGGTAAACTTTAAAGATTTCAATGAAACGTAACTCGGAACAGAGTATATATTTTAGTGAATTTTTATTTATTTAACTATTAACAACATGATTCAAAAGTATCAAGTGGGAGAAAAGAAGAAAGTGATATGTGAAAATAACAATTGAGTGTTTATTTTATAAATGTAATAAAAAATCAAGCATTCTCAATCACATGTTTTTTTGTTTAGTAATTGCCTCTTTTTTTTAACAGTAATTTTTTTTGTTAGTAAATACATTATTTGCCATTGTTATTTTATGTATTATAATCATATCAACAAATGTCAGTAGCCAAATAGTATTTAAAACATAAAATTCTTATAACTATGATATTAATCAAATAATAAATATTAAAAAGTAACTATGACAACCCCCAACGTTACACACGGATGTGAATACAATCAATGTTATATTCTTTGATGGTTGGTTTAATATTTCACCAAAATTTATTTGGGTTAGATTGACAAATTCCTTGACCTAGTTAGATTCTTGGCTTCCTTCTGAAGGTATCGGGTTCAATGTCTTATGTTCCCCAAAAAAAATTTAAAAGTGGCCCCGTCGAGTAAAAGAGTTATCCTGGTACTCACGCGTACTCGACATTGGTGAATGTTGTCTTCACGTGCGGTAGTATTGCTTGTACATGCGCCACCGAGCAAAGTGTTCCGTACGTATACGTACAGCAGTAGTCTTAACCCGAAGGTTCGATTATTAAATCTAAAGACAGTATTGTCCCCGGCTACGCTCTTGAAGCTGTCTGAATCACTTTTTTTATTTGAAAACACTTTTTTTATTTAAAAAATCACATGGAAAAAAAATGAAAAAAATATTTGATAGAATTACGAGTATGTTACAACGTGTTAAAAGTAATTTTTTTATTCACAAAAAATAATATTCACAAAAAAGCTCACCTAAATAAAATATACAGGACCTCGTAAGATAAATGTATGAAATGTGTAAATAAAATGGTCAGAATATGAATATTAGAAATCCAAATGATATGGTTTTTGAGACAGGTAGAAAATTGTGTATGAAATTAAACTGAACAATTACACATAAAAGCAAATGGAGAAACATTTGTTTTGTATTGCTGCACGACGTACGATATTGAAATGAAAGAAGCTGCAGGCAATATAGTGAATGGTGGGTATGTATTTTTAAGATTTTTTCAACACAAGCAAAGCTGATTGCTCGTAATAGAATCTTGATTCCAACTTTAGGATCCACAAGCGACACTTGGATGCGAAAAAGAGTGATTAAAGTTAGACAAATGCAGTACTAATTAGAGCGTTGCTTTTAATGTATGAAAAAACACTGCACGGAAGAATAACGAATGCAGGCATTAAAAAAATGCAGGTTGACAGAAAATGCAGTTTTTGTTTGGCCAAATCAATTAATCATGAAATTTTCTTAAAAATATTAGTAAAGAAAGTCATCATCGTTGTAGTTACAGGGCCTCGTAGTCTAAGATCCCCTCGCCATTCAACCATTAATTCAGTTGGAAAGCGAAGCTGTGCCGCGGAGTTTTAGTTTTTTTTTCTCCTCTTTAAGGGAGTGATCTGTTGCTCACCAGCAACTCACCGGCTACAATGATGTACTCGATTCGATAGCATACTTGAAGTGAGACGATCGCAGCGTACCAGCACGTTTTTTTTTTTTTTTAAGAATAGATATGATCGAAGTAATATGTATTCTTATACCCCCGAATACTATGTGAAAAAAATATCTGTGTTCGAACCGGCGACCTTCCTTACGGAAGTCCAGTGCATTACTATGCGGCCACCTCAATGAGAGTACGAGTGGAAGAAACAAAAAAAACATTGCACGAACATTTTTTTTACATTTTATTTTTTATATTTTAGTTACTGAAAGAGAGAAGAGTGACATAAGTGTACGAAAGATGTGTGACAAGATAAAAAAAAATGGAAACTGGTTCTTTCTGCCTATCCCAAAAGGGATATCGCGTGATAATTATGATGATGATAAATATTTGGATTTGGTTTCATTGTGTCGCTTGAAGCGAAATTTTAGAAAACCAAATAACGACATTCGGGTACACGCATTAATCATTTCATAACCGAAAATCATAATTCTTGTTAGTGATCATTTTCTAAGATATAGATTTATATCATGTTCAGAGTTTTGGGAATCATAAATCAGTGTTCGTTAGCTAGCTTATTAGTGTTTTATAGATTAACATACCATTGTTATTTGTTAAGTAACAACACATTGACATGCATGTTGACTGATTTGTAATAATAAATATTGATCACAGGATCTTTTACGAGTATGCTTGAAATATAATACATTATAAGAAATTTTAAAAAACTTCAATTTTAATTTGCCTAGTCATCAACTGTTTAAATTTTATTTACCTTGTAATTAGTTAATTAATCAGATTTTTTTACCTTGTGCGATTAGTTAATTACTCAGATTTTATTTACCTTGTGTGATTAGTTAATCAATCAGATTTTATTTACCTTGTGTGATTAGTTAATTAACCAGATTTTATTTACCTTGTGTTATTAGTTAATTAATCAGATTTTATTTACCTTGTGTGATTAGTTAATGAATCAGATTTTTTTTACCTTGTGTGATTGGTTAATTAATCAGATTTCATTTACCTTGTGTGATTAGTTAATTAATCAGATTTATTTAACCTTGTGTGATTTGTTAATTAATCAGATTTTGATTTCTATTAAAAACTTGAAAGAAGGGAAAGTTGTACTATTTTAATTAGTGATTGTATTTATTTATTCATACGGTACTTCTCAACATATTTGAATTGGCGATGCAGATATATTAAAGCGCGTGGCCGAGGCCCAACATTATATTCAGATTTATTAATTCATTATCGACAGCCAAAAATCTCACAGATCGTCATCGTACGTATTTGCAATATTACACCGTGCATGAAGAAAAAACAACACTCCTACAAGTCTAACGCGAGTGAATATTGTAACATGAGGAATTATACCAATTTTTTAACCTGGCGACCTTATTGCCATGTGGCAATCACTTCCAGCCAACCAGAAATATGTTTTTATGGGCCCTAAGGAAAAACCAGACTGGAATCCCATTTTTTTTAAATGGGTTCTAGCGAGGATCGAACCCGCAACCTCCGGATCGGCAGACAAGCGTCTTACCACCAGGCCATGGAGGTCGTCTTTTTCTAGCCCCCGAGAGGAGTTGAAGCCTCTTGTAACGTAGATCGTTGAAGGTGGTAGTAGATGATTTAATATAGTTTTATTATCGTTGCGTCCTCAAAAAAGATAAACTTATAATTATTAAAAATGTCACCCGTGCTTATTTGAATATTACATAATAAAAAAGAGAAAAATATTTATCTCAGATCACCTTTTTTTATTGAATAGGCATTTATAGTAATGAAATTTAAATAAATTATATATTATACATGCAGCTTTTTTAACTTTATATTTGCTATTCAATCAATAAATTTTGAATATTGTTCTTTAAGGCAACTTTGAATTGAAAGTGGTCTAAATAACTTTTTCAAATTAATGAATAAAACTTGTTGATAAAGTGTATTTTTTACTTTAATTTACCAACATTAAATACAAGACAATGTACAAACTAATAAGTGGTTATTAAAAATATTTACAAAATAAACGATGATTTTAACCACCGCACCTTAAATTGAAGACTGACACAACTAGAAATATTTTCTAAAATAACTTACACTAATTCTTTATAATACTAAAAATAAATCAGAAGTGTTTTTTTAATAATATTCCACAGTCTTTCACCAATTTACTGGTTTATTCGAGGATCATCTTCAGAATGGTGTGTAAATGAGTTCCACCGGTAATATTTTCAAATTAACCAAAAGGGTGGTAAGACGTGGCTGGTGGTAAGACTCTTGTCTGCCGATCAGGAGGTTGCGGGATCGATCCCCGCTGAAACCCAGTTTTTATTTAAATGGGATTTCAGTCTGGTTTTCACTTAGGGTCCATTAAAACATATTTCTGGTTGGTAGGAAGAGATTAACACATGACAATAAGCTTGCCAAGTTAACAAAAAAAAGTCTTAAGTGAAAACCAGAATGGAATCCTTTTTTTTAATCTGTTTTCGTACCAACTACATCACAAAGATCGTCGTTGGAAGTGTCAGTAGAGAAGCTTTCAAAATTACTGTTTATAAAGAAGAATTGAGACACTTCCTTAATTCAACTGTTGGCCTTTTGGCATTAGATTTTTTTAATCTAATAGTTACAATTCAAAGTATGTCATTCGTGTTTAAAAATATTTTTTCAAGGAAAACTCATTTTTAGGGAATCTTTAACAATATTTTAAGGAATTATTGAAACTGTAATAAATTATTTCTTCCATTTCCACGAATTAACTTTAATACAGTTAACTCTGTTAATTACTATACTCTTTATAAATTATTTGAAGATACTGGAAATAAACTGATCTATCCTTCAAATTTTTATTTACGAGGTATTTAAAGATATAAGTTTTAATGTACCGCTTTCTTTTTTATCACTTTTACGTTATTAAAAATTTATCTTCCTAGTTCTAATGGTTTTAAATTATAAACATTAGTTTTAAGGATTACTTTTTTTATTTATTTGAAAAACAGGTACTCGAAAAGAAAGAAAATCAAATACACCACACTATGCACTTTGAATTTCATTCTTATGCTAAATTGGTTAACATTTGTATTAATGGTAGATTTTATCCGTGCCTTAGACCACTTTAGAATGGAAGATTTTCATAAATTATGCACAAAATGATAAAAAAAATATCAATTAAATCTATCTGGTCAACATCAACCATAGAAAAAGCTCTAAACGTTAAAGTGAACACATAGAAAATACATCCAATGAATGATTTTGAATTAAAAAATTACATGATATTTTTCTTCGTATAAATGAATTATATAACTTTCATCAAAACGTATGTCTTGTAAGTTATAATTAACTACTTCTATAATCTTATTAAAATAATAATTGAACCTCTTTTACTAAGGAAAAATAGAGTATCAGAGAATATATGATAAAAGATCATACATTTTACAATTCAATGGCTCCATTTAAGCGGTTTTCATATACGACTATATACATTTTGTAGATGGAGAAATTAATGTACTTCGACTTATGGTAGTTTTTTTTAAGATACAGAATAATACAAGTCGCTTTCTGTTGGTCCATTTAAATACGATGACTTGTTCTCTTTAATATGTTATTGTCATGGACTGCCCACTCAGTCAGACTCCGGCGATACCTTTGCACAAAAATGTTCACCTGTTATACATACAATGCGACGACATGCCTCTACAACGCGTAGTACATTAATTATATGTCACTTCGATACATGTTTAACCTAAATAAAAAAATACATCTGACTAATGAGCATTTAAAGTATTTTTGACTTAATTATTCATTAATTCAATCGTATGATACCCCACACACACACACATACCATCAAGACATTTTTATTTAAGTGTAGGCAGAAAGGATAAAACGTCAATATTTCCAATCACGATATACATCTCATACGGCTCTTTCTATTTCTTTAACTCATCGCGTTTTCTTCTTTCAAAGTTTAATTCACCTCGTCCAACCGTACTTTTTATGATAGTTATCTACCACAACTCCCCCTAATGCTCGCATCATAAATTTGTTAAATCAATAGTTCGTCTCCCATTCGAATTGGCAATGCAGATAAATTGAAGAACATAGACGGAAAATAATATTTTCTTCAATCTTATTAATCGATTTTAAAACCATTGAACTAGACACGGAACTTGTAGATTGTCGTTGAACGTTTTTGGCAATACTGCCACACGTAAATAAACAATGCTCCCTCACGTTTGGATCGAGTAGGCATAGGTTTCAGATTAAGTCTTTTACCAGACTCTTTTTTTCTTTTAATGTAACATTGGGTATTGATTAATTTTAAATTATCTTTATTTTCCTTAATAATACTTATATCTAATTCAATGGATATATTTTTAACATAGACAATTTTGAATGAAACCTTTTTGTGCATACAAACGCATATAATATCATCATGCCGTTTCCTTATCAGGGTAGGCAGAGAGAAAAGAGTACCAGATATTTTAATTGCGAAACACATCTTTCACCTTTCCATCCCTACGTATCTCGTATAACGATTTAACTAAATATTCTCTGATTTTAACAATGCTTTCTTTCATAATACCAATCCCTTGATCAAAGCATGCATTTCATGATCTTCTTCTACCACGTCTTCTATTCAAATATGCACAATATATTTATTTTGTTAGTGTTTCTTCATTATTTCGTTATATATACTCAAAGTGGTCTTCTTGATCTTACTTAATATATCAGCCTTAAATAAACAACAATTCCTAATAATTTCTATCTGTATTCTATCAACCATTGTAACCCATAAATTATTCGAAGTGAACGAATTCCTACAGCGTTTATCCGGCTCTATTAAATATTTTATAACTTCCATGTTACACTTCCATACATCAAAATTGGTATAAGAATACTTACAGTACCCGGCGGTAAGTAATACACATCGGGCTTAAGAAAGAGACTGTCGGGCGTAATCGGGTAATTTCGGCTTTATAGAGCGTCGTCTCGGTGGCACGCACACCCTAGAATGCTTGACAACGACTGATAAATCGCGACGGAACACGTGCATGAATGACAGAGACGACGCTCTACAAAGTCGAAGTTAGCCGATTATGGCCGACAGTCTCTTTCTTAAGCCCGATGTGTATTACTTACCGCTGGGTCCTGTACGAGAACTATCATCTTAGAAGAATTTGATGCTGTACATTTATTTATTATCAAAAACCAAAATTCGCAATGGACGCATCCCTATCAAACAAATTTTAAAATTTTTACTTTTACATATATTATCGTCGATTTTTTTAAACTTTTTAAAAATAATTGCAAAATAATCAGTGCTACTTTCTCCCACCCTGTATACGAATCCGGCAGCAAATTTAACGATAAGTTTAGATCTAGTAAGAAGTGTTGTAAAGTGTAAGGTTTCGACCACGTTATAGTTTTCTTCTTCAAGGCTTGTTCAAAATTAACTTCGCCAAGTTGACAACCAATTAGCCCTGAATATGAAAACTGCATCGTTTACGAAACTTTAGCATTTTAAACCAAACCACGCGGTAAAACACTTAACAAAAGATAACTGAAAAAAATATAAATCTAAGAATATATTTTACATACAAGTAATTTATCATAATACGCACGTGTGTTCATTTCACTTAATTATTTCACGTGTGCTCATTTCCTACTTAACATTAATTCTGCGAGTTTTTTGGAGATACTGTTGTTTTACGAGTATATACACTTTTATAAGTATTTATTGTTATGTTGAACTTTTTTTTTTAAAGTCTCATGCAATAAATTAGTCAAGTTGGAAAACCATTCTTTTCATTTCAACTATGAATTAGTCAATTCTAGAAAATCTGATGACAGAATCATTATATTTACCTTAAAGATTCAGCTAATTTGTGCATTTAAAAGAATTGGCCAGCAGAGAGGTGATATTTCCTTATAGGGCCGAGCAAGGCCGACACGTATGAGTGATGGCCGGCCGCAATGCCCACTCTCGACTCGGTGGGGATTGTAGGAGTAGGCCGATGGAAAAGTGGGGAAAGTATACGACTCTGTTCTCTACCGAGACACCCCTCTCTCTTTTAATGACTACATAGATTTCTACGACATGCCCACGAGATATTATTACTTCTCAAGTTATGATATGGAAAAATTTAATAATTTTTTTTATGCTGATGATTATAAATAATTTAAACAATCTATTTTTTAAACTATTGCAAAACATCACTTATTTCACCCAGTATATCTTTTTTTAATGTATCTTTAATATTAAAAATACAAAAACATTTTTTATCTTACAATATTCTCATCATTATTCCTTTTTGTAGAGTTATATTTTATGTTATGTTTTTGTTACATTTACTCAAATATTATAGAAATAGTTTTAGACACGGTCATGGATACATATAATAATTTTGAAGCAAAAACTGTTTGATTGGAAAAAAATGCTTTAAAGCGGTAAAATGTATTTACATGAAAGTATTATTAATAATAATAATAAAAGAAAAAATAATAGCGCCGTTTAGAGAGCTAACTCACCTCACGGGCGTTTCATCTCGGGATTTGAACCCACTCATTATTTATGCATATTGCAAATATTCAAATGAAGTAAAATAATGATAACCTTTCGAATATTTATAAAAATTTTAAGAAAATATAAATTATATTTCAATATAAACTTAAGAAAAAGGATCATTTTATTAAGTGAATTTTAACGAGTAAAAATATATTTTTTTAAATAAAGCATTTTTCATTTAATTTTTACAAATTCATCTGAGCCGAATCTAAAACTTCAAAATCTTGTGATTTTCTCATCAAGATTCGTTTTGAACAAATTATTGTAAAAACGAAGTAATTTAGTTTACTTAAAAATGTGTTATTTTAAAATATTTTTTAATGTAATTGTTTTATAATTTGTTTTATCAAAAACTGTTTATTCCACTTAAGTAACGGTATAATCCTACCGGTTTCAAGGTTTTCCCCTCATCATCAGGGGATCAGAATCAAGACTTAAAAACCTTGAAACCGGTAGGGTTGTACCGTAACATCAAGTGGAATAAACAGTGTTTGATAAAAGAAATTACAATATTTTAAAACCTCCACAATGTTAATGCCTTAACTATAAATAATATATTTATTTTTATGGTTTAAAAAAAAAATACTGACAATCAATTTATATTGACACAATGTATCTTTCCACTTGACGAACATTAAAAAACAAATCAATAGTTAACTTTTTGTAATGGTAAAAAAAACAATCGATGCAATATTCTGTGAGTCAACAAGTGTTAGATATTTATTGACCTAAATATTTCTGCTGGTAATATTATATTATTTACGATTTTTACATATATTCTCCTTTACATGGTTCAACAAAATTACAATTTTTCAAAATATATGATACTCGTCACTTTCAGATGTGTTGAAAACGATTTTTTTTCGATTTCTTTTCTTTTTTTTTTTGTTATTTCTCTCAATTTTGCCGATGCGGAATTTTTCAGCATGTCCACCACTCACCTCCTGGCAGGTTTATCGTGGTGCAAAAAAAATTAAGTGTCGCCGTGTTAAATCATGATGCGTGCATCATCGCAAAAAATCGTCAGGATATCGATCTCCAAGCCGGCGGACGATTCAAAATCGAAATAATCGAAATCTGATGCGTCGACAGAGATAAGTTGCGAGTTTTCAGTAAATAAAGATAAGTGTCAAATTCAACATTTTTTCTGCATACTTTTGAAAACAATGCCTTGGACTATTCAAAATTTACAAAATATCATATATTAAAACCACTGGAATTTCCAACAATGACTTTTTCAGTAAAAAAATATTGTATCTAAAGTGTCTAAGCAAGAACCCATGATTCAACCTCGTTTCGAATAATTTTCCGCTTCTCTGGAAAAAGGGTATAAATTAAAAATAAATGCCTTTTTAGTTAAAGGCTCCATTTTTAAATCGATACCTTTTTTAGATAATTGAGTAAAAAATTAGTAACTTTATGAAGCAAAGAATTTTTTCAAAAAATTGTTCAAATTTATAAAGTAACGCTCAAATTTTTTTTATACCCCTTGTCTTCCAGCGTTATTTAATTATTTGCCACTTGGGACGCTTTCTGCAATTTAGTCGTATAATTTGTCATATGTCAAATCGACTTTTAAATATTATAACTTTTGTACATTTTCTATGCCAGCGAAAAATCTGAACTACGTCAACATTTCTTTATGTCTATTGAAAAATTAAATATTAAAAAAAAATGGTTCAATCATAAAAAGTACTTTAAAATATACATTGATAATATGTACAGGGTTGGAAGAACTCCTTAAAACTGTGAAAATTTGCTAGTTAAATACATCGTTCACACAATGAGAGACATAAGTTACATTGAAAACATTTATTATTTATGAAGAAAAGGACAAAAGAATTACAGAAACTGTATTATCTGGCTCAAAAAGCAGGTAAATAGTTTGGTCATAGGATTTTCCGTCCATAAGTGTCATTTTTTATGTATAATGAAATTTTCGTGTAATAACGTGTAACATATAGTTCCATGTTCCGCTAAGTGACAAACGATACCAAATTTTGAAACGATATTGAATGCAATATCACCTTGTGTAGATTATTACTCGTAGAGCAAAAATATTATATTTTTTTTCCAAGAAAAATAAATCTTATACATTAAGTAATTCAATTACCAAGAAGAAACATGATTCATGATTTTGTTCTAGAATCTTGTAAATTTCCTCTTAGCTCCTTAACCAACACTTCGTGCGTATGTATTTATAAAATAAAAATTTGACTCGAGATGAATATTATATCATTTGGTAATTTGAGCACGCGCGCGCACGTACAAAAGAATCTTAAGAAATTGAGACCAGCTTTTCTAAGTGTGACTTTGAAAATAAGAAAGGCAGAACACATAATGAGACTGTGAAATATGAGAACGGTTCATTCTCTGAACTGTTGGACAAATTGTTAAGTTGAAGCACGTAATGAGAACAAAACTAAGATAATGATATGAATTTTTATTGTATTTCTCAAAATAAGTGGAGCCAAGTACAAAAGAGGTAAAAGGAATAACAATACCGTATTTTATATAATCTAGCTATTGCATTGAACATGGAATGAAGAATATATATATATATATATATATATATATATATATATATATATATATATATATATATATATATATATATATATATATATATATATATATATATATATATATATATATGTTTTTTGGTGTGAAGTGAAATATAATTAACTGCATTCAAAATTCAAAACTGGCTATAATGAAATAATTGTCTTGTAAAAACGAGAACTGATACTTGATACAACATATCGAAGGAGGCAAATCATTGTCTTGTAAAAACGAGAACTGATACTTGATACAACATATCGAAGGAGGCAAATAATTGTCTTGTAAAAACGAGAACTGATACTTGATACAACATATCGAAGCAGGCAAATAATTGTCTTGTAAAAACGAGAACTGATACTTGATACAACATATCGAAGGAGGCAAATCATTGTCTTGTAAAAACGAGAACTGATACTTGATACAACATATCGAAGGAGGCAAATCATTGTCTTGTAAAAACGAGAACTGATACTTGATACAACATATCGAAGGAGGCAAATCATTGTCTTGTAAAAACGAGAACTGATACTTGATACAACATATCGAAGGAGGCAAATAATTGTCTTGTAAAAACGAGAACTGATACTTGATACAACATATCGAAGGAGGCAAATAATTGTCTTGTAAAAACGAGAACTGATACTTGATACAACATATCGAAGGAGGCAAATCATTGTCTTGTAAAAACGAGAACTGATACTTGATACAACATATCGAAGGAGGCAAATCATTGTCTTGTAAAAACGAGAACTGATACTTGATACAACATATCGAAGGAGGCAAATCATTGTCTTGTAAAAACGAGAACTGATACTTGATACAACATATCGAAGGAGGCAAATCATTGTCTTGTAAAAACGAGAACTGATACTTGATACAACATATCGAAGGAGGCAAATCATTGTCTTGTAAAAACGAGAACTGATACTTGATACAACATATCGAAGGAGGCAAATAATTGTCTTGTAAAAACGAGAACTGATACTTGATACAACATATCGAAGGAGGCAAATCATTGTCTTGTAAAAACGAGAACTGATACTTGATACAACATATCGAAGGAGGCAAATCATTGTCTTGTAAAAACGAGAACTGATACTTGATACAACATATCGAAGGAGGCAAATCATTGTCTTGTAAAAACGAGAACTGATACTTGATACAACATATCGAAGGAGGCAAATCATTGTCTTGTAAAAACGAGAACTGATACTTGATACAACATATCGAAGGAGGCAAATCATTGTCTTGTAAAAACGAGAACTGATACTTGATACAACATATCGAAGGAGGCAAATCATTGTCTTGTAAAAACGAGAACTGATACTTGATACAACATATCGAAGGAGGCAAATCATTGTCTTGTAAAAACGAGAACTGATACTTGATACAACATATCGAAGGAGGCAAATAATTGTCTTGTAAAAACGAGAACTGATACTTGATACAACATATCGAAGGAGGCAAATCATTGTCTTGTAAAAACGAGAACTGATACTTGATACAACATATCGAAGGAGGCAAATCATTGTCTTGTAAAAACGAGAACTGATACTTGATACAACATATCGAAGGAGGCAAATCATTGTCTTGTAAAAACGAGAACTGATACTTGATACAACATATCGAAGGAGGCAAATCATTGTCTTGTAAAAACGAGAACTGATACTTGATACAACATATCGAAGGAGGCAAATCATTGTCTTGTAAAAACGAGAACTGATACTTGATACAACATATCGAAGGAGGCAAATCATTGTCTTGTAAAAACGAGAACTGATACTTGATACAACATATCGAAGGAGGCAAATCATTGTCTTGTAAAAACGAGAACTGATACTTGATACAACATATCGAAGGAGGCAAATCATTGTCTTGTAAAAACGAGAACTGATACTTGATACAACATATCGAAGGAGGCAAATCATTGTCTTGTAAAAACGAGAACTGATACTTGATACAACATATCGAAGGAGGCAAATCATTGTCTTGTAAAAACGAGAACTGATACTTGATACAACATATCGAAGGAGGCAAATCATTGTCTTGTAAAAACGAGAACTGATACTTGATACAACATATCGAAGGAGGCAAATCATTGTCTTGTAAAAACGAGAACTGATACTTGATACAACATATCGAAGGAGGCTAATCATTGTCTTGTAAAAACGAGAACTGATACTTGATACAACATATCGAAGGAGGCAAATCATTGTCTTGTAAAAACGAGAACTGATACTTGATACAACATATCGAAGGAGGCAAATCATTGTCTTGTAAAAACGAGAACTGATACTTGATACAACATATCGAAGGAGGCAAATCATTGTCTTGTAAAAACGAGAACTGATACTTGATACAACATATCGAAGGAGGCAAATCATTGTCTTGTAAAAACGAGAACTGATACTTGATACAACATATCGAAGGAGGCAAATCATTGTCTTGTAAAAACGAGAACTGATACTTGATACAACATATCGAAGGAGGCAAATCATTGTCTTGTAAAAACGAGAACTGATACTTGATACAACATATCGAAGGAGGCAAATCATTGTCTTGTAAAAACGAGAACTGATACTTGATACAACATATCGAAGGAGGCAAATCATTGTCTTGTAAAAACGAGAACTGATACTTGATACAACATATCGAAGGAGGCAAATCATTGTCTTGTAAAAACGAGAACTGATACTTGATACAACATATCGAAGGAGGCAAATCATTGTCTTGTAAAAACGAGAACTGATACTTGATACAACATATCGAAGGAGGCAAATCATTGTCTTGTAAAAACGAGAACTGATACTTGATACAACATATCGAAGGAGGCAAATCATTGTCTTGTAAAAACGAGAACTGATACTTGATACAACATATCGAAGGAGGCAAATCATTGTCTTGTAAAAACGAGAACTGATACTTGATACAACATATCGAAGGAGGCAAATCATTGTCTTGTAAAAACGAGAACTGATACTTGATACAACATATCGAAGGAGGCAAATCATTGTCTTGTAAAAACGAGAACTGATACTTGATACAACATATCGAAGGAGGCAAATCATTGTCTTGTAAAAACGAGAACTGATACTTGATACAACATATCGAAGGAGGCAAATCATTGTCTTGTAAAAACGAGAACTGATACTTGATACAACATATCGAAGGAGGCAAATCATTGTCTTGTAAAAACGAGAACTGATACTTGATACAACATATCGAAGGAGGCAAATCATTGTCTTGTAAAAACGAGAACTGATACTTGATACAACATATCGAAGGAGGCAAATCATTGTCTTGTAAAAACGAGAACTGATACTTGATACAACATATCGAAGGAGGCAAATCATTGTCTTGTAAAAACGAGAACTGATACTTGATACAACATATCGAAGGAGGCAAATCATTGTCTTGTAAAAACGAGAACTGATACTTGATACAACATATCGAAGGAGGCAAATCATTGTCTTGTAAAAACGAGAACTGATACTTGATACAACATATCGAAGGAGGCAAATCATTGTCTTGTAAAAACGAGAACTGATACTTGATACAACATATCGAAGGAGGCAAATAATTGTCTTGTAAAAACGAGAACTGATACTTGATACAACATATCGAAGGAGGCAAATCATTGTCTTGTAAAAACGAGAACTGATACTTGATACAACATATCGAAGGAGGCAAATCATTGTCTTGTAAAAACGAGAACTGATACTTGATACAACATATCGAAGGAGGCAAAAGAGCGATTCAATCGTTCAATCAACTCATGTACAAATTTCCCTGAAAACTATTTTCTAATATAATTATTTGAATTCATTCCAAATGCATAAAATACAAATGTTAAAATTGTAAATTAAATCCCTTGTTGAGAGTCCGTTCTCTACACCACGCTTTATAAAATGTTGTTTTATTATTCTCACTGTTAAAAACTAAAACATAATATTAAATGAAATTTAAAAAAGATATTCTTTCAATAAAAAACTTTTATCTTTAGAAATGTTAATATTTTATAGAAGATGTTGAGTTCGTAAAATATTAAGTGATATATATTTGTTGAATACTTGATTGTTCAGTGCACAATTTGTTACTTAGTGTCAATTTCCTTTAACCAACAATACATTTTTTTGTAAAGTTTTTAGTAATAGATGGACGATTAACAATTTTGATGAGTTAAAGAAATATTCAATAGCAAAATGACAAAAAATGAAAGAAAACAGAATACAAATTTACTAACGTCATCCAACTTACTAAGGCCGCGGGAAGGAAATGGAGATCAGAATAAAGGAGGATGGAAAATCAGGATGTCGCTGAAGGGAAATGTAATGATTTTTAATATCGCTTTTTGTAATTGTTGTAGATAATGGAAACCTCTCAAAAACTTCAATACGAAGAAAATAATACATTATTTCCAAAAATAAAGTTAAATTTTCAAAAACATATTCATTTAGTAAGGTTATTACGATTTATAACAAAATTAGTAATGTATAATATTTATAGTTAAGGCATAAACATTATGGAGGTTTAAAGACATTGTAATTTGTTTTATCAACTTTATGAAACGGTATAACCCTACCAGTTCCATGATGATGAGGGGAAACCCTTGAAACCTGTAGGGTTGTACCGCTACATAAAGTGGAATAAACAGTGTTTAATAAAACAAATTACAAAATCAATGTTTTTCACTGAATTTTTATTTAGCTAGGAGTTTATAGCAACAAAAATTAACCTTTTTTGATGAATTATAGTTTATGATATATTACCTAGATAATGTAAGGATGTCAACATTTAAAATATGTATTAAGGTATCATATTAAGGAAAGTAAAAGTAAATTTGTCATCAAGCAATGGAACCACTTCATCACACGTCTTGCCTATTATAATAAATACTTCATCCCACGTCTAGCCTTTCTGTTATAAATATTATTTCTTTAATTTATTCGTATGGCATCCTAAAATATTCGAATTGATGATTCGGACGATTATTTAAGAGCGTAGCTGGAGGATAACACTGTGTTCGGTCACAGTAAGCAAGTAACTGCGGTTGTCTTCGCATGTGTTTGAAATCAACCTCAAATACTTGGTATGGTAATAACTCTCACATCTAGCGCGTACTATATCCAAAAAATATGGTTTAACCACACTAGTACTTTTTTTTTTGATACCATCGAGAATCAAATCCTGAATACCTGCGTAGATTTGAAGCGTCTTACCAACTAGACCACTTAGATCTTTGAAAACAAATTATAAATATTGCATTATAGATACTCGTAGTTAAAATAAAATGGTTAAAAAAAATGGAAGTTCACAATGCGAACCTTTCTTAGGCTTCATATCGAAGAATAATGGCACATCTTCAGGCAATATTTTATATCACTGTGCTAGACAGGCAATGTTTCAGTGCCACTTGTTTGAATTACGCCAGATTCGCATTATTTACCGTATGGGAAAAGTGAATGTTTTACGAGAAATGTGCGTGCACAAGATGGGCGAGATAGTTCCCTCGTCCTGTATTGGTAAACCGACCTGACAGGCATATAACTTCAAATTTACGACTTTCGCGGTGTTGTTCTCTAATACAGTAAATCTCTATTTAATGCACTCGCTTTACGTGATTATCATAAAATTGATTCTAAACTGCAACCAATATATTGCATTATGATAGTGAGAAACTTCAATACAGCTTAACAGTGCTGTTTTGAGGCAAATATTTACTCACAGCTTAGGGATAACTGATATTCTAGTTATATTTTATGTGTTGTTATAATAGTTTTTTTTAATATACACACAAAAATACCATTTTACCATTATAAAGATGGAGTAGAAATATAGGACAAAACGTCAGACTTTTCTATATTGACACACATATTTCACCTCTTTCACATACACCTTCTCATACAAGTTTTTTTTTAATATAATTTAATTTATGAAAATTTATAGTAGTTTGTTAAGTTTCTCAAGTATTTATAGTTTATAGGCCAATAAATTTGACAGTTGGTCTCAACTGTCAAATTTATTGGCGCACATTCCAAATTTTTTTTTATAAATACTTTTTTATTGATGTACTCCGTAGCTAAGTTGGCAAGACGCCTGAGTTCCACCCAGGTATTTCAAGTTCGATTCCCGATGTTATCAAAAAAATATTTTTTTTAAAGTCGTAATCTCGTTCGTCTGGTGACAATGCTCGTTTATGCTAGACATGTACGAGAATTGTTAAATATTCACTTGCGGTAGTATTTTCAATGCGTGCGTTGATATTACGCAAATGCCAGTGCTTCTGAAATGTTATAACTCGATTAATGGGGCCGAAGACAATAGTGTCTCTTGAACACGCTCTTCAGTATGCCCACATAGCCAATTTGTATATTTTTAGAAGTGGCATTCGAATTAATATGCTTTTTAACGAAATTTTATTTTTATTAAAGTATGTAGCGCATCATTCGGAAAAAAATTAGTAAATAAATGGTTTTAAAAAACAGAATCGTATTACTGATAAAATATATTCGATGATTATGATACTCGTATGTAAGTGATGAAGTTATCGATTAATGTATAGACTAAGTCCAGGGACACGTGTTATCAGCTTAAGAAATTGAAATGTCGGTTTCTCTGTGCCCCTGAACTGTTTTCATTACAAAAAAATATTTTTCAAAGGTTTCGGATTTAACTTTGTGCGTCTGCATATAAGAATGTAAAATAAATATTTTTTTAAATTTATATCTTATTTATTATTACACCTGTTATCATATTTATTACACCTGTTATCTCGAGGTTCTCTTCAAGAGAAATGCTTTTATAGAATGTAATGTATGTGGTTTTCTTACATGAAATAAATTTCCCACTGGGCGCATTTTTACTTAACTAATATCGATATTTCAACATATAAAGCACTTCCAAAAGAATAGACTAATTGGATCTAATCATTGCTCTCATAATCAACCGGGTTCATCGATTTGAACAGAAACTAGAGATAGGAGGAAGAAAAACAAATGCATATTACGAAGAAGCTTCCCTTGGTTTCCTCCAGGGTGATTCGGATTTGTTCCAGATAATCTTCTAATATGTAAAGTGGAATAAACAGAGTTTGACTAAATAAATTACAATATACAGTAATAGTATGGAGTTTTATGAGAAGGTGTATGGATGTTGATGAGGCGAAGCCTGATGTTTTGTTGTCTCTGCCTACATTGACAGAGAAATAGTGTGATAGTATGTTTGTAATAATATCGAACAAAATTATGAAAGTATAAATTGAAAATAACATAGAATAGGAAAAAGAAATTTTAAAAATATATATTTATGGCCTACTTGAAGGACACCTATCTTCTGACCTGGGTTTGATTCCCGTTGGAGGCAAGATTGTTTTTAAAAAGGATTCCAGCATATTTTTCACATAAAAAAATCTCTTCAACATCTTTCATGTTGGTTGGGAAGAAATTGCACATGATTTTAAGTCCGGCAGATTGTATTATGTACAAAAAAAGTATATTACAATTGATGTAATACAGGTCGCGCGGTAACGCACTGAACTACCGTGTGGAAGGTTGACAGTTCAAACCCCGCATTGTGTCACTCCCCCCGAGTGGCACAGGTTTTTCTTTTCAGCATAGTATTCGAGGGTACAAAAATAACTTTGACTTCCGTCATATCTATTCTTTCAAAAATGAGAAAGAGAAAACATACCGGTGTGCTCCGATCGTCTAACTTCGGTGTGCCATTGGATCCAGTACAGCGGAATAGTCGGTGAGTTCGCTGGTGTGCAACGGCTCATTCCCTTAAAGGAACAAAATATATACGGCAGAACATCACTTTCCTATTGAATCGAAATCAGAATGCTGAGGAGATTCTCGACCACGTAGCCCAGCAATGATAAATACTATTATAGTACCATACAATAAATTAAACTCAAACATTTATATCTTAATTCCGAGAACGATATTTACTTTTTCTGGGTAAAAGAACCGTTAATTTGTCTTTTAAAATAATTTCATTTTATTATTTGTTATTAAATTCCTTTTTCTTTTCCATAAAAAATATTTGGTTTAACCCTGGCGAATCCAATGCAAATCGTGGGCGCAGAATGGACAACTCTATTATAGATAATCCGAGTTGATGTTGATATTCGAAGACCTTTCTTAGCTGGACAAGCCATAATAAATGTAAAATAAATTAGAAGATTTACCTGTAAAATGCAAATATTTGATTTAATTCAGAGTTATTTTGTATAAGTCGATTCTAACAACAATTTTCAAAACTAATTCATTCGAAATACAATATAAACAAACGATTAAACAGCTGATATTTCGAAAAATATTTTCTTTAATAATCATGATAATTTAAACCCAAGTTTTTTTAATATTAAATTATATATCACCTGACTATTTCATTTTGTATTATATATTGTAGGCAGCACGACCGAAGCAGAGTTATAATAACGTTAAAAATCGTATCGCGGGATGTCGTCACCGAAGACATCTCCGTGACTAAATTAATAAGACGCCTGTCTTCCGACCCGAAGGTTGTAGGTTCGATTCTCATTAGTACTTTTTTTTTAAATATAGTTAAATTCTAGTTTTTACTTAAGGCCTTTTCAATAAATTTTTAATATGAAATAAGCCCACCAGCTGTACGGGCTACTGCGTGGTGGCTGATCACCTTTACTGAATGGGTGTTGTGGAAAATCCCTGCTGCGAATGTGGTCTGGGTGATGAAACTATAGACCATGTATTTTTCGGTTATCTAATAGATCGATTGTTAAATTTTTGAAGGTTAAACTTTAAATGGTAAGAATAGTAATTAAAAAAAAAGTTTTAATATATTGACTCATATAATTGCATTATGATTTGAATTTGATGGCACAGATCATCCTTCCTAGTTTGGGTGGATTGCCTATTAAAAAAAAAGGCCGCCAGGTTGTATTGTTAACAAAGAAAAAGTAATAAAAAATACCGTACAATGGTTTAAAAAACATGTAAAAAAAGGAAATATCATGAGCGTATTAATTTGTTTATTTAAGGTGGATTTTGGAAAGGATCACCATGGATTAGGGAAAGGTGAGGGTTAATATAAGTGTAAAAGAAAGCTAATTCAATCAAGAATCTGTCAAACTGTTTCTGTTAACAAACCTTCAGTATAAAAAATATCATTTATGTTAACCCCCTATTTTTTGAAGTTATAAGTTTTTCAATTGACATATTTCTCTTTTTTGTTCCAGATTGATCCAAAAATTAATGGAAGAAGATTCGACGAAAAAAGGTTATTATTGGTAAAGCAAATCATTAAATTAAAATTTTAAAAATATATAATCAAATCAAACCATGATAACGAGGCAGTTGTTCTAATGCAAAGTATTTAGATTTTTACAACTATAAAATCTTTACAAGTTAGTAATCATGGATCATATGATGATGCAATTCAGTTTTAAAGGCCAACGCCTATTTCCTGATCCAAACAACAACGGTAAAAGAAGCGGTCGAGAAAATAATCCAAAAAATGCAGAAAAATATCAACTTCGACCTCGAGGCAGAGCTAGAGAAAATAGAAGCGGATCTGGAGCAAGAATAAAAGAAGACAAACAGACACCGTCAAGACCGAGAGCCGCACCGCTTAGCAAATACAGAAGAAAAACAGCTAACGCTAGGGAAAGAAGTCGAATGAGAGAAATCAACCAAGCATTTGAGGCTCTTAGAAGGTGTGTTCCTCACTGGGCTGCCGCTCCATGTACGCCACAAGGAGAAAAACTCACTAAAATTACAACACTAAGATTAGCTATGAGATACATTGGATCCCTCACAGCAGCCTTAAGAGACCCTCCACTTTTTCACCAAGATTTGGAACTACTAGACTCTGATGAAAGTAGAAATACGTGTAGTCCTCAAACATTACCCAGCTCGGACTCTTCGCTTAGCCCTGATATGGGTCTACCTGACAGTCCATTTTTATCATCTCCAGAGTCTTACAGCCCCATGCTGACACCGTCTGACTTACCCGAAACTTGTCTATCGCCGTTGGACTTTGACAGCCCGTCTCTCCTCCAAGACGCCTTTACTGATCCGACACTTACAGAGACTTTTAGTGATTATTTTCTAACATGACAGTGATCATGTTGCGTATCGTGTATATCGCCATATTATAAACTCGTTTTGAAATTGTACATTTCACCATATGAATGCAGTTGCCATGTGTAAAAATATATAATGTAAATATGCTAAGATAATCGTTAAATTGTATTTAAAAAAATAAAAGAATCAAATATCGCGTTGTTTTATAAGGCAGTGTTAGATTTTATCAATTTTATTTTATTACGTCTTGTTGTTTATTAGCTGTTTTACGCTTGTTAAATCTTAAGGTGCTTAAAAGTGCTATATTATTATATTTTGTGCAATCAATTACTATTTTTGCTAAGATTTTATATACTTTTGTATTATTTTTTAAATGTATTTAAAAAAAACTCATGTATAGAAATTATTTATAAAACACTTTTAACACCGCAAACATTTATCGAACAAATTTATTTCCTAAATCATATACTGAATCTTTTCCTATTACTGAAGATAATTAGCAAATTTTTTATGTGAATACAAAATCAATATTATTTTGAGTTTCTTTTTTCTAACTCCACCCAAAACTATAATTGAGACTTCATGTTACACTTAAACTCATTTGTATTTTTGAATCGTATCATTTCGAATATGTTATCGTAAAAAATTGTTACTTTTTATGTTTAAAAAAGTGGACATGACCAGTACTTTTGAATTATGCTTTTATAGAAAAACAAAAAATATTCAATTAAATAAATACTAATAAAGATATCTGATATTTCGGTAAACCTTAGGTTTTTGAAAATTTGTAAATTATTATCAGATACTTAAATTATTTTTTAATATTTTTATATTATATCAACTACAATGTTAAAACAACAAAGATTTTTGATAAAAAAGCTAACATTGAAAAATATACAAAAATTATATTTCAGTTCTTACATAATATACTCGTGTATATATTTATACACTGGTTACATATGACAAATGCTTTTACGAATAAATATTCTTCATTCTTCTGAAGAGAAAATTAATAGCGTGACATACAGAGTACATCTCTTTTTTAATATTTCTATTATGGAAAAAACTCATTGTTCTGATTACTTGTTTATATAATAATAATTTAAAAGGTAAATGCGGTATAAAGGGGAACAAAACATTAAAGCAAGTTGAGGAATACTGCTATTGAGAGCTATGAGAGAGTTACGAGGGATATCTAACGTCATATGTATTAAAGTCAATGGGGCCATTCAAACATATGTATCATATAACATACTCGAACTAAACAGTATAAAAATCTGCTTAGATGATAATTCATCACAGTATGATAAAATCTGCTTAGATGATAATTCATCGCAGTATGACAAAATCTGCTTAGATGATAATTCATCACAGTATGACAAAATCTGCTTAGATGATAATTCATCACAGTATGACAAAATACGTAATGTAGTAATTAGGGATGTGTGAATTTATGGCTTATGTATTAAGTAAGATGAAGAAAATCAAGTATTTTGGGCTTGAAGAACGTATGGATGAAAAAATACTAACAAAACAAATATATCGTTATTCGTTTAATCAAACACTGTTTATTCCATTTTGTATAACAGTATAACTCTACCAGTTTCAAGGTTTTCACCTCATTATCATGACTGCCCTGATGATGAGGTAAAAACCTTGATACCGGTGAAGTTATACATTTGTATAGTGTGGAATAAACACTGTTTGACTAGACTAATTACGATGTATTTAAACCTTCACAGTGTTAATGCCTTAACTATAAATAATATATAAAACAAATATATTTTGAAAATGTGAAGGCAAAGTGTGGTAGCGGATGATTAAGGAAAATATGGTTGGATCAAGTGATCTATATTTTGCACGAAGAAAATAGACAAAAAGTCAGAGAAATCGTACAAATGGATGTAGAGGAGACGAAAGATATACGGGTATGTCTACACAGGAAAGTCTGGCGTTCTGACCTCTCAACCTACACCTACATAGAAGCGGGCTGATGGTATGTATGTTATATAATTTTTTTTCGGGTATGGGTACTTTGAAATATTTTTCCATTCAATGTAACAAATAATATAATACATTATTTATTTTACGGAGAATAATTAATACTTGTAAATAAAGAATTATTCCTTCAAAAATCTTACAAATTTACAGATTCTACGAGTGCACTTAACACTTTGTAGATAGATTTTTTTAAGTACATTGTTGACAGGTTGACTCTAATTCTGTACATGATTGAAAATAAAGCCTGGCTCATATATCACTAAGTAGATACATTTGAAAAAACTTCACTCTATCATGCCAGACTGACACAACGTATACAAATAGGAAGTTAGATTCTGTGACAATGGACATGGATATGAGGAATGAACAAAAACTAAAATGTCTCCAGCCCACGCTGTTGTTTGAGATCGCGTTGTTTTATCAATCATAAAATTATGGTATTGTTACGTCATGGTGATATTTTATCGCATGTTAATGTGCATTATGTAAGTAGACAATTAAATATTTTTGTATTTAGTTTAAATAAACAGGTGGTTGTGACTTAACATGATATACTGAAGGAAGTTACTTAGTGGAACAATAAAAGCTATTTTCAGCATATCTTAAATTGTTTCACAATTGTTTTACTTAAAGAAGGTTGTCTCTACTTTCTGGTTAATAATTCAATCAATTAGAATTAAAAATTATTTTTGAAATCCAAATGTAAGATTTTTTTATTCCACTTTCCTAGTATTAAGTACGACATAGCGGGTGTATTGCCATGTGGCAATCTCTTACAACCTACCAGAATCAGGTTAAAGAGGCCTTAAGTAAAAACCTAACTTGAATTATTTTTAAAATTAATTGAGTTTTAATGGTTCACATAAACTACGATAAACCCGTAACACTCGCTTGGAAAAACAGGCATCTAACTAACCAAGCCATGGAGCAAAGTTTATACACAATTGAAAAATATTTTATTTTGATTAAAATATTTGACAAAATAGTTTTAATTCTTGTCACAAACGACATATTTTATATATTTAAAAAAAAATTATATCGCTATTCGTATTATATTAATAATTATATCGCTATTATATTAATAATTAAAAGAAACAATACAATAAAAACAAAAAAACTGTGATAAGGGATGAATGTGAACTTAAGGCTGTTGTGTTAAGTCCTCGTAAGATGAAGAAGAGTACGCTGAGGTGGTTTCAGCATGTGAAAAAAATAAAGAAGGACTAACAAAACGAATATATGAGTATAGTGCAAATGTGAGTGTAAGGTGTGTGACAGAAATATTAAAAAAATAATGGTTGAATCAAGTGAGTGATATTCTGAAAAAAGAATACATAGAAAGTCAGAGAAATTATAGAAGGTGTATGAATATAGAAAAAACTAAGGATGTATGTCGACATAGGAAAGTATGGCGCTCGATCTTATCTACCTACTCCGATAAGGGATGTCGTGATGGTATGTATGTATATTTCCTTTAATTTTTTATGTATTTTTTCTTTGCTATGTGAATACAACTTTATAATTGTTTAAATATCTCTGGCATTACTTTCTGGAACTCCATAATTAATATAAAATTTAAACTCGGATTCCTTGTTTTGACTTAGCAAATAAATAAAGTGGAATAAAACAAAATAACCAAGTTTGAATTCTACATAAATTTATAAATTGTTTAGTTTTATAAATCTTTCGTTTATTTAAATTAATCTCTTTGTGATTCCATATTTGTCATATGTTAAGGATCCGGATATCCTTGTCAATGTATTTTTGAGTTGCCGCAACAATATCTCCGAATTTAGGCAATCATCACAAATCTCCATTATCTTGACATGTTGTGCATTTACCTTCCTATCCAAAGTCGAATCTTGCTAGCCGAAAGACTCATCTTACTCTCAATTGACTATGGGGATATCTGCTATCTCGGTGATATTAAAGAATTGTTGGATAGACTAGAGTCTCCAAAATTTGACTATTCGATCTAATTTTAATCCTTAAAAATTATACTATATCCAAAATCGTGTAAAATGCCAATGGCTTAAAAAAGGAAGCGAATAAATCTCATTGTTGTCAACCCTCTTGGAAGTATGGATCAATCCACGCTGTCCTCAAAATGTGTTTAAAAATTTCAATTTTCTTTATGAGCACAGACTGTCCCTTCAATCTGGTGCCGACAGAAACCTTTGTATTCCAACGTATCACACATCATCTTATACAGTTCACTCGGCTTATATTTGGAACAATATTCCCGACTCAATCAGATATGCTATAATCCTTATACGAATGAATCATTATTTATCTAAAAATATATTTCTTAAACCCCCACACGATTCGCATTCTTATCTCTTCTTTCCTTAAAATTTATCTTTTATTTTCGTCATGAGCACAGACTGTCCCTTCAATCTGGTGCCGACAGAAACCTTTGTATTCCAACGTATCACACATCATCTTATACAGTTCACTCGGCTTATATTTGGAACAATATTCCCGACTCAATCAGATATGCTATAATCCTTATACGAATTAATCATTATTTATCTAAAAATATATTTCTTAAACCCCCACACGATTCGCATTCTTATCTCTTCTTTCCTTAAAATTTATCTTTTATTTTCATCATGAGCACAGACTGTCCCTTCAATCTGGTACCGACAGAAACCTTTGTATTCCAACGTATCACACATCATCTTATACAGTTCACTCGGCTCATATTTGGAACAATATTCCCGACTCAATCAGATGTGCTATAATCCTTATACGAATGAATCATTATTTATCTAAAAATATATTTCTTAAACCACCACACGATTCCCATTCTTATCTCTTCTATCCTTGAAATTTATCTTTTATTTTCATCATGAGTACAGACTGTCCCTTCAATCTGGTGCCGACAGAAACCTTTGTATTCCAACGTATCACACATCATCTTATACAGTTCACTCGGCTTATATTTGGAACAATATTCCCGACTCAATCAGATATGCTATAATCCTTATACGAATGAATCATTATTTATCTAAAAATATATTTCTTAAACTCCCACACGATTCCCATTCTTATCTCTTCTTTCCTTAAAATTTATCTTTTATTTTCATCATGAGCACAGACTGTCCCTTCAATCTGGTGCCGACAGAAACCTTTGTATTCCAACGTATCACACATCATCTTATACAGTTCACTCGGCTTATATTTGGAACAATATTCCCGACTCAATCAGATATGCTATAATCCTTATACGAATGAATCATTATTTATCTAAAAATATATTTCTTAAACCCACACACGATTCGCATTCTTATCTCTTCTTTCCTTAAAATTTATCTTTTATTTTCATCATGAGCACAGACTGTCCCTTCAATCTGGTGCCGACAGAAACCTTTGTATTCCAACGTATCACACATCATCTTATACAGTTCACTCGGCTTATATTTGGAACAATATTCCCGACTCAATCAGATTTGCTATAATCCTTATACGAATGAATCATTATTTATCTAAAAATATATTTCTTAAACCCCCACACGATTCCCATTCTTATCTCTTCTTTCCTTAAAATTTATCTTTTATTTTCATCATGAGCACAGACTGTCCCTTCAATCTGGTGCCGACAGAAACCTTTGTATTCCAACGTATCACACATCATCTTATACAGTTCACTCGGCTTATATTTGGAACAATATTCCCGACTCAATCAGATATGCTATAATCCTTATACGAATGAATCATTATTTATCTAAAAATATATTTCTGAAACCCCCACACGATTCCCATTCTTATCTCTTCTTTCCTTAAAATTTATCTTTTATTTTCATCATGAGCACAGACGGTCCCTTCAATCTGGTGCCGACAGAAACCTTTGTATTCCAACGCATCACACATCATCTTATACAGTTCACTCGGCTCATATTTGTAACAATATTCCCGACTCAATCAGATGTGCTATAATGCTTACACGAATGAATCATTTTTTATCTAAAAATATATTTCTTAAACCCCCACACGATTCCCATTCTTATCTCTTCTTTCCTTGAAATTTATCTTTTATTTTATTTTCCTCAAATATTATTTTCATACTGGCTTTAGATACCAATATTAATTGTGAGAAAATTTCTGGTTGAACGAAAAAAAGGCTTTAAAGAATTAAAAATTCCAACAGATATACTTTCGTAAAAGTGTAAAAGAAATACATAAAATAAATTTGTTAAATTTATTTCGTATTTATAAATGTAATATAATACGTACGAAATACCGTGAAGAGAAAAAAAATTCAAGCTCTTTTATACATTGTCAACTATTTTTTGTATACATTGAACATTTTAAACTTATATAAATTATACTTGCTTGATATCAGATGTAAAATAGAATTTTATAAATTATTTTTTGTCATTTGCTATGATACTGAATACACGTGTTTTGATAAAAAGGAATTGATTTTTGGCCCCTTCTTATATATAAATTATTATTTTAAAATTTTATCACAAAGAATTTTTTTTCGTGTCATATCCATATTAGTAAATCTTTCTCATAAAATTTTCTCGATTATTTAAAACAGGGATTGAATATTTTTCTAAAAACATCACGTCATAGACACAAAATTGAAAGTAGTTATTAATTCAGTTTTAAGAAACAATAAAAAAAATAGCAATTTTTTTTAAATTTTATTTAAGAAAGTCAATTCAGAAAACACTTGTTTTTTCAGTTCACCTTCATGTATTTCTATTGTAGTACACATTCCTTGTATACAGTACAACTGAGGTGGCTTAATTTAATATGGCAATCTCTTCTAACCAGCAAGAAAGATAGTTAAATAAATACCCACAACCCCTAAACTTGGAAACATGCGTTTCACTTACTAGGACATGAATGTTGTCATAGGAGTCGACTTTAATTAACTTTTCTTATAATATTTAAATACAGTTTTGTTTAATATTATGAAAAAATGGTTGCTATTTAAATTAAACAGGTATAGAATCAAAGATGTTCTTATTGAACCGGACAGAGTATCAAACCTGCTAAGATGATATTAGAAAATAATTTTCAAATTATACAAGTAATTTTGATATAGAGTCCATCTGCGAAATGAAATCGGAACTGTAACAGCAATACACGACGCGTATAAAAATGACATAATTATTGTCGCTTTTATTCCACGCTTTACGCATTTCCCCATTCTTATTTGGCCCGCTGTTTATAACATTAAACTTGCTCGAGTGCACTCAGCACTCAGAAGATCGAGTGGTGAGTGCGCGCTGCACAAGGTGCTCCGGGGCAATCTCGCGAGACATCGGTGTACTAGTAATTACCGAGGACGCTGTGCCGCAGCGCCTATAAATCAGAATGGTCTTCATATTTGCAAACACTCCCCTTGCAGTTGAATTTCGTGTAATTAGCGGGTCTTCTTTTTACACACCTTCATTTCAGTATCTCGTGTAAAATATAGGGTGCCCAAAAATTATACACACCCTTTTACCCAAATATTGTAGACACACCACGCATTGTGAGAAACTTAGGAATGAGGACTTTTCCAGCAAGATAGCACACTCCTTATTACCATCGTGATGCGAGAGCTTATCTTGATGACAAATTACCGAACAGATGGATTAGCCATAGAGGTAGCATTGCCTATCCCTTGCGCTCCCGAAACCTCACACCAATGAACTTTTTTTTATGAACACTCATCAAAGATTAAGTTAATGGTACAAAACTGGTAACAGTTCATGAATTGAGAGTAGCTATGGAAAGATAATGCCCAAATACCAAAACAAATTTATCATCATATTTGCGATACCACTTTATCAGTCATGCATGTAATAGAACAGACATCAATTTGAGGACTTTCAATTGCTAAAAAGTATCTATTTTTTTTATTTGAAGTTTTAATCTTAAATATGTCTTAATAAATACTGGATTTATAATCACTCAAAATGTGTACACATTTTTTGAGTTCACCCTGCACGTAAGCCAATTTTGAAAATATACCAGTCGCAAAGGTAATAATAATAGAAAATCGTATACAGAGGTTAATATCAGCAGTGCCGAACAAGAAGAACACAATTGCCTTCTTAAGTTGGCATGGGTTTGTACCTGCCAATTGAAGGCGTCAATATACTTTTCGAATTCCACAACAAATTATTGTTTAAAAAAGACCTAGGGAATCCTCATTTGATATTTTGAATTAATAAAAAATATAACATATCATCATACTACACGTACGTCTGTACGTACTGTCTGACACCTATCATCAACTATAGCGAGATTTTATCAGATGAACTCTCAAATAAGAATGGGGGTCTTTTTATATATATTTTTTTGGTTAGCATCGGGAATGAAATCCCAAATCTCCAGGTTGAAGACTTAATTAGGCAACGAAAATCATTATGTTATTTCTTAAAATCACAATATTAATTTAGAACACTTAGTTACCTAAGATGCAAAGAAAATTTCTAAAAATAGAAAATTTATTTTTTATAATGTCTGATATAAGTTGTGAAGTGCAATTTTTTTATTTTATTTTAAAATTAATTAAAATAAAAAGTTACTCGATTTATTTTTTTCGAAAGAGATACTGAAGATTTGCATTTTAATAATAGCTGTATTTACTTGTGATTTGCCAATAATCTATTCTTCTCAATGTACGCTTTGTGTTATCATTCAAACCTTTTAAAACAACGATATCAAATCACACAGTATGTATGTAGTTTACTTTCAAGTACATAACTTTTATAAAAATGTCGTATATATGTAAAAAAAAATTCAGAATTCTACATATTTCAAGAAGTCTAAGCAGATATAAACTTACATAGTATTAACATATACACATATACGAGTATATTCATTAAATGCACATTTAACTTTAACGAGGTTTATTCTTACAAAATTTCATGAAGAAATTCAATTAATTAAAGCGATTTTTATGTTATTCAACGACGATGGCGGAATTTAACAGTAGAAATAACCAATTCATTTTTATGTTTAGTTAATATTTCAACCCTCGCTTAAATATTAATCTGTCTGATGGTTTTAGTGATGAAATAACTTGAGTTATTTCATCACTAAACCATATTGGCCTCCTTCATTGTCCTCTCTGCATAGTTTCAACTCTGAGGTAGGCTATCGTATACGATGAATTGATAACTGGACGTTTGTCATAAACTTTAATATCATTTCATCATTCCGAAAGAACAATAATGTGTATCGTAATATAATTCTTCGAATGCCAACTAGATCTAATTGAGACGAATAAAAAATATCCGATTAATTCCCTACAGTAGAAATATTTTGATGGATAGTTTCCGCTCCTATCGATCGGCTAATTGATTCTCAGATTTGTTCTCGTATGTTATGTACTTGTTCACTTTGATGTATGGATATTAAGGTTTATGATCCATTCAATGAATGACTTTGAACATTTCTTCTGACGAACAAGATATTAAGTAGTTATAAATAATATTGTACTTAAATGCAAGAGACAGTTGAAAAGTTAAAATTGACCGAGGAATTTATTATGTTAATTTGTTTCGATCAAACTGTTTAATCTGAAATATTTTATTATTTTATTTTAATATTCTTTTTTTAAGATTTATTTTGTTTTCTTATAATCCGTTAGGCCCTGTTCAAAAAATCCTAACTGAGAATGTATCTTAGAACATTTAATAATAAATTACTTTGTGTTTCCACTAATTACATCAATCCTCGCTACATGTGTTTCTACTTCCTATCCGTAGCCTATCTCTTCAAGCAGAAAAGATCCATGATTTAAAAGGTAAAAACACGTGTAGCGGGGATAAGTGGAATAAAAAAATATTTGATCATTACATATTCTAATATAGAGTTCTATAAAATTAAAGCCGAAACATTTGCTAAATTAAAAATGTTTTGTATAACTCGGTCATCATATAGTACATATGAGTCCAAAGCATCGGTCAAGACACTTAAAGACCAAAAATGTTACAGAGCTTAAAAACCGACTACTAATAAATATATTTAGCCCAAAACAGACTGCAGGGAAGTGGAAACAGGCATTTTATGAAGAAACTCGAGAATCAACGAGACAAAAAAACTTAATTGCCAACTACATAATATTAACATAGATAGGCTATGCAAGCAGAGCTTGGTTGACACGGTCAATATAGATAAGTATGCAAGCCCAACAACATAATAATAAGACACTTGGCAGACCGAAACATAAGCTTTTAAACAATGTGCAGCAGGATCTTAGGGGACTGGGAAGAGACGACGAGGGATCGATCGGCTTGGAGGAAAATCATCCGAGAGGTTTGAGCTCTACATGCATTGTATGGCCATCTGAGGTAAGCGGGTAAAACATATAATAGCCCAATAATGTCACACATAACTTAACAAATAAAATTGCGGTTCCCGCCCTATAAACTTCGTTATTTTTGGGCAAGGAATCTTTAACTTATTCACATAGAAAAGTTTCTTTAAGACTTAATCAATTAAAATTTGAAATCTGTTGTGGGGGTTGACGGTGTTAATAATGAACACATCTGGATAATTTTAAATTAACGACTCATAGTGAACACTTGCAGAATAGCTTCCAGATTTTTTCTTCATTGAGAACATATCCTTATCGTAATATTTAGCTTCCTTTGATGTTATGATGAAAATAAGCATCTCCTATGGTTGGTACCACAAAGAGTTGTGTGCACCAAAGCCCAAAAAAAGATGACTCTTCAGGATTGAGAAATCTTCACGCACTCGAACAATACTTCAAGAACGATGGCGAAATATGAGTTATGCGTCTATTCCAGACGTTTTTAGTTTAAAGGATCAATTATTGGAGATGAAAACAATATGATTATTCGGCCACGGTCTCCAATATGTCCACATCACCAATTCGTAAATATTAATGAGTAGCATATGAATGAATGAAGGATTTATAAAGGTATGTTCTGGTTATGGGGGAAACTTTGGGTAAGTTGTTTTAATTAATACTTGTTTGTAGAGTAAACCATAGACGTTATGTGATTTCGTATATTTTAATTTACAGGACGCAGATGATCAAATAAAAACAAGAGTAAATAAAGACAGCTTTTATTTTCTATTATACGTAAACATGTTAAAGTTTTTTTTCTTTTATCTTAAAAAAATATATAAGAAGTAAAGATATGTTTTGATGTAAATTTAATACACATCTTATTGATACAAAACCAACAAATAATGTACAACTTTATCAACAAAAATATTTATTCTGAATACTAGATTTCTTCATTGTTATAGATAGTAAATGTAACTTTTTATTGAGTGTATTTTTTTAGTTATTCTCACGCTCTTTTCTTGTTTTATAAATTTAATCTTCGCATTTTATCCTACAAACAATAAAAATATATTTCTATAAAAAATTGTTTGTCGTTTCAAAATATCCGCGTTTTTCCACCTTGCTTCGGTAGAAGAAACGTGTATTTTCAAGATGTTTCCTTATTTTGATATTTATCTTACTGCTTTACAGCTGTCTTATTTCTTGAGAAGATAAATATGAAATAACACAATAAAATTTGATAGCAACCGAGCATTCTCACTGACGACCTCGACGAAAGGAACTCTGCTAAGGACGATCGCCACTTTCTGCAGTAAATATTTGTACGTAATGGCAAAAAAACTGGAACACGTTCGATGAAATGCGAACAAACTCCATTTCTCGATCGAAGCTGATCGAACGATCGACAATTCGCACAAAAACTGGACACGGTCAGCGAGAATACACACGATGATTGCAAAAAGGCGAAACTCACGCCGGAGAGTTGCAGAAAATTATATTATTATTTATTGGATGGTTTTGATTTTGCCTGAGCAGAGAATTTTCACACTGTTTCCATTAAATAAAAAAATCTACAATGCTCAACACCGGTTTAGCATGATATTCCACCATATCACCATCATTCCATCATATCACAAATTCTTCCGAGATGCTTTTTAATTCATTTCCATTCTCGAAAAATAGTAAATAATAATTTGATTTAATGTGTAACGTTTTCTGAATTTGTAGAATTTGTCAACATAGGGATATTGTAAATTTTGGTGCAACACGAATAACTACAGCACTATTTGAGTTTTGTTTTTATAAATGTTACTTATCCATTAATTGAACTACGCCTTTAAATACTTAAAACCATAAACAGGTAAGCATTAATGATGATCCAATCAATCGTATGTATTAAAACCAATCCAGTATGGATCTTGGTTGCCTACAGTATAAGGATCTAGATGGAATATCTGTAGTATCTCTTTTACAGCCTGTTACTTCTAATGCAGAACAACCCGCTTGGTCCACTTAATCGGTCCACGTTAGTTTTGGTTTGCCCACTTTCTTTCATGCTCTAATGAATTACTGTGCTGAACATTTTTAACAGGCAGATGATTACATCGCATAGCACTTTTGTTATATACAATACAACCTGGCGGATTTATTACCATGTGGAAATCTTGCCTAACGTACAAAAAAGGTGTTAAAGAAGCCTTAAAAAACCTTTTGTGTAAAAACATCTGGGTAGCAATTTGTATTGAACCTGCAACATCTAGCTTTGAGGACAGACGTCTTACTAACTACGCCATTGATGTCGTCATTCATACGATGGAGATACTTCGTGCAATATATTACTTTTTATTGTCTTAACCACACTAACATATCTCCATGTTGAGTTCTTAATTATATCACAGCCTCCAGATACCATAGTTATTTGTGGTAGCATAAATTCTTTAGAGAATTTGTCGATATACCCATTCTATAAAATAAGCAATAGATGTTTTATAAAGTTGTGCTTCTTTAAAGATGCACTAAACAGGGCGTTGTTTGAGAGACCAAATATGAATGAAAAATACCTGAACCGTGATAAAATAAGCACCCAATACGACAAGTCATCCCGTTTGGTTTGCCCATTACTTCTTTTTGCGTAAATTATTTTTTTACAGTTAATTAAAGATTAATTCATTAAGTTTATAATGGAAAAGTACACACCAAAATAACGAACCAAAATCACCGAGTAAGAAATGATAATTCAATAATGGTTACACAAATAACATTTCGACTGTAATATGTTAATCATAGTCTACCAACTATTCAAAAAGTCAGCGTCTGGCAGCTTATTTTCAAGAGTCCTGGTCAACTAAATATAATTCTACATTGATCAGAGATACATATAGTGAGATCCTTGATTAATGATGAAAAACAGCTTTTTCATTCAAAACAGATGATGATGGATGAAGCTCATTTTGGATTGAATGAGTCTTAAAACAAACAAAATTGCTGATTCTGGGATGAACTTCTCAAAATATTCACATGAAATCAATACCCTCAGATAGACACACGATCATTTCACCAATTAGTGGAGTGTTGTTAGCATACGAGTATTACAACTGAAATGCTATTTTGGAACAAATTGAATTATTATGCCAAAACGTATAACAAGATGATTTGAGCACGTTGCTGCGATATTACCTATCTGTTATACATGTTTTTGAGTTAATTTTTAGCTATCGGCAAAGAACAAAAAATTTTATTCGAATTACAAAAAGTATCGGCAAACTACATATAAAAAGGGACTTATTTTTCCACACCCTATGTATTTTTAAATACCAACATTTTATTTGATATTTATTTAGTGGTTGAGCTGAATAGATTAAAACCAAATGATACTTTTCTATGAATAAAATATATATTGACTGATTTTATCTTCTTAAAATAATTTTCGAATTACTTGTATTCTTTGCACTATTTGTTTTTTATATACAATTTGAAGAGGAACCAATATATAAAGACTCATTATAAGTTGAAAAGGATATTTATGTTAAGATTCCTTTCATATATTTATATAATTGGATAAACACGCGTCTATATTTAAATGACCACATCAATGAAGAATTAACTCAATACTGTCGATCAAAACCTTAATACAGTTAATTCATCATAAATAATGTGCCTAATGAATATCACAATATTGACATTTTCTTATGTACTCGTATATTCATCTCTTTCAAGCTGCAAAATTAAATACAGAGAAAAAGAGATCTAATATGAGCTGATTTAAATAGTTGAATATGGCCCGGGGTAACATTCAACGCTATTGTTTTGTTGAAAGAATTTCACCGCAGGAGCCCAGAATGTGGATCAAATACTTTACAAGTGTTACCTAGTTGAATGGTGAGTACACTCACTAACACAGTGAGACCATGTTATGTAAGTGATACAAGATTTATTTTTTATAAATCGAATATGATCTCTTGTTATACATTTAAATACTTCACTTTGCTCTCTCTTTGAAAAGGTATTATTTATTAATCACACTTGAACAGTGGCGGACTGGGCCAGATAGCTGCCGGGAATTTTCCAATGGGTCCATGTGCAAATGGACCAAAATAGTTTATACATAATTTAAACGATAAAAAACAGCAATAAAAATAAAATAAATATTTGATTAGTCTTCTGTGAACAAGGAAAGGTCGCGTTGACAAAAATGTTTAACAAGTAGCTCTACACTTTATGAAGAAATTCACACTCACATTGCAAGTAGCTACGATTGCAAGGAAATTAGGCTAGAATCCTTTGAAACTGCAAAAATTATACGGCGTGTTGCTTTCATGTTCAGAAGTTGAACTTGCATTCGTTGTCTTGTAAGCACGTGTTATATTGCCTATACATATTTTAACGCTTTGGACAGTTTTTTTCCTAAACGAATTAAAAAATTCTTTATCTCAATCGTATTTTGAATCGTTCATGATTAATTCGTAAAAAACGATCAATTGAACAACAGAAGTGATAAAGATTTGACAAACATTTTGGCATCAAAAATGAATTATTAAATAACTATCTAATGTAGATTTTTTTACAAATTAACAGATTTCTCGCGCTTGTTTTCATTGCCAGTCCACCACTATACTTGAATTCTTGCATCATATTCGATGAGTAAACTTATTTATCTTGTTTTAAAAACTAGATTAAAAAAAATCATGTAGTTTCTTGTTCTCACATTCTACAAAATTTAATTAAATGGATATTCTATTGAAATGTGATTAATTAAATTTATATTTTTTATCCTGTGGTTTTACAAAATAAATAAAAAATATATATCCAATGAACTGAGTGGTTTATTTAATTTAAAAGCAAAGTGAAAACTATTTCATTCTTCTAGCCCTTTATCTTAAGAACGTTTAATAATCGAATTTTATCCAATAGTAAATTTCACTAACAAATCATTCTGAATCATTAAACGACTAATTTTTCTTATAAAAATTAAAGTACTTTTAAATATTAAAAGTATTTAGATAATGTTAAGAACTTAAGGTGAAAGGATCGACAGTTTTTTTTTTCAAAAATTAATTGAGTGTATTTGAAGAAAACACCATTTTGAAAAATTCAAGCTTTTTCCTTTATCTATTTAAGATAATTAAAGTAACATTTTACCGGTCTTTAAATTGACACAGACAAAAGAAAGACAAATGAAGTAATCTCAAAATAAAAAAAATCGGAATGGTATAATATATTTCTCAATTATCAATGATTAAGTTTTTAAAAGGATTTTTTCGTCCTTACTCCGCATGTACTCGTATTGTATTTCCGGGAGTATGAGAATATGTAAAACTATAGTAATATTCATTCACAAAAATTGTTTACTAGATTCTAAAGATTGTTCACTATAGAAGAACACTGGTTTATAGAAGAACACTGGTTTATAGAAGAACACTGGTTTATAGAAGAACACTGGTTTTAAGCGATGTACTAATTAAAGCACACTCATGCGTATAAGTGGTTCATTCGTATGAGTGTGTTCATGTAAATTATTAACAACATTTTGGTCGAACGAGCAGCTTAGTGCTCAATGGAGTGAGCCGCAATAATTGCTAGTTTTTAGCATTTGGTCGAACCCATGGCGTTTCCACATAATATACGCGTAGCCGCGGTATCTATTATTTTATTCCTGTTAATTGTTATTCACATACTATGAAAGCTTCCCATAAAAGCTTTTTGGTTTTACATAGATCTATTGATGACAAACTTTTTACGCTATTCTGCGTATTTACGTCGCATACTACATAGCCGTTCACATTGAGTTCTGAGGTCAGTCAGTAGCTCGATCACCTTTCAACATAACAAAAAATCAACACAACGCGGCTCACGATGAGCACGTTTAATCCATGCGAGTGAGCGCCTTAACCTAGTCGGCTCTTAGGTACACACTAATACTGCTCACGCATATGAACGGGTCATGCATGTGAGCGTGCTCTAATATCTAGACATATGGGTAAGTGACATGGTCATATATATTTCAACACTAATATTCTAATGATTTTCTAGTATTCGCAAATGAGAGAGCCACTGAACCGATTTCAATATGACTGTCACTCAATATCTCTAAAGTAACAAAGGTTATGTAACATAAAGCATTTAAATCAGGGTGTTAGGAAGGTAAAAACGTGTGCAACAAGTCGAACGATATTGAAAAGTGCCCGGATTTCTGTAAATTAGAGACGGTGGCAAATGTCAAATACATGAAAGCAATGAAACAAAGAATAGAAGCATCGTATCATTATTATAATATAGCACTTTCGTTGCATAATGTAGGTTTATTATGATGTGGCAATCATTTCCAGCCAACCAGAAATAAGTTTCAAATACTAGAATCGGAACTCAACTGGAATCTTTAAAAAACAAATTGTGTTCCAAACCCGCAGTAATCCTGATTAAAAGACCAATATCTTAACCACGGATGAGGCCACAAAGCATTCAGTAAGTTATATAACTACAGTATGTAGTATCATAAAAATAAGTCCCAATTACCATGTTTTTCTTTTTGTATTTTTTCAATTTTATTGCCTTAGATCTACCGATGAATATGGGGCAAACCTTTAATTACAAAATATACTAGAGGCAACTAATTAAATTAATTTAATGAAAACAAATACCCTCCATAGACAATACATTTTCTACTTATAGTAACGAAGATATGCATCTTCGTCAGAACATAACTAAGTAAAATGTGCGCTAACGAAGTCGCGGACAAAGCTGTTTAATATATAAACAAAAAAAAAGTGTTGAATCAAGGTTTTAAATATCAAATGAATTTCACTTATTTATAAAATCCCCATTGAGTGTATGATAAATGATTTGACCTTGATTTCATATCATGTTCCAAATGAAAACATTACATGTAATAAATGATTTCTCATTTTTGTTTCATAATATCTTGTAAAATAGAGACAATGTGTTCAATGTAGAACAACGGCTTAATCTCGAAGGAACAATGATATAAATCGATACATAATATGTATTATGTATAACAAACATGTAAAACGTATTGAAACTCTTGCCATGTCATAAATTAAAACTGCTCTTATGTTTTTTTTTATTTGATCTGCATTTGATCTACATAAATAAAATGATCCTTTAAATTTAAATGGTAAATTCTTAACCGGTCTAAAAACCCGAGATGCTTTTACATAAAATTAATCGAAAAGATATTTGATTTAACCGTTTTAATTGCTGCAAAAATGTGTGACGACTTCTGAATTATACTTAAAAGAGCGATTGACGTTTGATTACCGATGGTACGAAAAATAGAAAACAATAAAAGTGTCCCGGTAATTTTTTTGCAAACAAGGCGGCTTATAGTAGTTAGAAGCAATTTGACATATGACAATACGGGTACTATATATCCGCTTGTTTAAATTGTACACAACTCAACTTTAATACAATAAAAAAACGTACTTGTAAAAAAAGATTTATCTTTTTGCGAATTTGTTTTATCGAAAATTCTTCAGCATCATCATCATCTCGTCATGTCTCGATTGGGGTAAAAAGAGCGAACAGACCTCCACTTCATTATATCCCAGTACACACCTTTCGATTCTGCCATATTGTAAACCTCGTCATGCATTCTTGCCTTTTATAAAGGTTTTTCAGATTTCTTTCTTGCAGAATTTGATTCATTTGGTCGAACTATGTTTTTCTAGATCTTTTCTAACTTATTTTCTTTCTATATTACTCTATCAATGAACCATCTCAATGCTCTTTCTTCGTCTTTTGCACTGCATATTCTTTCAATCCGCATTATTCTATAATATTATCATACCTTATTACGTCACACATTTTTTGTCCACACATTGTACACAACGTTTTTATTTCTAACAATTTTGTCATACATTAACTGTTCTCAAAAATGATTACATAAAATGGGTAAAAACTATTCATAGTCTAGTAAATTAAGTTGTAAAATGTGGTATCAACATGATAGTCACTTACTTCACTATTTTAGATTGTCGGAAATCACCGTGGGGATGAAATAAGTTTACAAATTTTCAGGAAAAACTTAATTGTTTTGGAATACATCGGTAAAGATATATACAATACATTGGTATAAACAGTGCATAGGAATTTTTACTATATATTATTGCATATATCATGGTACCAAGCTATGATGCACATTACCTTTAGCATAGTCATTTTTTATTTATTATTGATTTCGTTCAAAAAGTATTTAACAATTCAAATATTTCCCACATCCAGGTTTTATGTTTCTTCATGGTGTGATCCCAAAAAGCTTGTTAATTATTTTATGAGGTGACATATTCCCACGTGTTATGTCATTATTGACATAACCGTCCTCCGCTATCGCCTTGTACATATTATCTTGTATTGTTGTTTTCCTTATAAACAGACCAAGGAGTATTGTGTTGAGGTAAAACAAGATAATTGAATGACCATATAAACACGCAAAGCGTAAACTAGTTTATCTCTGTTCACGATGCTTTACAAGGATTTTTTTGTGACTTCAAATAACTGTAGTTGCACTGAGGTCATCATTAAACAACATAAAATCTGTCGTACTTACATCCGTTTGTAACATTAGGTGTTATTGTAGTTACGTTTTTATAGTTATTATTTAATTAATGTTATAGTACGAGCATTCTTATTTTTGAAAAATATTTGACAGCTATCACATCTTGATATGATTATAAGACATAACAAAACAGTGTCAACTAATGTGTTTATTTAGAAATTATGACTTTAATGTTAAACAGAATTATTTTATTGAAACGAGGAAGCAGTTTATTATGATTAAAAATGCCTTTTTCTCTAATATTCATAGTGTTAACACTGAATTATTTGTTTGACATAAAACTATCACTCACTTAAAACTGTTACTATGTTAATTAATCTGGTTATTAATAGTTTATATAAAGTTTTCTGTATGTAAAATAATACTCTGTTTTGAGTTAGGTTATAAAATATTACATTATCACAGATTTCAAGTTTTATTCCGGAAACGAATTTAACTCATCATTTCATTAAAAATAACCTTGAAATGTCAGGTTTTTATTATTTCTACAAGACAAACTTTTAATTTAAAGTATCACAAACTTCTAAAATTGATCGAAATGATAAGATAGATGCGAGAAAAGTTGCAGATGCTAAATGGAAGAGACGATTGCGTCATTCACAACGAACAAGCAAGACTCTAGAAAAGCCAACACTTGACAACATAAAGCGACACAAAGACATTATAGCATTAAAATAAAATTGAATAAAACAAGTAATAAGTTTATTGATAGCGATGTAGTATTTAAACATTTATCTTTAATTTACATGTTGTTAAGGCAGTGACAAAGAAAATTTAATACAAGTTTAAGATGTCTTTCTGGATTCATATTTTCAAATGTGATGTAATTGAAAATATAATGAGATTTTTGAAAAGATTTTTACCATTTTCGACCGATATTTCAATAATATAACATGAAATATACATTAACCTAAAACGCTTCTGAAAACAAGTTTGAAGAGACCTGCCTCGACCCACAACTGTGTGTGTTCATAATTTTGGAAAGATGTATCTAATCAGTCAATTAACCTAACGTAATAATCTGATGTTGTCATAATAGAGACAACATATCCTAAGTAAAACTAGAGAGTTGGTCGTGGGAAATTGATATTCTATAACATTTATAAATAAAAAGATGAGAAAGGACATAAGATAACGGAACTTAATAAAAAAATAAATGTGTTTTGTCACACACATAATTAGTTAAAGTTCACGTTTGCAATGAATGTTTTATGTAACTACAGAGGTACGAAAAGGATGTATTCTTTTAAAAAATACTGTTCAATTTGGTTCTAAAATGCACGATGAAGCAAAGACAACCCTAACCCTATATACTTAATTTATTCTCGAGAAACCAATAAAACATTATCTCTGGCGTAAATAAAATTGCTAGAATGTTAACTGATGTACTAAGTCTATTTAGAGAGAAAAAAAGTGCAAGAATTGCTTGTCAGACTGTCAATCAGAAAAAAGTATGTATTAGAAAAAGGACGCTTCAAAGAGTTTTACAAGTTAATAACATCTTTCTTCAATCAATTCAGAAGTTCAAATATTCAGAGTTAACGATTACATCAAATTATTTTTATTTATAATAATAATTGAATGTTGCATAAATTGATTATTTACTAAACAAAAATTAGACCTTAAGAAATGTAGGAATGTTAAACTTGAGTAAAAGTATGTTGAGAGAGCATTTAATGATTTGTAAAGAAAAACTCCATCGAAACATCTATGTCTTTGGAGTATCCGGTAAAAAAATATTTTTAATACGCTTTTGTCGGATACATTACATACAATCTGAAGGGTTTGTTGTCGTGTAACGATCCCTTAAAATTAATCAGAAATATGTAAAACATACCTGAAATGCAAATCAGATTAACACTCTTTTTAAAAAAAATTGGGTACGAACGGAAATCAATTTGAACCCGCAACCTAGGGATCTTATTAACTAGACCACGGAGTTCATCTTAGTTAGTCCGACACAGGATAATTAAGAGATATGCAAACTGACTGCAACCTGAAGTTAAATAGTAAAATCAAGTAGACTTCGGTGGCACAGATACGTGGAACGAATGAACAGTAAAAGGGCAGCAAAAAAGTGTGTAATCACTGTATACAGGAGACCCATTGGACGATCAAAGCATTGTTAGCTGCAAGACGTGATGAGGGATCTGGAAACCTTGGATATCACCCAGGTTTGCAAAGAATAGAGTGGCTTGGAGAGGAGTGGTTATTTAACCTAAATCAATGATGCAAGATGGTGGTAAAGATGACATAACCCATTCCTAAATATTTCATTTTCATTAAATGTAAAAAAATGTTATTTGCATTTTTATTTTTAAAAAAATCTACTTCTTAAAAGAATGAAGAATTGTGGAAAAATGTGTTACTCACATGAAATAAGCTTTTCTTGATCTTAGATCATAACAACAAAAACTATAAAATTATGATCAAAACTATATCAGTGGACTTTTTATGAATATCAAATGACTTCATAATTACTTCAGTGTTCAAATTCAAAATTATTTAAATATTCTTACATACATACATATTTCCATACAACTCGTTCGTGCTTACATACCATCACGCCGTTTCTCTGCTGGGGTAGGCAAAGAAGACAGAGTGCTCGACTTTCATATCTCGACACACATCCATCGCCTCTCCACATCCATACACCATGTCATACAGTTCCTACGATTTCTCCTACTTCTATGATATCCTTCTTTCAAAATATAATTTAGTATATCCAAAAATACCCTCCTTGGCCTTCCTTAACCTCGCATTCTAGTTACATTTGCTCTGTATATTTGTGTTGACAGCTTTTTTTCTATCATTCGTTTTACGTGCTCAAACCATCTCAGCGTGCTCGTTCAATTTCTGTAAAAAAACAGGTGAAAAGAAAAAAAATATATTTGCTTGGTAATATACGAGTATTTTATTACCATTTGAATAGAGTAATGATTTACCTGGCAAATAATTCAATTTTTATTTTTTCGCCTATTTTCCCTAACAGGTAGTGTTTTCCTATGTGTTGTATCCCGAAAAAATACAAATCATATCAATCGAAGTAGTAAAAAAAATATGAATAATATGTAGAAGAAAAATTTTTTAAATCACGCGTCTTTTAATAAGAATCAATTATGGAGAGTCCTGATCTGATATATTTTAACATTAACCCTGTGATCTTACGAGATTAAGCTCGTCCAAGTATCACAGATCTTGATCGATTAGTTGTGTAAGCTGCACACTAATTGACAAAAAGGCGGACAATACCTCAACATATCAATATTGTGAAAGATCATATCTCCTTATTCATTTATTAATTAAACTCTCATGATTGATAGCCCTTGGTAAAGTTAATTAAATTTATATAATTAAAAGTGAAGTATCAAAAATCATAAAAAGAAACAAATTGTATTATTTTATGTGTTGTTATATCAAAATTCAAATATTGATATATTTTCATCATCTCCGTTTGCTAGAGCAAGTATGGACAACCTGCGGCCCGCCAAGTTATTTTGTGCAGTCCACGATCTATTTTTTTATAAATCATGAAGGAAATAACAATAAAACATAGTTGTATAATAATAACACCATTTAAATTTTCAATACGAAATAGAAGATTTATATAAATACATATAAACTTGATTTGCATGCGACCCAAAATGAAAGTTAAATACTACTATACGTAGATAAAAATTAAAAACGATATACGACATTAGTACATATTTATTTTTAAGTGTAATGTTGTAGGTATCCAAAATAATACTTATATTATTTATATACAGATATTAACGTAATATGACACTCATATAATGTGAATTTATTTATATTCAATAAAAAAAATCAATGTAAGCATTTGTCGGCCCTTATAGTTCAATGGTTTCATTCATGAAGTCGTTTGGTTGATGAACCAAAGATTTCAAGTTCGATTTCTGGTGGTGCCTTATTTTTTCACTATGATTTCGGGCTGATAAGATAGAGTATACCAAAAGTATCCTTTAAGTATCCTTTAAGGGTGCTTTGTAGCACCCTATTAGTAGGCTAAGGGTTTATTTGATACAGTGCTCTTGCGATAAAACAGTGCTATATAAATCACAACAAATTAGAACACATATCCTTATTTTGGTATGCCTATAAATAAATAAAAATGGGTGGCCTGCAAACCTTTATACAATACCGGTTTTGACACGCAGCCCAAACGGTTGGCTACATCTGTACTAGAGTTAGTAAGATATGCTAAAATATTGATATTTGAGTTTGTTGAATATTATTCTGTCCCTAATTCTTAACAGTTTTACTTTCACATAAAAATGTGTTGAAAAAATCATAAATCAAAATGTATCCCAATTATAGGGTTTTAAACATAAACATTTGTGAAGTGAATGTCAATAATATGTTTGTATTGTACATTTCCTAGTTCCCAAATTTTGTAGATAAATAAATCCTTACAGATCTCAATGTCTTCGAGGTAGATCGCTTGTCTTTCACCCTAGACGTTCAGGTTCGATTTCCTGAAACTAAATAATAGTGTCTTAATATGTTCCCCATGCAGGCTTTCTAAATCTTTATTTAGAAAATTTTAATTGCAAAGGCAAAGTTCCAATTGGTAATAAAACTAACTTTCTTGTGAAAAATAAAATAAACTGAACGAAATTATTTGTTAATTTGTAGTAAGTGTAAAAACATGAAATAATTGGACGTGGTCTTCAAATGTATGTGTATTTATTTTTGTGGCAACATTAAGACTGAAGACTGAAGCAGTGAAGGGTGTCTAAGTTTAGATGTAGCATCGTTCAAATGGTGTGAGCTTAAGAATCTTGAATATCTGCAAATCTTTAGCCTGACTATACTCCAGGGAAAATCTATTCCATACTCCAAAAACATCAATTTAGTCACCCCGATTTGTTCGCCTGATCTACCAAAACTAGATGGTTAAGTTTGATCTTAATACCACTACCGCTATGTGTAGTGGGGCGATCCAGAGTGATCTTTACTAGAAGATCGAAATCTACTTTCATGACTATGCGCTCGACTTGAACCTCGAATTGTCCGAACAACAGGGGAGTATTTTGGAACATTCACGCATTTGCATATAATCATGATGTTGATATATTTCTACATGGCAAGTAGTTTTCCATCCCAGGGATTAAGGGTTAGATACCTGTTGTTACCTTAATTTTTTTTAAAAGGATCTAGTATAGATGATCCTCTAGAACATGTTTCAAGGCTAATAACATATTACTAGTTGATTATATGAGATTGTAATATGATAATGTATACTTCGCATCAACTCCGATAAGACCAAATATATGATAGCCACTAAAGCACCCCATAATAACCAGACACCTACCACGATTAATATAAGTTCTCATACAATAGAACGTGTAAACACCTTCACCTACCTGGGATCCATAGTGACAAGTGTTAATGATGCATCTATCGAGATTAAACGTCGAATATTCATGGCAAATAGATGCTTCTTTGGTCTGAGAAAACACCTTATATCTCGATTGTTGTCCAGAAAAATAAAACTTACCATTTATAAGACACTGCTACGACCTGTCCTCACATATGGGTCTGAATGCTGGGTATTGAGTAAGAAGGACAAATGTTCCCTTCTAATATTTGAAAGGAAAATACTCAGAAAAATATTCGGACCCATACAGGAAAATGGATCTTGGAGAGTGAGATGAAGAGTTATACAGCATATACAAAGAGCCCAACATTATAAAATACGTCAAAATTGGGAGGCTACGTTGGGCGGGGCATGTTGCAAGAATGGGAGAATAGAGAATGCCTAACAAGGTACTCTTTTCCAAGCCCCAAGGAAGACGTAGCGTGGGTAGACCAAAGCTCAGGTGGATGGATGGGGTGCAGAGTGGTACAAGCGTGATTGGCATCAGGGGCTGGAGGAATGCATCCCAGGATAGGAGGGAATGGCGACAACTGCTGGAGGAGGCCGGGGCCCACAATGGGTTGTAGTGCCATTGATTGATTGATTGAATATGATAATGTGCCTGCCAGTTGAATTGAATTAAACGAATGTTTTATATGTTATAATACAATAAATAATGCACACTTTAAATGAGAAAATCTGACATTATCTGTATCTACTCGGATTCAATAATTTACACATCGGAACGTGAAAAAAATAAGTTTTCAGAAAATCACTTGAACAGATAATTGCGTATACAATTAAAGTTAAATACAATATTATAAATCCAACTAAACAAAAAACTTTTTCTGTGACACCCTGAACTCGAAGGAAGAAAAATATGATTTCTAAATTAAACTTCTTACAAAGTTGGTTAATAGAACCTTCAATATATAATATAAATATTTCACCGTGAGACTAAATATTATTCGATACACATCATATTCTCATAAGCATTTATATAAACGCCTTTTTGTTATAAGCCATATAGATAAATCGGTAATAATGATATTCCAATAAACTTAATCGTTCTAGATACCATATCTCTGGCAATATTCATATGTCGGTCTGGCAATTACCAACTTAGGGCAAATTAAACTGACTCTATTCCGAGGCAAAGTGGTTGTGCCGTACATTCAGACTCACTTGCACTGTTCAGATCTGAGATTTTCGTGGGTGTACAATAGGCATTAAACATGTCGGATATTCTCGCACACACAATATTATATAAAATTTAAATATTTTATTTCACGGCTAGTTGTGACCTGTGAATACATATATTTTAAATTCCTTTTTTATTTTAGTTTTCAAGACTACTAATATGAAAAAAAATAATTTTGTTTTAGTATTCAAAACTACTCATATTTAAAATTCCTTTTTTTATTTAGGTTCAAAACTACTCATATTTAAAATTTCTTTTTTATTTAGGTTCAAAACTACTCATATTTAAAATAACTTTTTTTTATTTAGGTTCAAAACTACTCATATGAAAAATTCCTTTTTTTATTTTAGTATTCAATACTAATAATATGTAAAATTCCTTTTATATTTTAGTACTCAAAACACCCACATGTAAAATTCCTTTTCTATTTAGGATTCAAAACTACTCATATGAAAAATTCCTTTTTTATTTTAGTATTCAAAACTACTCATAATTAAAATACCTTTTATATATGTTCAAATCTACTAATATGAAAAATTCCTTTTTTATTTTAGTGTTCAATACTATTAATATATAAAATTCCTTTTATATTTTAGTACGTAAAAGTCAAAAGAGAAAATCTTTGATTGATATTAATTTTCGTGCGTTTTGGATTTCCAATAAGTTGAATAATATTTAAATCTTGAAGAAATATCTTCTTCTCCTTGGCTCCATCCCAACTCACTGTCTGCGAAGACTGTTGGGGTCAGCTCTCCTCGTCCTCAGGTTGTATGCTCTTCTGTCTCGGACTACATCCCCCAGGCCGTGCCTCTGTTCCAGGCAAATTCAAAATGTTAAAGAAATATATTTTTGATTAATATAAATAATTTTGGGATGATCTTGAACAAAACCCAATGGAGAGACGCGACTCACCGTGCAAACCCTAAATAAATTTAAAATGTGATACACCTACATTTTCAAGTATAAATTTTTTTTAAATAATCATTTCATTTTTTTTAATATTATTCTAAAGCTATTTGGCGACCCATGTCACTCAAGTAATATTCGGATGAAACATTAGTAAAACAAGTCTAGAAGTGATCTCAGGACGCATGGTTACTAATCAACCATGCTAATCATTAGACCACGGTGGATAGAACACATAGAGATATTAAAATATATATTATTTTCTTGCTTGCGTGACTATTGGTGTATTGTATAAATGAAGACTGGAATTGCTTGTATGAGGTTATGATTATGAATGAACGGACGGGCGTGCGCGGGCGCGGGCGGCCAGCTAGCCTCCACGCGAACCTCGTGGGCAGTGCCGGTGTAAAAATACCAATATGAACCTTATCGAAATTATTGATCTTTTATTGTACTCTTGCCCCATCGCCGGATATTAACACCTTGAGACCCGATACCAAATATTACCTTCCTTTAATCGATTTTGAATCAACTCATAAATGCTCAGAAGTAAATTTCATGAGTAATGATAAAATTGTTATGATACAGCGGTTATTTGTTATTATGTTGCATAACTCAAGAACATTTGACATTTCCCAATCGCTAAGCTCGAACTTTTTAGAATTCTATTTTCTTCTAGTTTTTTTCCATGTTTTGTCAAATTTTAAACTCTTACTTTTTTCTCCTTTTTACTCCGGCAATGAAGCTGTGCTGGTATATCTGCACACGTATGTATGGGTTGTTTGAATTTATATTTTTAATGGTGTTGGTATTTATTTATTGGGTTTATAATTATAACAACGATTTAATTGCTATCATTATTTTCTTTTTAATATGATTTTTACACGTACAAGAGTAAAGACTAAAAAATATGTTTGTCCTCGCAGCTTGGCTCACTCTCCTATTGGTGGGGGTGTATCTCGATTGCGAAGATTTTATTAGATCAACCCAGACTTTATGATTGTTTATCTATCTCAAACATATTATTTTTCTATTGCCTTTACATATATGTGAATTATGATATAGTTTATTAGATTGCCATCAATTCACAATTTTCTTTTTGCTGTTTATGAAATCTCAAGTTATTTATGCCCGGAAACAGGTGATACGCAAACTTAAAGTCTTAGATATATATTATTATGATGATTTTTTTTAATATTTAAAGACTTCCATCAGGATTGAAGGAAAATAAGGTGACTCTCTTGTCAGCAGAAGAGCACGTGCATTCAAGAAGTACATTGTTTTGTAAAAAAAATACCTACCAAGTGATATCTTTAAAAAAGTCAATGCGATATAATTAGATTTAGGTCCAATAAAAAAGTCAATGCGATATAATTAGATGTAGGTCCAATAAAAAATTCAATGCGATATAATTAGATTTAGGTACAATAAAAATACACAAATTATTTTTATTGCGTACATTTAAGTGGTTTATTTTCGTTATTATTTATTTTGACGTAACAAAAATACACAACGGATTGGTTTTTGTTAATTTTAAAGTCAAGTGCTTGTGGCTGCTTTTGTAGGAACGATATTGTATATATTTGGTTGTAGCATGAGTATCCGCTGTTTAAGCCGATCCTCTTGATTGGTATCCGTCATTTGTCACCTTAAGGATGTCTTGGTTTGGGTCATGTAGGAGAATGTAGATTCGCAACATTAAATGGTTTTATAACAAAAATACGTCTCGTGTCTTGATTTGGGTCACGTAGGAGAATGTAGATTTGCAACAGTAAATGGTTGAACAACAAAAAGCATGTTTCGTGTCTTGATTTGTGTCACGTAGGAGAATGTAGATTTGCAACAGTAAATAATTGAATAACAAAAAGCATGTTTCTGGTCTTGATTTGGGTCATCTAGGAAAATGTAGGTTCGCAACAGTAAATGGTTTTATAACAAAAGTATGTCTTATATAGATTTGCAACAGTAAATGATTGAATAACAAAAAAAAACATGATTCGTGTCTTAATTTGGTTCACGTACGAGAATGTAGATTTGCAACAGTAAATGGTTTAATAACAAAAAGGATATTTCGTGTCTTGATTTGGGTCGTATAGGAGAATGTGGATTCGCAACAGTAAATGATTGAATAACAAAAAGCACGTTTCGTGTCTTGATTTGGGTCATGTCGGAGAATGTAATTTGCAACAGTAAATGGTTGAATAACAAAAAGCATGTTTTGTGTCTTGATTTGGGTCATTTAGGAGAATATGGATTCGCAACACTAAATGATTGAATGACAAAAACCGTGTTTCATGCGTGTTGCCGAAGGCTTCGTATTCTGTTGCATTTTTCCATAATTCAATTGGATCTTTCTCAACGTCAAATGAAGACATCACAATGTTATCTTCTAAGAACTCTAAGAATTCCACGTGCAGTTCTTTAAGAGTCTTGTAGACACCAATTATATGAAGAGTGAAATGCTAATTTGAATTTGATATTTGGAGTCATTCAAAAGGCCGCACTAAATGGATTTCAAAGCTGCAGGTTCCACGCCGGTTTGAGTTTTTATTTTAGATCTTTACATTGTTTTTGTTTGTGTTTAAAAAAATCAATAAATGTAGAAACAATGCTTGAAAAATTTTCCACACTTCGACGTACTGGAAGAAATAATAAGTTAAAATTCTAGATATCAAATATCGTAAAAGATGCGAGTTGACATTATCTTCTTTTGAAAACATACGAGTATTTTATGATATCAAATGAAATTAAGAAAATACTCGTATATCAACTGTCACACAGTTTATAGTACAAATTAATCAATATTTCAGATATTCTTCAAATCTCAAAAATATACTCGTGTTTCAAAATGCAATAAAGAAAGCAATACTTAAAGAATGAGCTAACTAGATACAAAAACCATAATAGCAGCACTTCAATTAATATTTAATTCCTTTTAACACCCAAACTTTTTGATCTTCTTTGTAAACGATTTCATGAAGGATATAGTACAAGTCGTATATTATGATATTTAAACACCTGATTAAAGAAAATTTAAGCACTACAATACAAAACAAAACTTAAAAGCACACAAATTTACTTATGGATCAACTAGCTTAATGATTGACATAAAAAAATTCACCCTTTAGATACAAACAAAAATATAAACTCCCACATTACATACTAGCAACTCTCCGCCAACAGTGGGTACCGGTAGGTTTCGTGTTTTATTCATATTCAAGCTAAGGTTTATTTAAAGTCACTTGATGTAAACAAATTATTGAAAATTTGGCAGTTAGGTAGAAGAATAAACACGCATAAAATTTAATGCAAATTTAAAAGACAAATAACAAACCAATAAACTTATCAAGTTAAATATAACTGCCAAAAAAACGTTCGTAAAATTTAACGCGCTCGTTTTTCTCCATTACAAATCGATTGAAAGTGGGCGTAAGAGACAGTTTTATGATAAAGCTAAATGCTCTCAGTATATGACTCATGGTGTTAAATTCTCCTTTCCGCCTTATTCACTAGCTTTTCATTCGTTGTTGTGATGATTGATTTCCTCTTCGTTGCAAGGGACCACGTATAATAGGCACGTGTCTGGAGAACAGGGCCTCCTCAAGAGATGGCTCTTCTTTTATATTCCTTTTAAAAAAAAAATATTTTGTTCAAAGAACTACAAAATGAACATTATTTAAATCAATGCAATCTTTTTTCTTCTTTCATGTGGTTTCCTTCAACATACCCGAATCGGTAATTAGGACATATTAAAGAGTGTATCTGGAAAAAATTTTGTCTTTGGACTATACTGTAGATCATTTATGCTCGGAGTGTCGGTCCGTTTCAAAAACACCTTACTCCTTCATCGAATGTTGTGAAACGGACTTGGGTTATTTTTTTTTTATATATTTCGGGTGGTGGGTGAACAACGGTATTAGAGAGGAAATTATAGAATTTTGTACATATATTAATGTTATAAAATGCATACATGTTACATATTAATGTACTTATATTCGTATATGTCATGAGAAAAGATCGAGATATATACATAAATATAAATATTTTAAATTATGATATACTAAGAAGATAAGAGTTGGGGAATAACTCTGTGACTTATAAGATAAATAATTTTAACTAGATAAATATTCAGAGATTAATAAACATATATTATATGTGTGCTCTTGGCACAATTTGACGCCTACCTTTGCGAATACGGAGAGAGGAGGACCTGGGGGGGTTCCAAGAATTTCGTTCGGTCTGGGGTGAACTAAGTGTCTTCGGACTAAGAACCATTGGATTAAGCACGGAACTCGCAATTCGTCATTGTACGTGTTGTCAACACTACCGGACGTGAATACCGAACGAATACCGAACGAAAACTCACGAACGAGCTCTTATTATTACCAGACAAACTTTTTAACCAAACTGAAACCATATTTTTTTTATATACCACCGGAAATCAAACCCAAAATCTTCGGGTGGAAGTCAAGGTGCCTTGCTAACTAGCCCACGGAGGTCGTCTATACAATTTAAGTGACTATTCAATATGCACTCTATTATTGCATTAAACGATCTAGTGGATTATCATATATTTTATTACAATTATTTTGTTAACAAGAGTTTATTGTTATAAACCACATTCCTTCATCAACCATAAAAGGTAAAAACATGATGGAAACTGTTTTGCTGCTAGAATCGGGAAGCAAACTTCAAATCCCAGATAGAATACAAACATTCTACAAACTACGCTGCATAGAAAATTCGAGTCCAATAAAACAACCTCTAAGCGAGTTAGATTTTGTTAGCAAAATAAAAAATTGATTTTGTAAGTAATATAAAAAACGTAATTGCGGCCGCCATATACAAAATAATTGAATACATAAGAACATTTGAGCCTTGTCCGTTTTATGGATAAATTCATGTATTCGGGAAAAAAACATCGGACGTAGCATGTACGTCCATACTCTCTTGAGGTAAAAACCTGCTCGCCGTACACCGTACGGCCATACTCCTTTAAAAAAATCTTAATAAAAACATGTCAACTGAAATTTACAAATAATTTATCAATGATTTAAATTGATTATTTTCATAATCTACAGGTGTTATGAAAATAAGATTCACAGATTACTATAGGTGTGATGTTTGAGGACGTGGTGTGCAGGGCTGGGGATTGATTTAGGTATAGAAATTTGATGTCATCCCTTTGTTTCAGACTAAATGAGGAGTGGATTGAATATTTTTTTCAATGAATATTTTTTTTCACTGATACTTCTTTACGTGAAGATATGTTACAAGTGTTTTACTTCAAAAATATTTGTTGTTACAGAATCGTCAACATTATAGTGAGTAAAAGCATTTTAGGTTGTTTCTAATTTGTACAAATTTTAACGCATTTTATGAATCTTGAAGGTCCACTCGTCATCTATCACGAAATTTTCATAACTCAATGAGCCATCCATTACATTTTGACATTGCATTAGAATAATTAAAAAATGAATTTCCTAAACACCTTATTATAAGAATGAAAGAGTGATTATATAAACATGTTTAAATTTAGTAATTTATTGTAATCGTCTTCAAGCAATATAGAAAAACTTAATTTTAACCATATCTTGCTTGCATGTTACTTTTTATCCATGAACGAACCAAAAATTAAGCATGTTAATTTTTTCTACCAATAATTTTAAGTCGATGGATAAATTTTACGGTGTAGGTACAAAACTTTGATATCAAATATATTTAAGTGGTATCAGACTTCTAGTGTTAAATATAATTGTTTCAATCAATACGACAGATTTCATTTTAAAATTTTTGGTTAGTCATCATAATCCTCGCTTTTTCTCATTTATTTGGAATCTGCGTGACGAATTGCGTCTCTCAATGTACAAGGTAATCTCTGGAATCAGATTTAAACCACTCATGTATTGGTCGATGATATGCTTCCGTAGTTTCTTATGGTGACTATTTCTAAGGACTTTTCTTTATATCTAGCTTTCCACATGTTCATGTGCATACTACCGAAGCCTAGACACTCCCAATTTCAGTAAGATCGAAGCAACTTGCAGGGCTTTGTTATACTGACTTAATATCTAACTAAAATTCTTCTCTAATTCTAATGGAATTCTCGGGTTAGATTTTTTTACCATATAAAAACATTATATTTTATTATTGGCATATTTTGTCTCTGCAAAATGGTTTACGTTGCACACCTTGCGATTTAGGATGCGCTGGCCCTGCTCGAAAAGCAACGCCTATGCTCGTGAAGACTTCCAGCAGCTATCACATTATCTTAGACGTTTCCAAAGGGAAATGACAAATAAATCAATGTCTATCACAAAATAAGTCATAACCGTTTGAATGTTCGTCCAACGTGCGTCATCCATACACCATTATGGTAAACACGGAAAACCATAAAATACGGATTTGTAACAGAACACTATGAATTATCAAGTATCATGATATTGCTATTTAGATTAGATATCACATTTTCATAATAATGTAATGTTTTATAAAATAAAAATTTTGTTTTTAAATATAAGTTATGATTAAAAAAACATTTATAAAAAATCGAGGTCAAGATGGTTCAATCGAATTATTTAAATTCCTTAAATGATTTGCCTGAGACTCCAATTTATTACACCAAAAGCTGATAACTGTTTCTGTTCATTTATATGAAGGCTATGATTTCCCCTTTTGCGATTCTTGCGCTTATGCATACGATGTATAAAGGAAAGACTTAATCAGATTTGTCATATAAAGGCTTGGTTTATCTCCATATTATGTTCACCATGAAAGCTTTGGAGATCAGCAAGTGGTTTGGTCTCAGTACTAAGTGCTTCGATTATAACCCTAAGGATACACTAGGTGAATTATTAAATAAGCTAGAATAAAGTACGATTATCATGCATTAAATCATGATTAGAAACCACAATACCAAAAACTCAATTGCACTGAGTAAACTTGGAAAAAATACAACATTAAACAGACAAGAATACAATGTTAATGTTTATATTTAATTAATTAGATGATCAAATTTTTTTATGTACTGACTATAACATACTACAGGCAAAATGAATTTTTTTGGTTTGAAAAAGCCTTTGGTATCTCTTTGATGACTCAAAGCTAATATATAATTAAATATACGCAAGATGTAAACAACAAACGACTTAACGTGGGAAGAAAGAACTTTCACCAAGTAATTTGTTTCAGAGTTCAATTTCAAACATGCATTTAGAATTGGAAATCTAAGTATTGAAAATTCTTAATTTATGAAATTCAATTTCATTTTTTTTTCTTGGAACTCAATTAGTGGAATTCTTTTAAGATTACAAAAAACATTTGCCATATTTTTTTTTGGCTTCTATCGCCTTTTTTGAGTCGTGGCTATCCCAGAAGACGCAACTCCATCGAGTCACTTGTTGATAAAGGATCATGGCGAAAAACAATAGTTTAATCACCCGTGACAATGGGCTCATTTAGTTTTCTTCCCATCACCAAACTTTATAAATTCATATCAAAATTCAACACGTCGTTGCCATTGGACAACAGTTAAGAGTTTTTGTTCTCATCTTTCGCTCACCTTATCCATGCCAAGATGATAGTGCTAAATTCGCAGCACTGTAATTTTATATTTCTTTTGATTTAAGTCTCATATCTTGTAACAGTTGATCTTGCACTAATTCAATGGTTTCTGTATTGAGTACATCTGCGGGTCTGCTTTAATGAGGGCACCTTTAATAAGTGAAATCACCTAGGTGAAACTATTTTACCTGATATTTTACGGAGGAATATGACGGAGAAGATCATTCGTGGTCAAAATCTTAACGGCTTTTCCCTTCTTTTGAAACAAATTTAATAACTACGTAATATTTCATCTTAGCATTTCAAAACATAAACTAAAGAACACATCTATCGGCTCTCGTTTACATACTACTGAGGGTAGAGTTATCAAATTAAAAACACGGTGTTACTTGTTCAGACCAATTTTTTTTTACCTTGCTGGTATTTCAAAAGTCAAAAATATCGTTAACATCATGAATATTAAGAATCCGAAAATGCAAACCTAAGATAATAAATCAAACCAGTTATCGTATTTGTTACAGAATAATAATCGTACCATACTCAGCTAGAGTATATAGGTAGTATTGTTAACATGTGTAATGAAAAATTGCGAGTTCTGTGCCTACTTCAGTGGTTCTAAACCAGAAATACATGTTCATGGGACCAAAGACGACGTTTCTCGGCCGCGCTCTTCTACTATAATGTCCACATCGTATGTTTGGGTATGTCGAGAGGTACCCAACGAATTAACGAAATTTACCAATGATGTGGAATTAATTAAATTTAATTTAATCGGTAATTTTGAATTAATAATAAAGGAATAATTTCTATATCGCCGTTTAAAGAGCAAACTTTCCTCAAGGGCACTCAAACCCAGAATTCAAACCCACTATTATTGACAAATTTAACATATTACAAAATAAATATATACATATACACACAATACTTCACCGCATCTGCATAGCTTTAGAAAAACCCAGGATTTGAACCCACTATTATTGACAGATTTAAAATATTACAAAATAAATGTACACATATACACACACAGTAGTGGCTGCTACCATTAAATTAGATACTTCTCCGCATCTGTATAACTTCACAAAAACATATTTGGTAAGAAAACCTACCAAGGGGTGACGAACTACAATGAAAATTTTGTTATGTGATCAGTCATTCCGTTTTAGGACCAGTGTAGTGTATTATGTAGTGCTCATATAACATCATAAATTTTGATGAGACCGCCCAAAGAAGGGTTGTTTTTAAGTATTTAATAAAACTGTACACGCCACCCGTATCCTATCTAAGAGGCAGATCACTCCACGCCACAAGATCACCTACTGCAAAAGCTCTATCATAATACCCGAAATTGGATCGTAACAAATAGACGTGCACGCAAACAACAGTGATTTTGGTTTAAGCAAGAAATTAAGTCGTTACATTTTACGATGCACTAAGTGTAGGGTTTCCTGTTAAACTTTGACCACACAATGCAGAAACAATTAACTTCAATCACTGAACGCACTGGTGCCAATGTGAATCTGAACACCGCAATCCGATCTGTGTGGCCTTATGAGGGTTTTTAATTAAAAAAAATGGAACAAAATTATTAATTAAAAAAACTTTTTATTCAACAAAACGTATTATTTAAAATCGACTGTACTCAACATTAAATACTGTACGGGTTATAGGAAAAACTTTCCACGTGAAAACACTGAAAACCTTAAATAACAAATCGTAGAATTTAAACGATGGAAATTATTTTCCGTTGCCCTAAAATTGTTGTAAGGCAGCTACTGAGTACAAATATTGCAATAAGTTTAGATAAAAAAGCCTCTAATAAAATCTACTACGGAAACACTGAAAATCTAACTTGGATTGTCAGACTTCTGAGTAAATATGTTAACTTATAAGTAACCCCTCAGAAAAACTACTTCTTTCTTTCTACTTAATTATTTAATTTACAGTTAATGTCGACTTAAATATATTATCCTATACATATTTTATGCACTCAAACCTGTTATAAATATAAATTGTATAGAATACAGCATCATGTCTAGCGAGTTAATGTATTATAAATAATATTTAACATGAATGCAATATAAGAATGCACTTGGTTAGGAAAGAGACAATATGAATACTAATAGAAAAAAATACTAATAGAAATTTCTTACTGAATACGGAAAAAAACACGAAGTAAAAGAGCAAAATAAATTTTCTCTCACAAATATTAGGTGAGAAAAGGTTGAGAAATGCCTTATAAAAATATGGAATAAAAAAGGTTAGAAAATATTAATGAGATTGTGACAAGGGTGATCTGTCCTCTCAGTTTCCTTAAAAAATCATTCAAAAATGTTTTAATAACTATACAATGTCCACATTGTTATAGGAACGATTGGAAATACATACTACAGTATACTCGTAGTTTTATCAAATCTGCAAAAAATATGTGAATATGGTTTTGTTATATCGTATTACAATTTTGTTGAATACAGTATAATCTTTTCGAATGCATTACGATGTGACAATTGCTTCCAACCAATCACAAATATATTAAAGATACCCTAAGTGAAAATCAGCATTTTTCTTTGTTCGTATGGTAGCCTCTCGACATATGAAGAGCGTGACTGGGAGACGTTATCGTCAGCTATATTAATCGAACCTTCAGGTTTACCAATAGGATAGGCACGGAACAGGTTGGTCGTAACCGCGTGTGTAAGTAATACTTCCTCACCTTGAAGAGGCAACAACTCTCACATAAGTCTATGTCGAATGTATTGCTAACGGACTCTTCTACAAGATTAGATTTTTTTTAAATCAGACGAAAACTTTAAAAAAAATAGTATTAATTGCAATCGAAATTACAAACACCAAGTCGAAAGACAAGCTTCTTATCAACTAGGTCATGAAGGTCGTCATGTGAAAACGACGTGATTTTGCGGTTTGTCGAAAAAAACTATTCAAAGCATTATCTTACAAATGTTATTGAACCAAGGCGTGAGGAATCTCATTTTGGTTAATTGCCTTAATAAAAAAAAAACAAGTTCTGAATAGATCTGAAATTTATGATTTCAGAATGAATACACAAAAAAATAATATACGTTATCATACAAGTTGTAGATAATTGATGAAGATAAATTATAAAACGGTGAAGAAAAATTTTAAAGCTACAAAAAATAAAGCATGGTATGCCGAATGAACAAAAACTAGGAACCTGTGATGGAGATAAAATGTCGCATTGAACAGACTCGAACTGCATTCTTCAAAATGAGAAAAGTGTTGTTTGGCGATGACTTAAATTTGACCATAAGAATGCTAATGGTCAGATGCAACATACTTTTGATGCTTCTGTACGGAATGGAGGTATGGCTATTCAAAAAATAATACTGAAGCAAAATGAACTATTTTAGAGAGAGAAAAATCTTATTTTAATTTTTAAGTAGATCGATGAAGCATCATATAAAAATAAATTGTCAAAGTGTGTTTTATTGCATTAAATTACACTTTTATTGTATATTTTATAACCTCGTGGGCTTATTTATATGTATTTAAAAAACCCTCAAAGGAAAAATGGACTGAAACCATTTTTTGAAGATCTGAGTACCGATGGGAATCGAATAAGCAATCTCCTTGGAGTTTACAACTAGACCATAGAGGTTATATTTTACTGCAAAAGAAAACAATTATTACAGATTTTAATTTGTTGAAAAATGAACAATATGCAAAAAGGGTTTCAACTAATATTTCAATATACTTAAGTAAGACTAACTTGCGATTGAAATTTTGAATCTTTTAAAAATAAAAAAATCCTAGTGCGAATCACAAAATCTTAAAAGCCCTCTGATAGACAATTCGCTTTAACTAAGTTAATATATTATAGTTTGCATGACGTTATACAGGTAAACCTATTCAAGTTTTGACAATGTAATAATAAAACAGTCAAAACAGTACAAAAAAAGTTCAAAATATATTATTTATAAGTAATGAATATTAAAGTTTGGTAATCCCTGTCCAGTACTAGTAACAACAATCAGGTAGATTCTATACGTTTGTGAAATGAGACCTTGTCACAGGTATCATTCCTACAATCGAAATCTATCTAAAAAGGGGTAGGTAAGCATATTTTTTATTTTTTTTTATTTTAGTAACACATGACAAGAAATCTATAAATACACAATTTGCGATAAAATAACATGTAATTTAATTTGGATGCACAATTTTAATGGATCTGGGTTTGTTGCCTTTCATTTGTCGTGTCCCCAGTGAACTAGGTTTTTGCCCGTATCTCACTGAGGAATATTGCAAACGTGGACTGATTAGCAAATAAAATAATTAACATATCACATCAAATGTTGTTGAAACAGGAGTGACTACTTAAAATGATTTTTTAAATGCTTATATGGAAAAGGTTAACACTTCGTATTGCGTTAAAACTTTATCATCGTTTTTTTATTGAAGTTCAAACTTGTCCTGTTTAATTGAATCTTCAAAAGTAAGATTTCACGCATACAGACAGCTTTGCAAAAAATATCGTTTGATTGAATTAGCAAATCGTCACTTGTGTGCAAATGAGCTGTAAGAAGGCCGCAACCTGTTGCGTTACTCTCAAGACAATGCATGGTGAGTTCCCACGGGTTGTGGAAGCATAGAAGATACGTTTGCTCCTCGCTCTTCGACATATATTGCAGCAATAAATTGACGAGGTAATTGACTAACTGCTGTGTTGGAAACAGGAGCGGATTCCTGGCAACACGCAAGAATCTCAGGAAAAAAAACACTTTTAGCGGAAAAGTATGCAATTTTTATTATAATATTAATATACGTGTCATCTCGAAAAACTGTAATTATTTACATTTAAACATTTATTTATGTTAAAGATATTTTCGAGAGTCATGAACTGTAAGTCGCACCGATTTGTTCATTTTCCAGGATCTACAGATCGAAAAAAGGCCATCAACGACATGTTAGAATATAATTATGTCATATTTCGGACATGTTAGAAGAGATGAAGACAGTTTTGAAAAGCTGATGATGACCGAAAGTGTTGAGGGGCTCCGATCAAGGGGACGTTCTCCACCAAAGTGGATAGACCAAATTAAAGAGGTGACTAGTTCCTCATAAGTACTGCACTCATCATGGCTCAGGACCGGAAATATTGAAGGTGCATCAGGTTGTTAGGTTCCAGATCATCAGGGAAGTTTTCTGGTAGCCTCTAACATCTTACAAGTTTTATCTTACATTGTTTTCAGGGCTGATAAATAAAAAAGCTATGGCATAAAATAACTAGAATCGAAATAAATTTGCTACGCTTTGCCGGGTGAGTTTTTTTAATGACTTTAAATTAGCATATGCATCGGTAATTTGTTGAACATACTTTGCTTATACGACTACTTTAACACAAGACCGGAAAACCATTAAAACTAACTCGAGTGGTAAGCGTATTGAATAATCACCAGTTTCTTAGGCAGTGCTATGAAACTGAAGTTTCGATCCTTAATGAAACTGGAAAGAAAAAACAAGAAAAAGTTAAGATGTCCAATTCTCATAAAGATTCGAAAAATAACGATGGAACTTATACAAAAAGTTAAATGTGCTTCGGTTATTTTAGTTCAAAAAGTATTTCAATTTGAATGCTTACAAAATATTGTACAGCCGGTAGGGTTTATTAAAAAGTGGCAAATTCTTCCAACCAAACAGAAATGTGATAAAGAGGCCTTAAGTTAAAACATGACATTCTTTTTTTTTTTTTTAATCTGGGTTTCAACGGGAATTGAGCCCAGAGCTCACAGATTGAAAGACAGGCGTCTTACCAATTAGATTGCGGAGGCCATCATAGTTATTTTAAGAATTTTTATAATTATAATGTTTTATACTATAGGTTTGAACGAACGCATCTTCCATGGAAAAAGAAAAATAATTGCAAACTATGTGAACACAATAAAAAATAAGCAACTCATTATAGAAATTTCAAGTTAATGTGGGTGAATAAGTACCAACAACTAAAAAAAATAACGACACTCGTCTATTAATACTAATATAATAAAAAATCTACATCAATGATAAAAAGTAAAATTTCTAAATCGAAATAAGTATATCATATGCACAGATCATCGGACGATCAAAAAATAAATAAAAAACAATTACAGATAAAAATATTAGCAGCCTTCAGGCAACATTCTCAGTTGTTATGTAATTAACAAGCATTCGTTCACTATCGAAGATTTTGCAAACATAAAAGAAAAATGAGAAGCAAAAACAAAAGTCTATCTGCAACTCTTAATGTGAGAAGATCGACGATGATGATGGAATCGATGAAAATAAATTGTTGTCCTATTTTGATAGTCCGGCTATTCGTATACTCAGAACAAAAATATCCATTTGGTAAAAAAATTCTCCCAAATTATCAGTTTGCTGAAGCGAGACATTAATGAATGCCATCTTGGATGATGAAAGCATTAATTTTAATCAATCAATGTTTTTTTAACCGACTGCCAGAAAAAATCTTTAGTGGAAGCCGATCCTGTCTGAATCTCAGCAACTATCTTGCAGCACAGCTCATTTGTAAGTCAGTCGTTGCTTAGGTAAAGCTTCACAAGCAGCAAAAAGAAACATCATCACAACTTCTGAATAAATACCCGTATCTTCATGATGAAAGTCAGGTGGACTATGTACACTGACACGATACGCAGACTTGCCGTTATGTACATAAGGACATGCCTTCATATCGTGTATTTTATCGTTGACGCCAGTAGTCAAGAAGTTGATAAGCTAAGTGCCATTACGGGTTCAAATCCCAGAGGATTAATTTTCTTTTTTTTAAATACGTTTTCTGTTTTTATTACACAATCTATATGTTGCATATATACGTGTATATATAAATATTGAACCTTCGTATCGGCTTGGAACTTTAAGCTCCTTACCTTTAGAACCTCCAATTAATCTATTAAGTGTTACAGCTTACACATATTGAATCACAAGACGCGCTCACGAAATCTTCATGCACAAAAGTCATCGCCTGCTGATATCAACGACTTTCTATTGTTAATTAGATATGTGGTATGCAAATGAAACGATAATTTCTTCAATCAAAAAGTTCGTGAAAAGCGACATTATATTGCTAGTAAACCTACCAATAAAGAGTCCATTTTACTTGTTTTAATTTTTTTATAAATTTTATTGTGAGCCTCATATTTATTTTATAATGCGTATCCGACCATCCAAATATTTTTTTAAATCAATCTGGTTTCAGTCTAAAAATTCATACATCATTTTTGAAAATCACGACACAATACAATATGATGCGTGATTATAAATTACAATATGTTTTTATTGCAAATAACGTATATACAATAAACGTTTATTTCTACACTTGAGGGCACCCACTGACAATTCTTGTCAGTAAAAAATTTATCTGTAATTTCAAAAGCCGTAAAAATATTTAAGAGCATTAGCCTCATTGACGATGCCTTTTAACTTTTGTCAATCTTTGTCTTTCGAACACTCTCTGTGCATAACTTTCTCAAAGTCACTCGACATACTTTTGATTTTAAAAAAGACAAAACCTAAACTCATATAACATTGTTTTGTGCCTGTAACCTGAAATGTGTTTTTAAAATTAAGTTAGGCAGCTAAAAAGCGCCAAGGCATCATAAAATGCAGACGAAAATACACTTAATAACATTGAGCAAAAATCCGCCCGAAACCGACCTCGGTAAGCGTAAGTGCTAAGATACATGATAGCCATTAAGCTAAATTGAAGTTATTAAATTCACTAATAACAAAAATTAAAATATATTTTGAATTAAGGTTTCTTGGTAAATTTCCATGACCGTGCGGTAACGTACTGGACTCTTTTGCGGAAGGTCGCCGGTTGAACCCCACGCTGTGTTACTTCCCTCTATGACACAGGTATTTTCTCCTTCTAATATTCGGAGATATAAGGACACCTATGACTTTGGTCATATCTATTAATTTAAAAGGAAAAAAATATTTTACTTCAACAAAATGGCAACACTTTGAATTTCTCTTCACAAATGTTGTTAAGTGGTAGCCGAAGACTAAAATTCATCTTACTATACAATATCTGCATGTGCAGAATTCTATGAATATCATTCAGCACCAAATTTTATCTGCTTGATAGATTGTTCCATCACTTCAACTATAAAAGTAATCTTTAAACATAGAAATAATCTCAACGTCACGATCTCTATTCATTTTTTAAATTACTTATTTTACTATCTCTCAAAATAGCCTTTCTTTTTCAATTTTGTTGAAAAATACAACATTATACGCATCCTAGCGAGACACTCGATTACATCTGATAGTTTAAGATTAGTTTTTCGATGGTGACGAATAAAAAATTCTCTGTTTTGTTATTTAACATTGACGTCTTATAAAACTCTCCTCCTTAGTTTTAATACATACTTATTATATAAGCTCGCCAAATTATTATTGTGTACATTATGAAAATATTATAAAATGTTTGTTTTACGCTTTCGTTTGCCACCGTAAACCTGGCGAGTTAATTGCCATGCGGAAAGATCTTTAATGTTATAGGTGTTTTGATTAAAAAATATTAGGTCCTTACATAAGAAATTGGCGTTTTGCCGTACTGGCAACTTTGATCTCAAATATCTTCTCTTTGGTTAGGAATTCCAAATTAAAATTTATACAGCTATTTACTCAAGTATTTGTGTTTCGAAAATTATAATTCATTTGTTTTTTCCTCAATTGTTTTTTTTCTTTGCGTCACTCAGTTTACAAAATGGAAAACTTGAAATATCGCGTTATTTACGAGTACGAGTTCCACCGTGGCACCAGTGCTGCAGAAACGGCTCGAAGGATTAATGATGTGTATGGCGACGGTGCCGCAAAAGAAAACACAGTGCGTTTTTGGTTCTAACGTTTTCGTTCTGGAAATTTCGACCCTCAGAACAAGCCCCGTGGACGGCCGGAGACCAAAGTTGATAATGAAGAATTGAAGGCTATTGTGGAAGCGGATCCATCGCAAACCACGTCCGAGTTAGCTGCAGGCTGCGGTGTTAGTGATAAAACTGTTTTAATCCACTTGAAGCAAATTGGGAAAGTGAAAAAGCTTGAAAGGTGGGTACCTCACGAATTGAGTGAAGCAAATCAACAAACGCGCGTTGACTGCTGCGTTGCATTACTCAACCGGCACAATAATGAAGGGATTTTGAATCGAATCATTACCTGTGATGAAAAGTGGATCCTGTATGATAATCGGAAGCGCTCATCGCAATGGCTGAACCCTGCCGAACCAGCCAAACCATGGCCCAAGCGAAAATTGACTCCAAAAAAGTTACTTGTGAGCGTTTGGTGGACTAGTGCTGGTGTCGTTCACTACAGATTTCTTAAATCTGGCCAGACGATTACGGCAGATGTCTATTGTTAGCAACTGCAAACCATGATGGAAAAGCTAGCTGCTAAACAACCGAGGCTGGTTAATCGCTCTAGGCCACTGCTGCTTCATGATAACGCTAGACCACACACTGCACAACAGACGGCTACCAAATTAGAAGAGCTTCAATTGGAATGTCTAAGACATCCACCGTACTCTCCGGACCTTGCCCCAACAGATTACTATTTTTTTCGAAATTTGGATAACTTCTTGCAAGGGAAAAAATTCAACTCCGATGGGGCAGTCCAAACCGACTTCAAAGATTTTATTGATTCCCGTCCGAATGGTTTTTTTAGTAAAGGAATCGATGAACTACCTATGAGATGGCAAAAGTGCATAGATAGCAATGGTACATACTTTGATTAAATAAATATATTATATTAAAAAAAAATCAACTTTATGTTCCTCCCAAACAAAACGCCAATTTCATATGTAAGGACCTAATACTAATTCATACCCTTTTTATAAAAATTGGCCAGCAATGGGAATCAACCCAGCTACCTTCGGATCAAATAACAGGTGACTTATCAACTAGGCCATGGAAGATCTTTATGACTTAAACTTGCTTCAAAATATATTTCAATTGATCAAACCATACTAACTTGACCTTTAACAACCACGCCATGCACTCACAGTTGCATTTGTATATTTGTTTTATCTATTACTTCATTCACTTCTTCTTCATATCCAAACCATTTCTTTTTTATCTAATTTTATATATTACTCTTATGTTTCAATTCAACATTAATCAATTAATATCATATTCTGACATACATCGACACCTCTCGTATTTTTCTCATCCCACGCATACTTTAAAAAATTTTTTGGATCTTTTTATATACTATAAAAATAAAAATTAAAGCATGTTCGTAAATTGCAGGTGTTTTTTTACAATTTTTTTCTATTTTAATATAAACCTAACACCTACGTCTTAAAAATAGCTCTTCTTAATCCTAGCACTCGAAGTCGCGTGTTTCTCATTTTAAAATAAAATATCGAAAAATAAAACAACCCTTTAAAATTTCGAACGCGTCTCTGAAATACCCCATTAAACAAAAATGTTAAGTTTAACCCGTCAATAAGAGGAATTTCAAACATTTCGATATAAAAAAATCGAGGGGAACCGAGAGAATCGTAGATAAAATCTTTCGAACCGGAGTCCGTCACTTTGATGGGCATGATGTTTCGGAATGTAATTTCAAGTATCCAAATGGATTCTTGTATCGATTTGTTCATACCTTAATGAGATACTTGGTCCTATCGCATTACATTATCACTATTTAGTCACTATTCATATTAAGCCGTGCCACAATATAAAAAAAAACTCAGAAATTATTTTAATTTTATATTTATTTTCAACTTACGACTTCCTTTGTTTTTTTTTTTTTAATAATATTTTAATATGTCTAATCGACGTAATATTACATCTAATTCTCATACCTACTAGACACTATTAAAAATAACAACCTTTTTTTGTTTTCAAATAATACGTAATTTCAACGAGCATGTCCATATTCTTACATTTTTTTTCATCCACGATCGATGCCAAACTCAAAATTAAATCCTACATTTTTATGCAATCACCTGATGAAATCGCATTTTTTATGTAGAAAGATACCCCAGTAGCCTATATTTCAGTCAGGGTGTTATGAATTTGATTCTCGTTAAATATGACTCAGACTTTTTTTTAAATGGTTTGCAGTCTGGTTTTCGCTTGAAGCCTCCTAAACATATTTTTGGATAGTTGAAAGAGATTGTCACGTGGCAATAAGCCTACTATGTTTTTTTTTTTATTAAACAAGTAAATTATTATACAAACATTTGTCAAGGCTATACCTATATACAAATTTATTACTTAACTAATCTTAATTATATGTTATAATTTATGAACTTATATAATCTTATTTTCCTACATATCATTTTATTTTATTTATTCAATCTTAATATATGAGATCTTAGAAATAATTAACACCTACATACTACTTATAACTAGATAACAATTCTTACACTAATTATTCAGCAGGTCTACTATGTTATACTCTATATTACAAAAGTGTTATAAACTCGTAATAGGAAACGTATCTAGCGGGCATAGCAAAAGTGGTCAGGAGTAGTTTTGGAAAAAACTCTCATTTCTTTTAAAATATGGATAACAGGAAAAAAACTATGGTTTTATGGTAATATTTTGTAACAGTTAACACCAAAAGAGTACTCCAAAAAGTTATTTTATCAGCTTCTACCATTATGATTTAACTTAATAAAAGGTGAGAAGTGTGAGAAACAGGTGACCATGTATGACGAAATATATGGATGTGGACGAGTCGAATGCTGTGTGCATGGATAAAAAACGCAAAGATTGACCATGTCTGCCAACTTTAAAAGAGACATGCCGTAATGGTATATTTGTATATATCAGCTACTAATCGCTAATAAATTGATCAATTCAAATAAAAGTGAAATCTAATAACTGGGCAACGGAACTCACGAATATTTCTGTAAAAAACTCGATACAAAAGAACAAAGGAAAAAAAATAAAATTAGAAACCCAAAATCTAAATTTAAATCTTCTCGAGATATTCAATTTTTATTCAGTGTCCAATGATTGGCATTCTTGTTTAGCACCCAGGCGTTTCATGTTCAAGTCCCGATTTTTCCGGAATGGTTTTACTTGGGAGTCTATTCACAACTAAAGTTGCTTAACAGCTGCATAATAACAATTCTTGGAGTGCTATTGGGATAACTGGTGTGACACGATAGAGCAATATAAATATTTTTTTAAGATTAAGGTTTTTCCATTGCGAAATCGGTTAACGCATTTTGCTTAGAAGAAAAACGTGATGTCGTTATCTATCTACAGATTTTTTTTTCAAATTTTTCTTCTCTTGAGGAAATTTTTCTCCTTAATAAAATTGCGTAAAATTTTATCTCAATTAGGTTAGTTGAATTTTTATACGAGTTTGTCATTCCTCTAATTATTTTAGAAAATCTTCCTTACCTTACACTCAACGTGAAATTTTATGGATTATTTCGTTTGACACCTAGAAGATTTTTCTTTTAAATTATGTTATATATACTCATTTTATTTCGCTTCCAAATGAGATAAAAATTCATGACAGGCATGTTACGCTTTATTAAAGTATTTTCAAGATGGGCTCTAGCCTTAGTTTCGCAAACTTATATTCTTCATCGTGTGCTGCATGTGGGTCGAGAGGCTGCCGAGCACATTCTTAATCTGCTAAAATTCGAGCAAATCTCCCTAATGGATAACTTTATAGATACATATCATCTCCCTGTGTCTATTTCAGGGTAAGTCAGAGAGAATGGACCTCCAAGGTCTTCTATCCTAGTACACAACTTGCGCCTCCACATATATACACCTCGTTATGCACAATCTTCTGTTATTCATACTACTCACTTTACCTCTCTTCAAAACCTAGTCCATTTGATCCAGGGATTTTTTTTTCGGTATACCTCTTACATGCACTCATTCCACTTCTGAATTGTATATTCTTTCCATAATCACTCATTCTTTTCATATGTCCATACCATCGTAAAGCTCTTTCATTCATCTTACATCATTTTATACATGCATTAATTTCTGATTCAACACTTGAAATACACTTATGTACTAAAAACTTACATGCTTACAATATTTTATAATGTATTGATTAAAAATTAAATAATCATTTTCTCAAGATAATGTGTAAAAACCTGTTTAAATAGTGTGCTGAACATATTGCTAAGTTTCAATAAAATTTAAAAAAATAGGCAATTCTACCCCGCAAGTGAAAAGGTAACAATATTCGTACAAGTCTAGACGAACTCTTTTACAAGACACTTTTTTTTCAGGTATCATCGGGAATCAAGTCCAAAATCCCCAGGTAGATGCCAAGTGTCTTACATAATAAGCCACATAGTTTGTCGTATCGTCAATTGCCACATCTATTTAAATATATATGTTTTTAAGAACGACATGTATACAAATTCAAGTAATATGTGCTAATATAAAGCTTTGTAAGTCAAACGACAATAACGCAACCAAGATTTTTATATCTGCTTTAAAATTACGTGAATATTCCATTCTGAAAAAGCAGATTAATTTCAATATCTGATTATTCTCAATCCTCATAAACAAAAGTGACTGACACGCTACATAAATTTTGGTGTACTCGTAATTGTAACTAATGATTTACTATCAAACACGAATTGCACATTATGTTGAATAAATACAACTCTCTAAGAAATTGTTTAATGAAAGATTAGGAATCGTATAATGACAGATTAGGAATTGTTTAATGATATGAACACTTAAAACAAACTGATTCACGCGGAGTTAACACACTGATAACAGAATTTTACAGAATGATTCATCGTGACCAGAATATTTCTAGCTTTAAATTATCATGTAGGCCAGAGACGTTTACAAAAAAACGCATGTTTTCTTAGCATGGCAAGGTAGAAAGAGCACTGAAATAGCAATTTTACAGAAATGTTCAGAATTTAAAGCTGCCTTTACCATCGTTAGGGTAAAGGCAGCTTTGATTTACAATCGTTTGATTTACCATAGTTAGGGTTATAACAATTGTTATCTTCCATCAATGTAACAGGGAAATCGTTAATTTGAAAAGCTTTAAAAGATCGTTTTTTTTATTGTTAGTGAATTGAAAATAAATTCATGAACATAAAACTCAAACAATAAAACAATTGATAATCGATTTCTAAATATAAAATTAAAACTCAGTTACTTTGTTTTATTTACAAAGTAATCGTGTTTTAATTTTATAATAATTGTTGAGTCTCAAAAAGAGACGTCAAAGTTATTTAAACAGATATCTAAATAGTTTGGGGTTCAATATATATATTTTTTTATAAATACAGAGTTAGAATTTTATATCGAAAACTGGCGTCATATCTTATATTTCATCTAGACATCTCAACTAGGTCTCTTCTAGGGTAAATCTACATTTGATTGACGAAACTATTAAACAATTAGAGTTTTGAAGAGTATTAGCATGTTTAAATTTAAATGGTTGATTGATTACAAAAAAATCTATTATTTTATCATTTTCTAAAATATCTACATTTACATGAAATTTTACATAACACTACAATATTTGACAATGTCACGCAACTTCAATTGTATTAATTTATTTAAACAAATGTTTTAAATGCTATAAAATGTAAGAAGAACAGAGGTTTAATGTACTCGTATGTAAGAAAATAGTAGATGTTTTAACTGACTTACATCTATGTGTGATTTAAGCATAAAAAAAATTATAAAAACTGTTACAAAGTATGATTTGTGGAAAAAAAATTATTTTATGGAATGTGATTTTGAAGGTTGAATTTAATGAACATTTTTTAGTGAACTATTTCTTAAACCACTGTTGAGATTATAAATTTATGATATTTATTTTTTAACAAATAGACGTAGTATTTATATCCATAAAGATTTTAATATTCAAATAACAATGAGTTAATTTTATATTTAGTTTATGAAAAGTAAAAATGTTTTAAATAATATAATCCCCATATTTTTGTTATATGAGTATAATAATCAGTTACTCCAAAAGTGTTTGTTCTACTTGAAAGGTTTTTAAAATCTTTGTTTTAAGATTTTTCAACAAATCATTAAAAGTAAAGTTAACTGGATAAAAGATATCTCAGGTATCATCCATCCATTTGAAAGCCGAGCACTTCTAAATAGTCAAAAAATATATTTATTGGTTAGCACTTCGCTCGCCATATTGAATGGTTGCCAAACCGCCAGCCGCGCACGCGCACTGCTCCGCTAGCACGCACATAGCATACATACATCGCAGAAATGATCGATCAAAGATAAACAAAATCATGAAGTAAGTTGCAAATTCAATATTTCTTGTGAATGAATACCAAGAAAAGAAGTAAAACATTCATGAAACAGGTGAAGGAAAATGACACAAAACAATAATATAATATTTTTGGGCAATTTAAATAATTTATGATTGAGTAGCATGACGTATAATTCCCAAAATGGTTCAACTTGAAAACATAATGTATTGACACTTTATTTTCTGTCTGTCTGGAATTATATAAATATAAAACGTAACTAATACTGGGTAAAAACATTATTAAAGGAGTCAACGATGAAACAAGATCGTTCGTAGAACCCAAGAAGGTATAGACATGGCCATTGATTTGATTTTATTGATTTTAATTCACAATTAACATTTTACTCGGACTCAATGTTAAATAAATATTTCCAAGAATGTGACTGAAATGATACTGAGGCATTCTAATGAAGAATATTACAATTATCGTAGAATTTTATATGGCGTCTACATTTTTGGGAAATAATTAGAATTTACATTAATACAGTAATAAAAAAACTGGCGTGCCTATCTGCTTTGATATTATTAGTTATCGTGCTTTGATATTATGAGTTTTAAAGTATGCAAGGCTAGCTGCTCATAATGGAATCTTGGTCTCAACATTTGGATATGTAAGCGAAACTAAATTATTCAAAATGGAGAAAGTCGAATTATTTAAGCTCTTTTTGTATATCTTTTTTAATCTTAATATTATTTAGCAGTTATAAATATTAATATATCTATGTTAAAAAATACATTTATACATACGAGGGGAGGTCACTTCATTCGCGGAATGAAAGGGAAAAAGGGGAAAAACTTTATTTTTCCTTTTCAATATATTCACCATTAACTCTAATACATACTCGTATTTCAGATCTTTCAATAAGCTTATTGATACCTACGAAAAAAAATGCTTTTGCCCTCAAAATAAGCTGAAATTGCACTTTTAGCTTTTACATCGTGCGTAAATTTCTTCCCTCAAAGTTCTCTTTTTTTTCATTTAACGTGGCGAGTTTATTGCCATGTGGCCATCTCTTCCAACCAACCAGAAATATGTTTTAATGGGCCTTAAGTGAAAACCAGACTGGATTGCCATTTTTTTAAATCTGGGTTCCAGCGGGGATGGAATCCGCAACCTTCGGATCGGCAGACAAGCGTCGTACAATATTTTAAAATTTGGAAACATATAATAGTCAGATGGAGCCAGGTCTGGGATGTAGGGAGGGTGATTTGATGTTTGGAAGTCACAGTTGTGAAGAGCAGCCAATGCTGAATTGTTTTTGTGCACGGGTGCATTGTCATGCAAATGCAGCACCCCTTTTGCTCTCCTTTTCTCCTTCATAGTTTCTTTTAATCTGCATCAGCAGACCAAAAAGTATTTTCCAGTTATTGTGATATCAGTAGTACACTCCAGTTATCGTAAATATTCTTTGTAATCTATTAGCAGTGTGCCTTCCGCGTCCCAAAAAAAATGTAGATTTTTCCAGCTGATTGCGACACTTTAAATTTCTTAGGAGGCTGTGTGCCCTATTTATGCCACTGCATGGACTCCTACTTCAACTCAGGCTCATAATGATGAACTCAAATATCATATCCAGAAACAATTTGGATCAAAATCTTATATTTGATGTTTCTGCAGAGGTCCGAAAATTGTCGTGAACATTCAATGCGTTGTTGTTTTTGAAATGGCGTGAGCATTCTGGGTACCCAACCCATCTTGCACTGACTTTTGACATCCTTAGATACTGATGGAAGATATTCAAAATGGTTGTAGAAGATTCTTCAACCATCTATGCAAGCTGTTGTTTGTTTAATCGGGTATCTTCCAGTACGAGCTTTTTTCCTTTTTTGTTGAAGAAGTGACCTCAACAGGTCGTCCTGGTCAGAGGTCGTCTTCAATCGATTCTATCCATTGCCTAAAAAAACTGTGTCACTTATAAACCATCGTTTTTTCAGGACAACAGTCCCCGTAAATCGCTAACATTTCTTCCAAAATGTTTTGAGGTATTTTCACTTGTTTTGTGAAAAACTTAATGACGGCGCGATACTCAATTTTTGCCATACTTGGGATGTTATTAACGTTTGACATTCTCTCCCGACGATATCTTAAACAATACTGTCAAAATTAGATTAAAACTTTGTGAATATACTATTAATGAGTCATATTATTGGAACATGCATATGCACACTACCGCCCCCTCTCTTAACCCTTTAATTTTACGTATTTATTGACCTCCCTTAGTACATATACATCATCAGGCCATATTCCTTGCGGGGCCGGCAGAGAGAACCAATATCCACAACGTTTTATCCAAATACACAACTTTCGCCTCTTCGACATTCATACATTTCGTCATACTCAATCTTCTGATATTTTATCTATGCATTCAAAATTTATTTGTAAAACTCGTTATATTGCAGCGTGTAGTGTATTCATAACAGATGGTAACGAGAATGCGATATGGAGAGAAAAGAAGAAACATTTAAAAGAGTGAATGGTGGGTTATGCAATGTGCTTACTAATCAAAATATTTCAAGATAAGTAAAGCTGCTTATAAAACAATGTTGGTTTCAACATTGTGATATACGTGCAAAGTTTGTGTGGCGAGGCAAAATACGTGATGAATGTTAGATAAATGCGGTAGAAATGAAAGCGTTGCATAGCACTTACTAGAAAACGATACTTGATAGAACAAAGAATGAAGCCATGAAAAGAGAATATGAATCAATACAATAAACAGTTCTTAAGATGAAAAAATAAGTATTGCGGTGGTTAAAAGAACCTTGAAAAACACAGCATGGCCAACTTAATCAATTTCTGAAAGAAGCCGGGCTGAAAATCCTTTAAAATCGAATAGTATGTGTGACGTAGTAAATGGACATAGTAGAAGCGAAAAAGTTGTGCAAATAGTGGCCAACATTATATAGATAATGAAGCGGAGATATGTTATCTTTGCCAAGCCCAATAGGTACATGTCGCGATAATGATGATGGTAAGTACAGCACATTTGATATTAAGTTCTTTAATTAATCTTCTTCTTCCCAGTGTCATGTCAGGTCCCCCCAATGTTGAATATCACTTGAGAGTAGACATCTTTGTCCCCGGGAGCCCGAAATAGATCTCCAACGCCCCTTATGCCAGTCTAATCACGTATATTGCTGAGCCAGAAGATTTGCCTCCTGCCAGCACCTCTTCGGCCTTCTATTTTGCCTTGGATGATCAGGTGCAGTAATTTGTTCTTTGCTCCTCTTAGTACATGACCCAAGTAGGACATTTTAATATTAGTCAGCAACTCTCTATCAACTTTGGCTCTTTGAAGAACCCTTGTGTTGCTGACCATATCAGTCTAGGGTATCCGTAGCATTAATTTAATTAATATAAAAGAGTTATTACATTTTGGGTGATTTAGTGTCTGGGCTAATATTTTGGGCTGGACTAATAACACTGAAAACCAGTTTTGAATCTGCTAGGATTCAAATGTAAGAACACATTTATTCCTTGATTGCAGGTATGATGACGACCTTCGTGGCCTAAATGATAAAACGCTTGTCTTCTGACCCGAGGATTTCGAGTTTATTCCCATTGGTTCCCATTTTTTTATCTTCGTCTTAGTCAACTCATCAACCATAAGTTCACATTCATCCTTTATCATTTCCATCCGTATCCTGTCATAAATTGTCACCCCATGTTTTATAATTTAATGTTAAATTTAGAGTTCTTCAAAGCTAAAGCCAAAACTTTGATGATTTATTGGTAAATATTATCTTTTAAATTAATTATATAAAATAGAATTCAGAAAGAATATAGAATGTAGTGAAGAATATAAGAATATAGAATGTAGTGAAAATTTAATCATTTATATCTGTGACTATAGACTAGAGTGCACTCTTCACCGGGTTGTTTTAGAGTGTCCTAAGCAATATATAACATTTGATTTTAACATATGTTTAAGTTCTTCTCTAAATCGATAAATTCTGTGTTTAATTTCATATTTTCTGTGGAAAATTTCAGCCTTAATTAATTAACCAGGATTTTCATAAAATAAATTTATTTCTGTTTTTTCTTCCCTTCTATTGCCATTGGGAAACCCCTTATTTGATTAAATCAAAATTAAATAATCTTTAGTTTCTTTAAAAAGCCTCCTATAATTTCCTTGGCTTTTTTATTTCCGCTAATGAAAAAGAAAGCAAAATGTGTTGCAGGGTTTCTCTTTTAATGAATGAATATTATTTAAGTAACACTTTACACGCCCATTCATAATGACATTTCATTCAAATTCAAATTGTCATTGACTACCACCTTTTAAAATTAACATTTCAACGGCTGGGCAGGTGTCTTAAGATATTTATGCTAATCGATTCAATTCTCACTAAGTATAACATTGTCAATGATGCCGGTAAGACCCCGAGTAAGCTCAAATAAATTACCTTATAAAATATTTATCTGAAGCCTTGAGAACTTATGTAAACAAATAGTAATCCAAGAAATTAATATTTGTTGTTTTTTTTTTCGTTATTGTTTTTTCTTCTTTCCAAAATACTACCTGTACAATATTATAAAAAACTGCACTCTCTACAATATTATTAAAAAACAAATTAAATTATAATTGTATTTTATTTCAAGAAACGACATTACTTTAGAGACTTTAGAACTCATTGTTAATATTATAGATTCAATTCATAGAACTCTTTTTTTTGTTAGAAAAATTGAAATTAAACGCTTTGATAGTTAAATGGCTTTTACTTATTAAAACAGTGTCAGCTGTTTCACCAAATCAGTTTGCCTTGTTTTACTGTGAATGAGTCTAATAACTTGGCTTAATATACTGAAGAATATTAAAACTTAATAGGTGTATAAATAACACTCACAGACAAATAATGTTACCAGACTGAACCGCTTTTCAATTTTTTTTTCGGGTACCATCAGAAATCGAAATCAAATCCCCCGAGTAGAAGTCAAAAACCTTGCCAAATAAACCACGGAGATAGTCAACAGATAGGTACTTTAAAACAATGTACGCATAATACTGTACCTGCTCACCTGCAGGTTAACGAGCCCCATGGTAACTGCAAACGAAAATTTAAGAAAGGACGTCAATATGCATAAAGGACCCAACCCATATTCTAACTGTTCTGAGATAATTGAAAAAACATTACTTATGTAACTAAAAAGATATAACGGCGCATGTATGGAATATTTTTCAAAGACGGAGTTCAATTTTTAAATACCCATTAATGTGACATGATATTTTTACACGTAAGTGATTGAGGTATGCTTATTTGGCATTTCAAATAAATCGAAAAATGTATTGGTTTAGTTTTACATATATACGTCAAACTCTCCTAGCTTACATTAGGGTGAACCTACAACTTCGAAAATTGATACAAAATAATAAAAGTTGTCTTCTGTTAGTGCTTGTTTTCATTGGAAAGGTGTGACTCGTTCATTCGTATGGCAAACCTTTAGATTAAAGAGCACAGGTGGGGGACGAAATGTTCTTCAGCCCCTTTAAATCAAACCTTCATATTTTGGAGCATGCACCTTATTCGCAGTAAGCCTTATGCACCAGGAATACTACCGCATATCTAGAGTCTCAGACGAAATCTTGAATCATGCCGGAACCCTGATTTCAAATTAATTTCTTTATTTTTCTGTTACTATTGGAAATCGAACCCAAACCCCTTAAAGAGAGACAATCGCATTACTATCTAGGCCACAGAAGGAGTCATATAATAAAGCTTTTATAATAGAGAGTAATAAAATCAATTATCTTTTTCTATGCACAATCTAGTGCCAAGCGCTAAATCTGATATAAGTTTGAATTTACATTACTTTTGTAAACGCACTCCAGTACAGTTTCGTAAAATCATATTTTGAGTTATTGAACCCGTAATTTCCGGGTTGAAATAGACGTATGGATGCTTCTTCACTTGCGGTAGTATTAGCAACATGAATTATAACGTTCGACTACAGTGGTTCTTAACCAGAATGCTTGATAAATGAGGCACATGACAATGTTTTCCAGTCACACTCTTCAGAAGTCCGCGTCACCAAATCCGATATCTTAAGGAATAAATAAATATTATATATAGAATACAGAGATTAGCCCCAAGGGCATTGTTTTAAATGTATAATGTACTTATTTCTTGTACCACTATTTATTATATAACAATAATGCATTAAACTTGCTAAAATATAAGATTCGTTTAACTGATTTAGTATTGTACTATATCACACTATTCTAATATATAAAACAACCTGAAGGTTTAATTGGCAATGTTTTCCAACCAACAAAGAAATTATAGAGTTCTTTAGGGAAAACTATATTAAAATATTTTTTATTTATTTATTTAACCTAGCAATTTTATTGCCATGTTACAATCTCTTCCAACCAACCATTAATATGTTTTAATGGGCCCAAAGGGAAAACCAAACTGGAAATCCCTTTTTTTAATCTCGCTTCCAGCGGGGATCAAACCCGCAACCTCCAGATTGGCATACAAGCGTCTTACCACTACAGGCCACAGAGGTCATCAATTTTGTAAGGGATTATTCAATTGTTAAATTAAAGTAATTATTAAATCTCGGTTCTAACAGAAAGACAAGCGTTACAAACTAGGCCACCGAAGTCGTCAATTTTATAAAGAATTAAGTATATTTAAAGGATAACAAAAACGTTACTATTTAACCTATCAAAAGACCTTCGTACCCAACTGGTTAAACTTTTAGTCTACCATATATCTCGAGAGTTTTGCGTTATAAGTTTTAAGGGACGCCAAAATATAGTGTTCCTGGCTATTTTTTTTCGCACACGGACCTTTTCATACCTTACCAGTTACTAAAAAAAATGCTTTATATTATATATCTAAACTAGCTATGAATATAGTTGGCGGTCGTGGTCTAACGATGAACATTCACGCTGAGCAAACAAGCGTCCCAGGTTTGATTCAGGGCCGATTTACTTTCGGTTTGGTTTTACTCGTAAACCGTTTTACATCTGAATTTATGTTTTTCTTTACCTTTCATGCTGCATACCATATTTTTATAGTACTAGTAAACAACACAAAATACCGCTTTATAAAACTTTGCCTTGCGAAAGGGTGTAGCAAATCAAACCTACCGATTATCTTGAAATATTGATATTCTGACCATTTGACCTTTGAAATATTGATATTCTGACCATCTGACCTTTGGATTTGATTTGTCTAGACTGTGTGCTTGCTAAAATGCAACAATTTGCATGCAATAAACGACTACATGCATAAGCCTCTTTCATCAGCAAGATGAATGTCGAGCATACTCAATTATGAGTAATAAATAGTCTATCTATATCTATCTTTTGAAAAAATTATAAAATAATGTAAATTTTGGTCACCCGACTTAATTTGTGACAACGTTTATTGTAATCAGGTTCACGTGTACCCATTGTTCCTTTTGGAGGCGCGGCCGGTCGTCCCACGCAGGGCTCCCCTTCCGACACCGCGCCCTGTCTAAAGGACAATAAGGATCCACAGCACCTCCTCGCCTTACCTAGCACCAGCATGGACTTATATTTCCAAGGGAAACATTTAATTGCTAATATGGAAGCGAAGAGAATGCCAAGGAACTATTGTCTTTAACCATTAGAAATTAATGAAAGCAATATAATTTAGTATAAGAGGTGCGTGGTCGTACGATTAATATGCTGGACTTCAGTGCAAATGGTTCAAAAGCTTTGGTGAGCTATTTTTTCTATATCAAATAGAAAGAGCATTTTAATCGCCTACTTTTTGAGAGAGTTATAGGATCACCTTGACAATCATCCATTCTATATTATAGCTCGTGACTGAAATCGAGACTTCAATGATAGCCCTTAACGACCTCATTTCATCCATCTGTGCATTACGTAGATCCAAAAGCAGTTGTTTAGGGTAGTCTTGTTGCGTTTCTCCCTAGGTCGCTCTAACGCAATATTTATGTACTGCGCGGAGACGTGAACTCTGAGAACAAGCGAGAGATATAGAATAGGTGCATTTGAATGTGGCACTGAAGAAGAATGTTACGAATTCCATGTAAAGCAATGTTGTGCCTCCATTATCGATGAACTCAAAGTCACTGACATATTGTCGACAATATATAAGGTCTTTCAAATTGAGCGGTTTTTTAAATTCTTGGATAAAATACAGATGGCGTCGCGAACTTGCCTGGGTCTTGTGACACTTGAGAAGTGTAATGTGTGGTATTGTATACGACATTTATAAAAATGGTGTCGTATACAATACAACAACGCGTTCAAATTGTTAAATTATTTTATGAAAATGGGCGTTCAGTGAAAAATGTTTTTAGAAAATATTTACGGGTTGCGTAATCGTCCATCTGAAAGTATTATCAATCGAATTGTTGAAAATTTTCAAGGAGCTGGTTCGGCGGAAGATAAAGAGAAAGATATAGCCGAAGCTGTCGTTTACAAGATCATATTGATTTGGTTCGTGAAAGTGTTGCTGAAGACCCAGAAATGTCCATTAGTTGACGTTCACAACAAGTTGGACTCAGTGAATCCACAACGTGGCGTATTTTACGAAAGTATTTATCTCTGAAAGATTTAGAATATAAGGTTCAAATAACACAGGAACTAAAACCATTGAATCATGCAAAACGTCGTGTATTTGTCAATGGGGTCAAAAAACAACCAGATGAATTAAAAAAGTGCTCAATTTGAACGACCTACGACGAGCCCTCCGATTTTTGGACACATTATTCTTGGCGAAGAAGACAGTTTGGAGAGACATGTGATCACTGAAAGGATGGAAAGACGACGCACATGAAAAACAGCCCCAATGCGTTGGTCTGCCCCTTGATGTAGGTCTAACTTATTATATTTAAAAAAAGTAATAAACAAAAATGATATACCTTATAAAGTCTGATAATATTTCTGACTTAATTATGTTCAATTTTCGATTAAAATCATATCCGTTTTTCCTAACTTATGTTCATCATAAACTTAATGTATATATTAATCGAGTGTTAGGCTGAATTGAAGAAATATATGCCATATACATTTAATAATAACTAAGATATATTGAGGATTGAACTCCTTAAGAAACTTTGTAGGCATAACTGAACCACTTAACTGAGAAGCATGAGTGTAATTATTTTTGTTGTATTATGTTATATTTATACTTTGAATCATTTATTTTATTCTTGTTATTTGGTGTAATTGGGTTAACCCGATCTCAAAAGTAAAACACGTTTAATTATGAAAAACAAAATTAACTAAATATCTACGTTTATATTATATATTAGCTTAAAAAAATAAGGAAAACGATTTTAAGGAATAGTATAACGATATACGCCTACAATTTAAGTCACTAAAATGTATTTTGATAGAGTCTTCTATTTTGATCGGATGCTAACGAATGAAGAGGCGGTATTAATAAAACAAAATCTTATGGATCTTTTATATTTCCCTGTTCATTTTTAACGCCCCCCCCCCCCCCCCCCCCATTCCCTGTAAGAGTACTTCTTTGGCATAATAAAGCAGAAGGATAGGCTTAAACATTCCTGGTATTGGCATTTACGAGGAATACTTTTCCCATGGGTACCATCACGTCACCCTGTCTCTAATTAGCTCTAAACAAAATCACTTCTTATTGATTCCCTGTAAATTCAATCAATCTTGAGTGTATCTTGATGATAGACCTACTTTCATCTATGCCAACATACACCCAGGATAAACTGAATTCGATCACTAGTATGTAATAAAAGGCTAAAAACAATTGGACTTGTATATTGCAAGGATCCCAATCACAAAATACATTTTAAGTCAAATTGAAATATCAGAAAAGTATAGATGAATCATGCAAACGTAAAAATATCAAGCATTTTAAATGAGTATTTTATGAAAATAAATATCCCATAACGGAATCTACAAAGGTTTCTTTGTAGTTTGTCTTCTCTTGGGAAGTTTTCTGCGTTTTTCTTACCAAGTATGGTTTTCTGAACATATGAAGAAGCTGAGAAGTTCCTAATATTATGGCAGTACCCACTGCCTTCCTATCCTTACACTCGACTTACATATATATTTGTTTTATATTTTTGATCGGTTAATAATAGTGGGTTTGAGTTCCTAGTTGGAGTGCTATTGAGGAGAGTTTACTCTCAGAATGGCGCATTTTAATATTGTCCTATTATGAATAATAAATATCAAACAATTAATTTTAAAACATTAGAGATACACAACGATTAAATCAATGATAAAAAACTAAAGAATGCAACATTTTCTATAGAAATCTGGCCCATTTGATCCACGTTTTCCTTGGTATACCTCTTCGACGCACGCCTTTGTTTTCTGACTTGTATATTCGCTTAATCATTCTTTCTTCATTCATTCTCTCCACATGTCGAAGCCATCTTAAAGCTTATTTCTTAATCTACTTTAAACATTAATTTATGATGTCTTCATTACACTAATTTCTTTAAATAGTAATATTAATGTGGATTTTAAGTATTTTGATTTTCTATTTATATTTTGTTAATTTCTTATCAGTTTGTTTTCAAATTTGATATATAAATTATTATATTTTATTTGAAGTGCAAGAACCATTACTGAAAAATGGTTAAAGAATTAAGTAAATTATTTGATTTTAAATCTATTTAAAACTTATTATTATGTTTTATAATAAACCATGAAAAATCGATCAGTATCTTCAGCAGTTATATAATAAAATACAATTTTGCTTAAACAGAATATACAATGCAAAACAATAATACATACCCGTATAGTGGAAAGATTGTTAGATCCTTCTCGTTATTCCTCCTTCAGCCCTTATCGCCGTTCTTTGTACCGGCGCCGCATGCATGTAGTCTTGTTTTAAAAAAGTATTATCCTTACAGTACGAGGGGAGGTGTCAATCGTTTAATTCAAATCAACCCGCGTAGGACAGGGTCCTTTGTATTATCTCTGAATAATGAAATACAAGAATTATTTGAATCTCTAATGAGGAGGTTGCATCGTACAAACTATTCTCAAAGGTTTGTTCCAGATTGCTTATGTTCAGGATTTGGTCATGTTTATGTTCCTATAAATAACGTTTGATATAAAAATTTATATAAAATAAAATTTCCATAAATTTCATTAGCGAATAGGGGAAACTTGGTTATTTCAGGTATGCTCTACTAGTAAACCTGATTTACATAATTTTAAATAGTCAAGTATTGAAAATATCCATTGATTATTAACGGTATAAAGAAATTGAAGTCTAAATTAAAAGGTAAACTTAACATTAAAATTGATCACAATAATAAATTTATAAATTTGCATACAGTTTTTTAGCTGAAGTTTGTTTAGCAGTTCTTCCGTAAAGTTTAGGTTATTGTTATGTCTTTCGTCACGAATTCATTATGCATTATCTTTTATATAATACTGAATATGTAAGCTTCATATTCACCCTCAATAGCAATATTCAGTATTTGTTCATACATCAACACACCTAATTTTTTTCACAAAGCACATATTTACTGCATATTTCAAATAAATTCAAGGCCTGTTTTCAGCTGAGTGTAAACCTTAAAAAAACAAGCCGGTATGCTCCGATCATTTCCCTTCAGAGTGCCATCGGATCTAATATAGTGGTGTAACCAGTGATTTTGCTGGCTCATGCACTTAAAAATATAAATTCCATGACACAGATTCGCTTTCCAACTGAATTTACGTTGAAAAATCGAGGGGATCATCAATGACGAGGCCCAGCATCAACGACAATAAAATCGTACCTACAACCCCTATAATCTAGTTGATACGACGTTTGAATTCAATTCGGTGGTTTCAGGCTCGATTCTCGATGGTACCCAAAAATTTTAAAAACTAATCTGGCCAAAGGTTTTTTATGGTAATAATACTCACACACATGACACGCATTTATGCATATTAGGTCTATCGGCAACGCTCTTCATTACACCCGAATCACCTATTCGTGTATGTAGATAAGTGTATTTAACTGTTTAGTAGCCTCGAAAGTATTCTACATAATATAAAAAACACCTAAACATATGGAGAAACTTTGATTTTGAGCTTTCCCACTCGAAGTGTGAACTGTCGTGGCCCGTCACAGCTAACAATCTTGGCAAATGTCTAGTTGGCCGCACTGCCCTTAACCGCTGGACGGTGGCGATGCTGCGAGCCCCTGTGATTGGCACAGGTGTAAATTCGTTGCCTTGTTAAGCTTTTACGGTACAGCAGTACGATGCATGATTCAAACTCGGATAGTCGCTATCAGATTTTGTTGCGCTTTTCTCGCCCTTTTATCTCCTTCATTGCTGACAGTGGAGCGCGTTTCTTATTTCAATGAAAAATAAATAAATTTTATTTATTCAAATCCGTCATTGTTATATGTATACGAGAATAAATAAACAAAAAATAAATACTGAAACATCAATAACACGAATGTGAACCATTTTTTAAATGCATATGTGTATGGTATTTGCTGCTGGACTAAAAAATATGAGCAAACCTTACTAATTTATTTTATTTTTTTAGACACATTATTAAGATAACATAAAGCATAATACTTACTATCATACTGTAATATCTTCCAAATAGTTAAACAAGAGTTACTCAGATTCGTGTCAATTGCTGTTATTTATTTATTATAAACATATTATGCAATTCCTTTGTAACGGTTAAGTACTCGTAAAATAAATTTACGCGCAACCACTTCAATATTTTCCATGGTGAACATACAGTTACTAAAAGTGCATGGCGCCGCGGTAATGTACTGGACTTCTGTACGGAAGGTCGCCGGTTTGAACCCCGCGCTCTGCTACTCCCCTCGAATGGCACAAGCATTGTTTCCACCTAGTATTCGAGGGTATAAAGATACCCATGACTTCGGACATATTTATTCTTTCTAAAAAGAGAAAAAGAAAACATGCCGGTTTACTCCGATCATCTCACTTTGGCGTGCCATCGAATCCAGTACAAAATGTGAGTTTGCTCACTCAAACGAAAAAAACTTGACAGTACAGCTTAGCTTTCCAGCTGGATTGAAGTCGGAATGGCGAAGGGATATTGAACTACGAGGCCTAGCAACGACGACGATAGTTACTCTAAATAGTCAAGCGTTGCAAAGCGTGAAGGTTCTCCATAATCTTGGTGTCCATTACGACTCTCGTCTTGCATTTGGTCATCATGTGAACAAAATAGTAAATAAATCGTTGGGATTACTGGTAGCCTTAGTGAAAATTCTAGGAGCATTCAAGAATTTGTCATCATTGATGGTAGTATTGTATATAAGTCATAGATAAAAAGCAACCTAGAGTATGTCTCTGTAAAACTGAATCATAACTATGGATTGTACGCTGGTGTAGTTCAGATAGTTTATTGACAACTTTTGAAATGCATGTGCCATAAAAGGGCCACAAAGTGTTCTTTAGTCGTACAGTAATATATTGTTTTTTATTCGATCTTCAACTGCTTCAGGCTTTTATTTATACGTACTTTTAATTTTGTACAACATCTTGAATTGTCTTATACACTCGCCTACGACGCTAGAACGTATTTACTTTAGTATTCTCTCTCACTCTGTCAGAAAACCGTGTTTGTTCAGTATAACTACATTTAGAAGTAACATCGGCTTCTATGACCCAATAGTGAGAATGTGCCAAGAGTACAATGCGATAGCTAACTCGGATGCGGACGGACATATTTAGTTCAACACTGTTCAACTTTAGGATTGTGGTGACTAAATTTACTGAGGAATGGGTGTTTTTTCCCCATATACTGTACATAATTGTATAATGGTAAGATAATGGTAAGACGCGTGTTCCCAAGCCCGAAGGTTGCAAGTTCAATTCCCGATGGAACCCAGATTAAAAAAAAAGGATTCCAGTCTAATTTTCGCTTCAGATCTCTTTAAAATCTTTCTGGTTGGCTAGAAAATATTTCCACATGGTAAGGTTGTATTGTATGCGTCGAAAGTGTAATACAATGGCTGACAATCTCACTCGACCACGAGGAATGGCCTATCGTATCATATAACAAATTACTAATAAACTTCTCGAATTATTGGTATGTCGTGGTGATAACTTATTGTCAAGCAAAGTGCAAACTATTTTAGATCAGTCAACGTGACGTGACCGGGAGGCGTTTTTAATTTATTTTCTATACATATAATATTTTTAAAAATGTCGCTGAAGTGAAAAACTAGATTTTTTTTTCCATTTAAGATATCAACAGCTTAATAAGCAAGCTTTTTTATTTTAAAGCACGTTAAGACCAATTTACATTTTATTTTTACTTTTTAAGCTAGGAACTATTTATTTTTTCATAAATATTTAATTATGAAATCGATTTTATAAACATTTTAAGAAATGATTCAAATAGGATTTATTTAAGGAGGTAACATTACTATGATCTATTTTTTAAAAACATTTTGCAAATTGATTAAAGTAAAATTCCGTTAGTAAAACCGTTGCTTTTATTTTTTTTTATATACGAGTATGTAGAATATATATTACTAAAGTCATAGATTTCCACGTATTTCTGAGTACTAAACGGAGAAATGCTTGCACCGGGCTAAAACCGATGACCTTTATCAAGGAAATACAACGAATTACGGCTTGGCGAAACACCTCAGGCTGTTTTAAAAAATAGTGATGAATAATTTGTTACTGAAAGACAAGACAATTTTATTTGAACTCTGCGCAATAATATGTAATAGGCAGGATTTATTTTATGTTAAATATTATAATTTTCATCATGCTCATAAAGTTACAACAAACTTAAATTTCCAAGTCGGCATTATGCAATTGTATTAATAAAGCAAATTACAAAGTATAATCGACTTGATAAAGCCGGGATTCTGCTTACCTTTTGAGACAAGTTTAAAATGGCGGATTGACAGGGGAAACCGTTGTTAAGAACCGATTTATTGGTCGACCAGCACAAAAACGGTGATTATAAAACACAAGCGCATCGAATACAAAAGCAAGTCGAGCAAATTTTTCTACATTCCCCATGTATAAAGTATAACATAACGAGGATCGGCTCTTTGCCGTGCGTTCACTATAAATATATCCAGACTCAGGCGGCGGGGAGCAATCCTGGAGTGTTGCTATTGAAAAGATAACATCCATACTGTTGGACAAGCCAACAACATGACATAAAATTAACCGGAGAAGTTGCTCTTAAGCCGCGTCCTCACAATATGCTCGTAAGACTTTGTTGTAAAGCACTTCGAGATCGAACGTCCTTGCTTTCGTGTCATCAGATGAAAAGGTTATTCAGAGTCAAATACTTTTTTGATATGAAGACTTTCGGGGATTAATTGGTAGAACGTTTGAATCTCAACGGTAGGATTTTATTTTATTGCATATTTTTATACGTTTTTTAACATTATTTTAATGTGTAATATATGGCGAATTAATTGGCAAGTGGACATCTCTCTAACCAACTATACAATTGTTTTACCAAGTTTTGGGGTGAAAAGAAACAATTTACATTACTGATGTAGAGAAAAATGTATGCAATATCAAAATAACAAAAACAGAATATAAAGCAAGCAACAAACATTTAAAAAAAAAACAATACAAATTTATCAAAGTCATCGATGGGCAGGAGAAGAAAAAAAATATTAAGAAATAGGATGATGAAAAACTAGAACAAACACGCTATGTCACAGAGGGGAGATGAAATGTTTCTTTAATTTGCCTTTTTAAATACGTTGATGATGGTACGAGTCTTGCATTGGATGGTAGCAAGTTTTTTGTCTAACAACATTTACAGTTAAGAAACGACGTGAAAAATTAAGAGCGGTGAACTTGCATATGACATACTCAGTGTCTTAAAACATTACACGCTTGACCAATCTAAGAGTATTTATATAACATCAGTGACCTTGAACTCACATTTAATTTCCGATGGAACCAAAAAAACGGACCCAATTTGTTTTTCTTTTCAAATATGGACTTTATCATTCTGATCGTTTGGAAGAAATTACCACATGACTATTTGCCTGCTTGGTTATACTTGATACATATTAAGTAAGCACACACTATAATATGTCCTAAAAAAAGGAGGAAAGAATGTGTTCAAGTCAACTAAACGCATCTTGAAAATCATTATTTCACAGGTACTTTGGGTTCAATTCCCAGCGGTGACGCAGACTGGAAGTATTTGGATTTATTTGCATTTGTTGTTTTACAAGTGGGACATCTTCAAGGCCCTTACTACTGAACGGTTACGGAAAGAACTGCATGTTTACTTATTTAAGATAATTAGTTGTAAGAATTGTTATCTAGTTATACGTAGTATGAAGGTGTTAATTATTTCTAAGAAATTAAATATTAAGATTAATAAAAGGAAAAAGACACCTAGGAAATTTAAATTAAGTTAGTTCAGTCATAATATAAAAATAAGATTAATTCTTAAGATATCAATTCGTATAGCGGTATAGCTTTCGGAAAATGTTTGTGTTACAGATTTATTTATTGAATAAATAAAATAGTACGTTAATTTAATTTTACGAGTTTATTAGTTATGTTATTGGATTGACAACTTTATCAAACAAAAATCTTAGAAAACTCGCTGTGAACTCCGACGAGTATTTATTTTAAGTTTTACAAGAGATGAACATAAATAGCTTAAGATATATAAATGAATTTTAAAAGAAAAATAGTCGATGCAATTTTTACATATTTTTGACTTATTTTGATAGTCGAAACGCGCCAATGGTGAATTATTCGAATGCACCTTAATACAATGTTTCACCAAGGGAAACACTTGATCAGTATAAATTCCCAAACAATTGGCAACTCTTCAATAAATAAATAAATAAATAACATATTTAAAATGTATTTCATGTACAATATTCAATCAGTTTCCTACACCCATCATTTATAATCATTGTCATTATTACACATTCTATAATTCATACGAATTATTTTTGATTATCCGCAAAATCGATAACCACTGTGACCTGGCAGTTAAGAAGCCCGTCTATCAACCCAGTGGTGTGGGTTTACTCCCATTGGTACCTGTAGATAAAATACCAACGATAAAAATATGAGCAGATTAACAATGTTTTGTTAACTCAAAAAATTAAAACATCAGCAGAATAATACAGAATTTCAAAATACGCGTAGATGAATACTGAAGATGAAAATATGAGTGAATGAAAATTACAATATAAAAATATGAGTGAATGAGTATTACAAATATGATAATATGAGAAGATGAATACGAAATATAATATAAGTAAATGAATACTTAACATGACAGCATTCGTAGATAAATGCTGAAGATGAAAATATGAGTGGATGAATATTATAATATGAATCCTGAAGACGATAATATGAGAAGATAAATACCGCAGATATTATAAGTATTATAGATAAATAGTTAACATGACAATACTCGTAGATAAATACTGAAGATGAAAATATGAGTGGATAAATATTACAATATAAATACTGAAGATGATAATATGAGAAGATGAATACTTGTAAATGTATTTTGTTTTACGTTTTGATTCAATTATTTAGTTTGTAATAGTTGGAAGTAGATGAATCATGTCAATACTCGTAGATAAATGCTGAAGATAAAAATATGAGTGGATGAATATTACAATATGAATACTGAAGATGAAGATATGAGAAGATAAATTCCACAAATAATACGTGTATAAGTAGTTGGATCATGACAATACTCGTCGATAAATGCTGCAGATGAAAATATGAGTGGATGAATAGTACAATATGAATACTGAAGATGATAGTATGATGAGATAAATACCGCAGATAATGTAAGTAGATGAATACTTAACATGACAACACTCGTAGATAAATGTTGAAGATGAAAATATGAGTGAATGAATATTACAATATTAAAACTGAAGATGATAATATGAGACGATGAATACCGCAGATATTATAAGTAGATGAATAGTTAACATGACAATACTCGTAGATAAATACTGAAGATGAAAATATGAGTGGATAAATATTACAATATAAATACTGAAGATGATAATATGAGAAGATGTATATTGTAATTTATTTTTATCAACACTGTTTATTCCACTTTTTTGTAACGGTATAACCCTACCGGTTTCAAGGCTTTCCCCTCATCTGCAGGGGAGCACAAACAAGACTGTTTGTGGTCCCCTGAAGATGGGGTGAAAGCCTTGAAACCAGTAGGGTTATACCGTTACAAAAAAGTGGAATAAACAGTGTTGATAAAAATAAATTACAATGTCTTTGAACCTCCACAACGTTAATGCTTTAACTATAAACAACAGAAGATGAATATTTGTAAACAAATTTTTTTTACGTTTTGATTCAATTATTTAGTTTGTAATAGTTGGATATTAATGTTAAATCTAAAATTGTGAACCATGTTCTCATATATAGCCCTATATTATCCACTTAAACATTAAACATGAAGATCCAATCCCCATAATAATAAAATATATTCAACTTTCTTAATTTTTTCTTTTCATACTGAACCGAATCCCGTTAAATATTATTTTTTAATTGACTAAAGCTATTTAATAATCAACGCCTTCCAACGATGAATTGAATACCATTTGTTTTAGCTACAGCTACTTTTCGTTAGGCAAAATTTTTGTACAGTTTAATATTTTTGCATTTGTTAATAGCGCTGTAAAAATTTGTGACAAGCAGCTACAGAAAAACCGTTAATCAGTTGTAAAACGGTCAAAAAGTAAAATCAACTCTGAAGAAACTTCGTCAAGAATCAAACCTGGGGCGCCCTTTGCTTAACGTGAATGTTAACCATTAGACCATGGACATCAACAGATTTAAAGGTTTTAAAATATTTCAAAAGTATTTCTCAAAGTCTTGAAAATCAAGTTCAGTGGGCGAATATTTTATGAAAAAGATTGTAGATATTAAAGTTTCGCCGCCAGTTTGTCGCGCAAGTATTTGATTTGTGCATCGCAATGTAGACCAAAAGTATGCCAGGTGTTGTGTACATTTGTTTTAATTGATCAAAAAACATAAATTTTATATTTACTCAGCGTTGTCATTATAGTAAAAAGTTGTTGGGTAAAAATGCAAAACAAAAGCATTGGCTAAACAGAAAAACACTGAGATGTTATGTCTTAAATCTATAATTTTATATTTATATTCTATTCAGTGCCCTGATGTTTTCGACCACTAATGCAATTTAAGTGGAAAACAAATCATCATTATAATTACGAGAATATTAAATTCACAAAGTAATTTATTGTTAAATATAATATTATTTAATTTCACGTGATGAAAGCTGAAATTATTGATAAACAAAAAGTTCAGTTCATTTTTCATAATAACTGTTTTACTCGTCCATAAACAAAATATAAAGTTAATCAAATTCTCGTTCATAAAGTGAATTAAAAATACATACATTGTACGTGTACATATATTCCGATGATTCATTTCGATTTACTCTCGAAGTATGGTCAAATACATTCCTCAGTTGATATACTCGTATGCATCATTATTAGCCTGAAATTCAATATTGATACTAAAAAAGAACATAAAAATCATGATACTTTCAGTTTAAAATAAAATGATATTGTTTTCTTTCAAGATTTCTTTGTAGATTTTTTCAAACATCCTATTTTTCTTCGTTATTATGAAATACTTTTAATACAGTCTCTAAATCCTTATAAAATGAAGAAAAAATCTTAGCAAGTACTAATTTAGATCTGGAAAATCTTTTAAGAGTTTTTATTATTTTGTAATCATCGTCATCATTGTCCCCCCATACTTTCCATCAGGAAAACAGGGATGCTATAAAAACACCTTGATTCTGGTGGATATACAGTTCAAAACTCCATATCCTTCCATGCTAGGCACAGACTACGGAACTCCCTATCGTTTTTATCGTCTTCGTTGATGAGCTTCATAGTCGAAGATTCCCTTATCATTCCAACGTCAATTCTGTTAGAAAGCAAAGTTGGAGTTTTATTTATTTTTTAAGTGAGTGAATTGTTGCAGAACAGCAAACTTACTTAACACACCGCTGTACTGGATTCCATGGCACACCTGAAATGGAACACACAAGCAAGATTTTTTGTCCATTTTTGTGTTCACTATAAATACCACCACGGTATTGTCCTTTCGGAGTAGGCAGACATGACAAATTTTGTTACCTTTTTCTCCTCCAACAGTTGTTAATACATGCTTAACTTTTTGTGTTAATTCTCACGTTTCCTTTTAGTGTTTTGGAATCGTTAACCAACGATTCCGAACCCCACCAACCCGATGAATATTTTGGTATCGTCAAAGTGCGTAGGACAGTTTGACAGTTTCAGAATCGTCGTGGGCTTGTCATTGTTCGTGTAATCATCGTTTTTTATCGGCTAATATTTTTGTGTCGTCATTCGTAAGTCTTAGTGTACGCCCAAGCTGTGGGTCCTCATTTCGCATTCCTGCTATATCTCTTTTTTCTCTCTTATGCTGATAATAAAGAATTTAATTCTTGAAGAGTAATCCTGCAACATTTTTTATGCATCTTTTTTATTCAATTCCTTAAACTTTGGTACCTCAACCTTTGATAAATAATACCTTTAAGATTTTTTTACAGCTTTTTCTAATATCACCCTTCTCATACCCATATTTTACTTATAAAATGTTAACTATTTTTTTTCGTATCTGAATTTCAATTTTGTAACACAAGTGCGCCAATAACACAAGTAATCTTAAACCTGGCAGGTAGTAAACCCTTCTGGCTGGAGCTTGGCATCAGATGATCATTTTCATGCACTATACAACTTTCCGTAGCTTGTTTCAGGAATTCCCAATTACTGTTAAAATAGTTCGACATAGGAACTGTGTATACTATTATCGTTGCAAGTACTGTTGTAATAAAGCTAATTTCAGTGTTAAAAATTCGAAATAATTATTTTTCTAATCAAAAGCAGCGGCTGCTAAAAGTACTTTGTTATATATGTAATAACCGTAAAAGATTTGTCATTCTATTTTATATTCTACGTTGTTAACACCCATGTTGAGATATGGCCTCCTAAATTTCTTATTTCAACTTACCCTAACCCTTAAAACCATTCTTTTATTTGAGATTCGCAACCAAAATACCATTTTCAAATTGGTCTTTCAACAAAGTCTCCACTGTAGTCTTTCGTACCTGATGTCCAATTGTTTTTATTAGCCCCTGCTTCATGAACCCCTTGAATGTAGTGAACCAATCTGAGTTTTTGCAGCTTCGTTTAGACGGAAAGTTTGAAAGCACAATAGGTGTATAAACTTCTCTGTATATCACTCGTCAGACGTCTTCAGCGTAAACTGATCTATATATTTTAACCCTTCGTTAAAAACTGTTCAAAATTTAGTTTGACTTAACAAAGGTTGTTCACGCTTTACATCCAGATTCCAAAACCAAAAACTCAGAACCAGATGTGTTTCTAGAGTGTCACATTTGCATCAGTATTTTTCATGCATAGAGGTAAATATTTTGATAATCTGCTCGAACATATTATGCATTTTTGTACATTTAATTAACAGTTTACATTTTATCTATTGTTAAAACTCCAACAACTTCCTGATTTTCAGATTTTGGGCTATCGGAATTTATACAATGGCTCTTATTAGCTGCTTTTAAGTTGTGTTGAAATAACACGTTCATAAGATTTATATGAAACTATACTATGTATACTTTTATTGATGATTGTTATTTAATTTCCAATACCGCTTTGTGACTTCGTGAATAAAAAACGATTTTTATTTTCTTCTTGGAACATCACTATACGCCTCCACACTAAAATATCAATATTATGAGAAAATAAATTAAGGCTGTAGTTTATTGTAGAGATTTTGTATAACTAAAAACAAAACAAAAGTTTTTTAAATAATACTCGTATAACGATCATGGAGTTAGTAATAAGTATCATTCAGGTTTTCCGCTTGTCTTCTCATTGAAGTTTAGTTATTTAACTTGTTACAGTATCAAGTGTCAATATCATAATACATTGTCATAATTCAGTAAAAATAAGTGAAAATTGTATGATAAATAATATTTGTACAACATACACCCATTTTATGATGAGTAGGCAAAAAAACAGCGCGCCATAATTTCCCGTAATACATATTTCGCCTCTTAAATATCCATACACCTTTTCATAAAACTTCTTCGATTTCTCTGATTTCATTCTTTTAAAATATAATTCACTTGATCCAACCATGCTATTCTTGTACTTCGTCTACCATGCCTTCACATTTCCACTGTACATTTGATTTGTTAGTCTTCATTCATTCGTTCTTCATTCATTCGTTCAAACCATCTCAGAAAGTTCTTGTCTGCTTACTCAACACATCAGCCTTAAGTTCACATTATCCCTAATGAATTCATTTCATGCTCGGTACTGCATTATCCCATCATGTATTTATATCAGTGCACGCATATCTACTGCATTTATTATGCTTCTTTCAGACTTTTTTCACGTACGTTTCACTCCCATACATCAATGTTGGAACTAAAATACAGCTGTTAAGTATTATCTTAGCACATTTCGATACTTTCCAGTTCGAGTTTATATGTTTCAGTGCCTCGTTGGTTTTTCTTATCGTTACATGCAATTCGATATCTCTCGTTACTCATCCATCATCTGAGAAATACTATAGTAGCAGAATGATCCACCTTGCTTTAATGTCTCCTTGCTCGCCCTTATCGCATTAACTTTTTCTTTCGCACATTTCTATCGCCATGACTTTAAATTTGCTGCTGTATCGTAATTTAGAAGATATTTATAAGCTGAACAAATTCGTTTAAATGCGTTCTCTTAGATTAATACACGTGGTGAAAATGTATGATAGAATACGGAATGAAGGGCTTTAGTATGAATGTGAACGTAAGGCTGATGTATTGAATAAGGTAAATAAAAAAACACAGAGATGGTTTAGGCTCGTAGAACGAATGAATGTAGAAAAACTAACAAAACATACAGGGCAAATGTGATTTAAAGACGTTGTAAAATCAGATTAAAGAAAGTATGGTTGGATCAAGAGATACTTTGAAACAAACAAAGAAAAGTGAGAAGTAAAAGAAATCGTTGAAGTACAAGTATAAGGTTGGTTTCTTTTAAATCTAATAAATTGATTATTCCTAATCAATACAACAGGATGAGATATTATAAATGAGCTTTAGCCATTGCTGGTCATGTGGCGTAGGATGGTAAACATTCTTAGTGGTATAGGTAGTGTGGTAAAAATACGGGTGGTGTGTGCAGCTTTAGGAAACGCTTAAAAACAACATGTTTTGGGAATCTTATCAAAATTTATGATTACATGTGAATACTACACACATATGATACACAATGCTATAACTAAAGACGAATGTGTTACAAACGCATATCTGAAGATCTTTAAAGGTTTCTTTGAAGTTCGCCTTCCCTTGTTAAGTTTTCTACGGTCTTTTCTTACCAAATATATGTTTTCTGAACACATGCTGATGCGGAGAAGTATTTATCCTATCGTTTCACTCAACTTACATTTATTTATTTTGTATTTTTTTATCTGTCAATAGTAGTGGATTCGAATTCAGGGTAAGAGCGCCCGTGAGGAGAGTCCGCTATCTAAACTGCGCTGTGTAAATTGTCCTTCCATTGCTATTAATATTATATCATAGTTGTATGAGATGATGTAAAAAAATTGAAGAGGCGAAACATGTAATTAAAGATAATAAAGTCTGGTGCTTTATCCTCACTGTCTACCTTGGCAAATAAACAACGTTATGGTATGTATTATTATATATTCGTAAATTGTGTATTTTTGCAATTGTATGTATTGTGTTTAAATTTTTTACTTAATATTTTTCAATTAATATAACAAATCAACATTACCCATACTACAAAAGCAATTTATAAAGACAAATCCCTTTATTATCAAAAAGTGTCAAATTATTTATTATTGATCAAGTCACCAAAAATATTTTTGTCATTCCTCTACAACAGCTCTAAATGGCCTGCACAGTAATGACCGTCTTCACGTATCGAAAGTATCATTACGCTCTTACAAAACCTCATTGGTTTCTTCGGGTTTTTATTTCTCTTGTTCTAAAAATATTATATTATTTTTATGGTTTCATTTCAAATTTCGTTTTTAATACAACTCCATATTGACTACCACTGTCACCTAGTTTATAAGACGTTTGCATCTCAAGTCGAGGATTGTGGATTTGATTTCCGTGGGTACCCACTTTTTCTTTTTTGTAACTTATTTAATGTGGTATATTTGCTGTATATTTATATATAAATTTGTAATGCTCTCCTGAGATCTGTTTTTGTCCTGATGTTTTACGAGTGTTGGATTGAGTAGTTAGTAGTTATTATGGGCATATGAACTGAAGACTTTCTTCTATTTGGCAACGTTAGAACGAGCATATTGAGGTGGTTTGGACATATTGAACAAGGTACTAAACATATTTACAATGCGAATGCGAGTAGAACAGAAAGACTGAAAAAGTATAGTAGAAACAAATTAACAGAATTTCCAAAGAAAGAAATATAAGGATTAAACAATACTGAAAGGGCTGTACGAAAACATGTATGAATATTGAGAAAACGAAAAACGCATATCGAACGTTTGAAATCTCGCTTTTTCTGCCTAACTCCATAAAATATGTGTGATCATTTGACGGTTTGTACCATATACAGGTTATTTGGAGTAAAAGTAGGTTTTTATATGAAAAATCAAACATAATGCAATTATAATAAAAATACATCTTATAAATTAGCATTTAGAGAGCGAGCTCTTCTCAAGAGCGCTATAAATCAGAATGTGATCCCACTATTATTGAGAGAATTAGTACATGTATACATATTCATACATTATTTGAGTGTAAAAATAATAATGTAGTGACTGCGGTCATTAATTAAGGTACTTTTCCGCATGTGTATATATTTAAAAAAACATGTTTAACTAAAAAGAAACCTTTGTAGAACTTCCAATGTGTGATAGTAACAGATTTAGTTTTAAGTTTAGTGTAGTGTTCAGTATACAATAATCACATCATCATTTTTCTAAGACCTCCCAAACAGGGTTGTCTGTAAAGGTTTCCTAAAGTTGCACATGTCACCCATATCTCTAATACAAAGACGCAAAAAATTCCACGCCACAGGACCAGCAACGGGATAAGTTCTTACATAATACCCGCTCTATTGGAATTTATTAGATGAAGAAGAAAACGTGACCTTAAAGTTCTATTTCTCTCCATAAAGTGAAATTAGCTTTTTGGAAGTAGATTTAGATTTAGGCGTATCTTGTATGACAGTTGTAATTAAGCACAACCCAAAGGCTAGGGAAATAAGCCGAACTAGGAGCGTATTGTTTTATATTTAAAAAAAAACTAATTTAATGACAAGCAAAAATTCGTTAAAATCAAAACACAACCATAACCTCATGCCATTAACCCAATGAGCTTTGCAGAAGCAACCAAAACATACAAGTAGTCAGCGGCAGCAATAGATGGCGGTTTCGGTGCGCGAGACCAAGAATGCAGCCTCCATTACCATACAATGGAGCTCACCAGAGAGCCGAGCCCACACCCTTACCCCTTCATGTATGGCAGATTTGAAAGGGACACAACTAACTCGTGTTGTTATATCGGCTTGGTCATATTCCCGCGCGGCTCAAGGAACCGAGCAAACGTATCCAAAAAGGACGAATAAGGTAAATGATACTTGTTTAGGACACAAATGAAAAATAAATGTTTTTCATTATTTTTCATACATATTAACTTTCAACAAATCACTCAAAATTTCATGTTGTAGGTAATCTACCTAATATAATTACCATTAACATCCAAAATCTTCCGACCTGAACAAGTTGGAGCGAATATGGACAGACTTAGATGGTCATACAACTCATACAAAGTTTTAGCATTTAAGACAATTTTTCTCGAAGTCTCCTTTAGTTTCTTTTCACTCCCAGCTTCCCAAGATCTGATTACATATTATAAAAAAAACTCTTTTTCTGTCTACCAAGTGACTTCCTCTTAATACAAACATATAAATTTAAAATAGTGTAAGGGAAAAAATTAATACATGGTGTTTAATTAAAAACAAAATGTTTGACTAACATACTGCAATTTTTTTTATTCAATCGAAATATGTTATAGTTTTGAAACATTAATGTAAAACGATATTTTTTTATACATTTGCTATTTCCAAGAAGATAAAATATTACTTGGGGATATGAGTAAAAAATTAAATAAAACTGTTTTTACACTTTTCAAATTTTAATTCATGACGAGCTTTTTTTTTATCAGAGAAATACAAGTTTAATTATCATTAACTAACTCAAGTCGCAATTGAAACGCAAGAAATTCAATATTTTTTATTTAATTAAAACTTGTAATTAATGAAAAATGAGTATTTGTTTATTATTTAAATGTTATTATTCTGAAGATAAAACACTTCTAAAGAAAGTAAATAAAGAGATTTCCATAAAATAATAGTAATGCCCTTTGTGGCCTAGCTGGTAAAATGCTTAACATTTACCTGGGGGCTCCGGGTTCAATTCTCGATGGTTACCGAAAAAAAAATTGGTCCTAGTCTAGTAAAAAAGTTCTTTTGATAACAATAACTAGATGTTGCGAGTATTATTGCTTTATCATGTAAGGAGTAGAATTCTCAATACGAACCGCAAGTTTCGAGCTTTTCAAGTGGTCATTAAATTCAAAGATTCCGTTAATGAGGCTGGCTACGTTATTCACTATGTTCGAATCACCAATCCGGATATGTTGAAGGGTTAAAGTGTGAATGCAAAAAATAAAGATTATGTTATAAAATAAATAAATTCTAATTTTTCTCGTATTAAATCATTTGAAATAAAAATATGAGGAAATAACTTAAAATCCAAATTATGTTATCACTGTCTTTATACCCGTCAGAAAGTCAATAAGTGGTGCAGATACCCAGTTTGACGATAATCGCGCATCGCACGCGTTGACGTTTGCGTACTCTCAATAACGCGCGCGTCCGAAATTTCGCGAAATCCATTTCAGGCGTATTTATCTTTGGCATATCAATACAACGCGGGAAAACTATTGAAATCGCCGATCCCAGGAGCGAACAAATTATTTATAAGTGATTGTTCATTGGAGCATTAAAGGCAAGTTGCGGTTAGTAACAAGATCAATGGAACATCAATAAACATACATATTATTTGAATAAATGTAGCATAAAGAAAACAATGATATAAGCAATTAAATTTCAAATAAATTCTTCATCTTCTTTTAGTCGTAGTTTCTTGAAGATCTGTGAATTGAATAGATTATTTGACTCATCTCTTCTCGGTCCTGAATTATAATTAATTTATTTTATAAAGCTTACAGGTTAAACCCAATTACATGTAAAGCTTAAAGAGAAATGTTTGCAGTAACAAAAAAATGACAAGCAATAAATATGATTAAGTCAAACAAACTACCATTGGTAAGAAAGCTCAAAATGCTTTAATTAAAAACATTTTCTGAAATGTTGAAGATGTCAATATCCGAGGCCCTATTAAAAAATGACAGCCCGCGTAATAAAGGCACTTGACAAGTTTGTTCTACTTGTTGCCAGTCAAAATATATCAATATTTCTGCACCTTGAATAATTGTCAGGGACGTAAAACCATATATTTTCTAATATAGTTGGATTAGATGTTGCTCTCGTCAGCCACTAAAGTACATAAAATGAGACCCTCACATCCCTCCTCAAGCTCAAAAGGTAGTATCTCAACATATCAAGAAGAAACCTTTTAGGATAGAGCCACAGGTAAAAACTGTTCTCACGTAAGCAAATATGTCACAAATTTATTTTAGATTTCCTTCAACACTAGCGAATAACGAATCCCTCGCGGACTCCAAATCAATGCTCCACATTCTTACTTGCTACGTACTATCGCACTGCAGAGATATCTGAGAACATATCTCCCTTAAACGGCTACGAGACTCGTATAAAAAATCCTAATACTCTGTAAACAGACTGACACAGCTTCCCCACGTAAAGATAAAATAAAAAAGTCGTCTGTTAAAATGAATACACAAGTCGTTGATGCATTTTACTTTCTGAATTATAAGACTTCTCAGAGTGTATCTAAAAAATTAAAAACTATTCTATGGAAAAGGTAAGAGCATACATTTCAAAATACTGAAATTAAGGCTATTGATTGGTTTCACTCCCAAATAATTCAGTATTTTGATATGACGGCCAATGATGAGTACGGCACTCAATGATTCATACATTTGATTCTTTGATTTAGCATATCCAATGAAACGAACGTATGAAATTCCTTCATATAAGTTTATCAGGAAATATGTGAACGACTTTAATAAAGATATTCTTTCTTTTTATAGTTGTACCACTTCTACAGAACTGTCTCTTCCATTTTGGACGATCTTGGTAAGAATAATCCCATCCTTCCTTCCCCCCAGTTACTCCAGGCTCTACCTGTATTTGTCTCATATTCAGTTTGAAATTATAGGTGTATATTCTTACTCGATAAAAATATTTAAACAATGCTAGTCATACAGACATTTATGTAATACTCGTCAATATCCACATTGTTAATATATTATAGGTATATTGAAAATCAATCGAAACTTCAAGCTTTGATAAAGTAGGCACCGTAATTATTATATTTCATGGTGTTGAAACAAGGACCATGAAAATCAAAATGCCAATCAAGCTACAAGCATTTTAAATGTGGATTCATCGGAGAATGCTAAAAAAAATTGTTTCATTGTACTTCAAACTCTTAAATGAAAAATTGCCTTCCTGGGTCATATATTGAGAGGAGAAAAACACCACTTACTTAAATTAATGTTGATGGACAAAATTGAGGGTCGATACAGAATCGGTGAAAGATGCCTGTTTTAGTTGGTTACGTATTGTAACAGTTATCCAGATCGTTGAGGAGTTGTTCCATGCCACCGAAGATACAGATATTTTCACCATCATCAAGGGAATCAGACACAGCTCATGAAGATGAAGACGAAAGTACACAACTCCCAGTTAATTGTTGCATGTGTAATTAACACAAAGTGTTAATCAATAAACTCGTTACAGACTTAACCTCTTTTTTAATTAATTTTCTTTCCTCGTCATACACTTAAGGTTGAGAAAAAAAATCTTCACAAAGAAATACGTTCCATGTTATCGTAACAAATCCATAAAATTCGTTGATAAAATATCATCATCCTGTCGTATTGTTCATGATTGAGCATCGTGACTCCCATGATAGCCTCTGACGACTCCTCTCCATCTATTCCTGCATTCCGCGCCTCAAAGAGCAGTTGTTAAGGATAGTCCAGTTGCGTCTCTCACTTGGTCAATCCAACGTATTAGCATTCTTCCTCTTGTGCGTCGTCCTTCCCCGCCTCCAATAACCCCAAACCTCTCCAAACTATCTCCATGGTCACGAATAATGTGCCCAAAGAATTGGAGGACTCGTCGAAGGCATATTATTGACAATCTGTCGGAGATTGTCAGTTCTTCGAGAATGGAGACGTTAGTTCGCCTTGCTGTCTATGGAATTCGTAACAAATTTCATATGGAGCTATTCTAGGTGTCTTACTTGCTTTCAGAGTCCAAATCTCCGCACCATACATGAGTATTGCGAAGCGAGATACGTAACTTGACGCATTTTTGTCGTAATGGTGACAGAAAAAATATATGAATTTTTATTTCCAACGATATAAATCAGAATTTAAAAAATGATATCTATCAAATATTAAAATTGATCGTACATCGTATCCTGCCTACACGCCTCTATCAGAAAGAGAAGCCTCGACCTTCAGAGCATATTCCATATATTCTTCGTAGCTGCCTACGGTCGAGTGAGACAATATTTACGCGGCCGGTAGCCTGATAAACAGCAAAACCCTTTTATTACGCTCGGCCGTTGTTCGAGATATTGGTTTTGTGTTCGATATCGGCGCGCGTAAATCCCAATGTGTCGCGCCCGTTGATTATGGGAGCACCTCAGCCTCTCAAGTGTATTTACACCGAGCGTGGTTTATACATTTTATCTTGAATGATGGTAAACCAGGAGACGTAGGTTACCGCTAAACAAATTACATTTGGGAGCGAAAGATATTCAGAACTCTCCCTGTATTTTGCTGTTAGTTTATGAAGAAAGTTCTCAGAAAAAATAACATAAGAAAGAACCATATTTGACAACTATATCGATGTATTGCCTGATTATTCAAAAGGTTTTTATTTTTTAATGTTGTATGTATGGTCCCAAAAACAAATTTTAACATTAGAGGTCGTTAAAATCAATTCATTTTAATCATTAAAAATCTTTAAGTTCTGTCCACATGTATTACTGAGTGAATTACGTGAGTCTTAAGAACCTTGTTAATTATAATAAATTATTAAGAATTCTCATAAAAATCTTCAACGAGTAACACTAAGGTCAAAACATAAGTATAACATAGGTCATAAAATATATATTTTTAGAAATGAAATACTTAAATTGTACGCATTCGAAAACTTTAATTGATATTTATAATTACAAATAAATTGAGTGATACAGATTTATTCTTTTTAAGAATAGATATGACCGAAGTCATAGGTATCCTTATACCCTCGAACACTAGGCGGAAGAAGTGCCTGTGTCGTTCGAGGGGAGTAGCACAGTGCGGGGTTCGAACCGACGACCTTTCGCACGGAAGTCCAGTGCGTTATCGCGCCAACATGCACCTCGATTAAAGACCATAAACCTTTTTTGACTTATAATCTTTCTATCAACATAATTACAAACAAGCTATAAAAACTTCGAACATAATTAAAATACTTGAAGAAAAATTATCACAAGCAGGAAGAATAGATTGAGGAAATTACCTCAAATGAGAATTTAATAATATTCAAAGAATTAAAGGCAATAATGAATGCAGATAATATTATGAAAGTTAGTATTCCTGCTTTATCCATAATTCGGATTTCGATTCCCAACTGAGTTAATTTCAAGGATACATTTTACATCAAATTTAGTTTATATTACATTTTATAAGTAACTCGCATACTGTTTTACATATTTTTATTGAATGTGATGATGGTGGGTTGCATTGGTTGATGAGCCGTTGGACTTCTGCCTGAGGGTTCGAATTCGATTCAAGATGATTCCAAAAATAAAAAATGGTCGGAGTCTGGTAAAACAGTTCACCTAGTAAAATAATGGTACGCACCGAGCATTTTTACATCTTGACTCCGAGTTCAGTACCAACTCTAATATTTCGTAACTCAAAAGCTTCAATATTGGGACTGAAAATAATGTTATCTCCCAGCGACGCTCTTCAATATGTCTGAATAACCTATTTGAATACGTTAAAGGGTACCATATGGAAAATAAGAATTAATAATTTAAATCTAGCTACTTGAAAAACATTCTCATCGAAATATCAAACAAATCTATCAAAAGCGTTAACTCAATGCTACTCACCGGTGATAAATAAATTGTATTTTTGAACTTGCTGATAAAACAAATCAAAATTGTTTTCTCACATGTACTTCAAAATAAATCTAAAGTTATTGAAATTCTATTTCATATACGAGTATATGAATTGAAGAAACGTACAGTTTATGTTCAAACTATTAGTTATCAGGGAAGAAGCAAATGGCAGACGGTTGCAAAACCATTTACAGAAGTGGCAGCTGAAGATTATGAAAAGACAGTCTATGCTTAGGAGACAATGCGAACATATTTCTAGAATTAATGATAATAGCAAAAGTTCTTACCTAAACATAATAATGTGCATACTGTGATCAATTGCTCGTAATTTATATTTGTTATGCCATTGTCAATCTCTGGGTTCTAAAGGAAAATAATTAAATATTTTTTTTAAAGTTTTATTTGACAACTATCAAAAGCTTCATGAAAAAAATGAACAACTAAAAAATTTACATTGATGATTTATTACCATGTTATTAAACCTCGATATATTTACAGTTTATTTTTAATTCATCACATTTTCAAATAAATACAGATAAATGCATACGATAGTAATTTTGTGTATGGATCAAAATAATTATTAATTGATTCGATATTACATTGCATCTGATACATAAATGTGAAAAAATCTACACAGTAACTAAAATTAAAGTGACAGATCGGTTTCGCTTTACAAAGCTAAAGTTTAACAATGCTTTTGTAAAGTGAAACAGATATGTCACTTTAATTTATGTTATTGTGTAAAAAAATCACATGTAAGTGTCAAATAATTCTGTAAGTATCAAAAAAAAATCAACGAAATCAGAAACATGTAACCTCCGTTGATTGGAAGAGAATACTTTATTGTAATAAACCTATCAAATTGTGCTGTATACAACCAACATAAAATAAAATTGTGCTGTATACAACCAACATAAAATAAAATTGTGCTGTATACAACTAACATAAAATGAAATTGTGCTGTATACAACTAACATAAAATGAAATTGTGCTGTTTACAACTAACATTAAATGAAATTGTGCTGTATACAACTAACATAAAATGAAATTGTGCTGCATACAACTAACATAAAATGAAATTGTACTGTATACAACTAACATAAAATGAAATATATTAAAGTACAAACTAAGAATGAGATTCTATGAAAAGAAGCTAACAATTAAAACAGTAGTTTTGAAAAAAATATAGCGACTTGTAGCTAATAAATGGAGATTTTGTATTATAAAGTTATACTTCATTTTTGTTTAAATAAATATTATTAAAAAAAACTTTCAAATATTTTAAAGCAATCATTGTTTAATTTTTTCTCACTTCGATTAAGATTCAAAACAATTTCAGTAACAATAAGTTTTATTTTCCGACCACAACACTTAATGGTTATAAAGTCTTTATATTTATATTCCCACAGTAAATTAACTAAGTGTTGTTCTTCATAAATCTACAAAACATAAACGATACATCAACACCTCGCGGTTAGAGCGTTGATCAAATTTCGTTAAACGGCATAAGATTAGAGAAAGGTTTTGTGTGTAGCGCCGCTCCGCTCCGCTCCAAATGCAATTAACCTCGTGTCAAAATCAACTAAATATAATATTAAAGATGTTACGTGCCAGACAGATGCAATTCAAACTCGTCTACTTGCACCCATTGCATTCAATATTTTGAACTTTTAGATAAGTCTATTCAATTATTTACATATTTGTTATTAAAGATATTTCAATCTAATTGTAGAGATGTTTTAGTTATTTTTAAGATTCAATAATATTAATTATGATTAGCTGTAAACCTATTAAATTTTATTCATTTGATTTATGTTCAATATATTTTTTCTGGTTTTAATTTTCAATCGTACCTACTCTTCCTCTTTAAGGATTTTTTGCGTGTTTATATAAATGCAGAAGATTCTTGAAAATTAAATATAATTATTTATATTCATTTCACTTAAATCAAATAATGAAATAAAAAAATATTTAGTATACAACGCTGTTTCGAAAATGAACTCTCCTCAAGGACGATCCGACTCGATTCAAAACCACTATTATTGACAGTTTGAAAATATTACCAAATAAATATATATACCTACGTTGAGTGTAAGTATATATACGACGACCTCCGTGGCTTGGTGGTAAGACACTTGTCTGCCGATCCGGAGGTTGCGGGTTCGATCCCCGCTGGAACCCAAATGTTTTTAAATAGGATTCCAGTCTGGTTAACACTTAGGGCCTATAAAAACATATTTCTGGTTGGTTGGAAGAGATTGCCACATGGCAATAAACTCGTCAGGTTAAAAAAAAAAAAAAAAAAAAAAAAGTATAGAAAGGTAGTGAAGTGTACTTCCCCACATCTGTATATTTTTATATAGAAAAATATATTTAAAAAAAATCGCAGAAAACTTACCATGAAAATATGAACTACAAAAAAAACCTTTGAAGATCTTCCGATATGTGTTAGTAACACATTCGGTTTTACGTTGAGTGGAGTGTAGTGTGCACTACCTTACCATTACAATGGTTCCATTCCATGTAAATTGTAACTAATAACTTAACTATCACTGGCAACATACTTCTATCCCAAAGTTTAAAAGAATATTAATTTGTATGATTCATATTTACTATGAAAAAAAAAATCACTCTTATAAGTTTTTATTTAAAAATACTGTCATGATGCCAATATTATTGCTTAAAAAGAAAGCGTTAATTTTTAGATCAATACTTAACTGTAACTTCATGACAATATTAAAGAATGGATAGTGGGAAAAAAAAGAAAATATTAAACTCTTTTAGATAGCTGTTATTGTATTTAAATACAGATTTCCTTTCATGTGGGTGTATGTGATCAGAATTTCTGAAACTTAGACGCCCTGCTGTGCCCTTTAGTAATATATGGTATTTTGATCCACTGGAGGGTTTTATTTCAAACTGACAGAAAAACACAATTTATTGTGGATTTAGTTACCAACCAAAGTTATTTTACATTTAAGAAGACATAATTACGATACGAATAGCATGAAACGTGAATATTTATTTCAGAATCCTTAAACATTTTTTTACTTCTATATTCAATCTTAATTAAAAACATACGTTTATTTAAACTATGCAAAACGTATGTTCGAATTTAACTAAAAACAGATACACGATTATATTGCGAGATATACTCGTATACATGTTTTTAGCTAAGAGGTGCATAGCTGCAAATTATGTCACCGATTTGAATAACACGGATATTTTCCACAGAGTATTCGGGATATAAGCATACTTTTTTAAATTAGTTCAAATTCGTTCTTAAAAAAAATAAAAGAAAAATAATTAGTTTTTTAAAACTTATTTTTCTGTTCGATTCGTAAGTTGCCCTAACGTGACAAAACACTCTTTTTATTAACAAAAAGCATTTAGGCAATCTTTTTTATAACAATAAAATTTTCTTTTGTTTCGATTTTGGACAAAATCTATTTTGATAATAACTGTAATTTATACATTCCATTATTTATTGTTTATTTTACATTTGACGCAAGTTTAACGCAATTACATCAAACAAGAAGAAAAATTCTAAATACTTGTATAATAAAATGTCAACAGGAACAATAATACTTATGCTTTCTTGTTAAGTGACTCAGTTATGCAAAAAATGTTTATTGAGGATTTTAACCCTCAATTTATCCACGGAGATACGAAAGATATCGATATCGGAAAAATCATTCAACAATGTCATTTCGCGTGCAAGTGGTGATTTATATCTCAGTTCGTGAGGACGGCGAAGAAAACAATCGTAATTCACGAGGGCGTAAATAATTGTCCGGTACATTGAACAAAAGTTTAACACTTAACTAAGCTAGTTTTCCAGTTATTAATTTATTTATGAATAAAAATGCGTATAGATCCCTATTGGTACCCGTTGAAAAAATGTGTGATATGACCATGGGTAAAATTCGTAATATTTTGATTTTGCGCATGAATCTCTTGTGGGTCTTTTCGAAAGAGAAGTTTTAAAATAAACATAATTTACTTTTAGGTATTTAAGTATACAAACCATTACATACAAACCATTACAGTTGTAATTTAACTCGATGATACTAGCAATAAAAAACAGAAAAAAAGTAAACCCCGAAAGTCGTCGAAATCGACGACCTTCGTAGCCTAGTTGATAAGACGCCTGTCTACCGACTCGGGTTCGATTTTCACTGAAACTAAGATTTAAAATAAAAAAGGTCTTCAGACTACTATAGTTTTCATTTAAGGCCTCATAAAAATCTTTATGATAGGTTAGGGGAGATGACCACATGACTATAATCCCACAAGGTTGCACTGTGCACATAGAAAGTGTAATACATGATTTGCTCGGGCGCTGCTTTAACTGTCAAACCTGATTAGTTTAATAATAGTGGATACGAGTCATGAGTAAGAGTGCCCTTCAAGAGAGTTTGTTCTCAAAATGGCGCTATTTAAAATAGTCATTTGAATTTATTTAAATGAACATAAGTAAAACGAAGTAACTTTTTCCAAATATATACAGGTGGGTTCCATTATGTCAATGTATATACAATTCGCTAAACATATAATTCTTATAACTCACCGTCAAATCTAAAAAGTACATAAAATTAACTGTTAAATCACACACGTAATCTGATAATGGCTCTAAACGACCCATTACCCCTGGTTTATCAAACAATAATAATAATTTTAATATTCTTCAACAGAATCAACATTCCAGTGCAGGTGCGTGGTGGGTATCCACTGTAAAAAGCGGGGTCCATTGATACTATTTTTTGTCACTCCGATATTAATATGACATACGAATGTATTCTTAGACAAACCGAATTGATAAATCAATCAAACTCTCCGGCCTCGAACAGATATTATATATTATATGTTTGAGATCACATTTTGATGTTAATTGAAATGTATACCTAATCCTTCTACTGGTCGGATAGCGGTTGTTCGTTAGTAATTATTTTCTATACCCTTTATCAACGGTCAAATTTTGGTCATATACAGAAATAAAAAAAATAAACATCTATTTTACATGTTTTGAAACGTTCGCAGTTCTTCGTATGGGTTGTATTAGTACTTTCAGATAATTGTAATCTGTGGTTTTGGTAATGCCGATTTTTCGAAAACGTTGCAGTTTTCCTCTTACGGGCTTATTCCTAGTCACTCATAATGAAGTTTACTACAAATTTGCCCTGAAGATGAAACTGTAACATTTTCGAAACATCAGAATTATATACAAAACCATATGGTACAACACTTTGAAAGACCGAAAACAACTTTCTTTTATTTTTCTTGCATATGGTACCCTTTAACATATACGAATTGGTCATTGTATGTATTGAAGACTTTGACCGGGAGGTACTATTGACGAAATTTATAGCTAACTTGGTAATAAGACGTTTGTTTTCAAACCCGTGGATTAGGGATTAGGATTCCTGTTGATGCGCAATTCTTCGTGCGAGTTTTGTTACCAGATGAAATATTTTACCAGTTTAAAACCATTTTTTGGGATTTGAAAAAAAACCTCCGGGAGTAAGTCATGCATCTTACCAACTAGACTATGAAAGTCGTTGTATTACTTTACAAGTGCAAACCTAAAACGATATTTCACAACGGTGTCAAAATACATCTTTTAGGATCAAAATATCAAATCTCATCATAAGAAACCTTCACGATAAATACGAATATCTATACCAACTCGAAGCAATTCAACACGTTGAATATCAACTCAAAACATTTAAGCAGAGATGAGAAACAACTTATAGCAAATTAAAATTTAGGAAACCTATTTGAAACATTTCAATAGAGAAGATAACACACCTGAAGAAGTATGAGAGCTGGAAGAAAGAAAAATCTGAAGTGATTCAACAGGGTGAAAAATCAACCCAAAACATTCCATCAGAGTGGAAGGTTTAACCAGAACATTTCAAATGAGACAAAGACGATCTCGAAGAATTTAAATAGAAGAAAAACTATTGAAGAATGTTAAGTATTTATCAGCTGAGAGCTAAAAATGTTACAATATATGCATACCTACTCGAACATATGATCACGACATATCTCTTTTGAGCTAGCGAAAGATGATTGAGTTCCCAACTTTCTATTGTCTCACTTATTCCTATTCTCTCACTTATTCCTATTCTCTCACTTATTCCTATTGTCTCACCTATTCTTATAGTCTCACAGTTTTGCTTTTATTAAATTTAGACAAAGTAAAAAAGTACAATATATTGAAATTTAAAAAACCTATTACTTAGGATAAATAGATATATTAATATACACGATTAGGGTATGATTATGATAAAAACATGAGAATTTCGCTATCAAAATATAGCCTTGGGAATAGAAAAGAATCACAAAAAATTACGAGAATACATATTATAGGCAAGTTTCAAAATTAAAATAATCAAGCTTCTATGAAAAAGTCCTCAAAGCAAACCATAATGCAAACTGTCAAAAAATTATCAAGGCAAGTTTCAAAATAAAAATAATCAAGCTTCTATGAAAAAGTCCTCAAAGCAAACCATAATGCAAACTGTCACAAAATGAAAATCGAAGTTTTTGTGATTTGGCTGATAAATAAAACGATATTTTGTGTAACTGAAAATTAATAAAGGAACATAAAAAATATGTAGAAAAATACAATACATTATTCAAAAAAACAAACATCGATTGGTAAAATGTTTACTCTCGCAAATTGATTAATCATTATACAATTTAGCTATTCACTTGAATTTAATTAACAGAGCCAATTCGAAAACGAATAATTTTACAATAATATTTAACTTAATACAACGGTGTTAAAAAAGTCAAATAGGTCCCTAGGGGTCAAATGAAATTCAATAAAAAATAAGCTTAATTCAACAATAAAAAAATTGAGCACTTAACAAGTCACATGTGTATATGGTATATTGGAGCCAAACTGAGCCCCTCAACAGCATTTTATTACCAATTTTGATATAAAAAAACGTAGGTGTGGAAAAAACTAAAAGGAGCCAAATAAATACTATAGAAGTGCGTATACAAAGAAGAATATATGGAATGACAAGTATGAAAGAATACGAAATGAAATGATAAGGGTTGAATATAAACATAAGGCATTTAGTAAGATGAAGAAGAAAGACTAACAAGATAAATATAGAGTGCTAATTTAAGTGGAAGGCGTGGTAAAGAAAGACCAAGGAAAGTAAAGTTAGATCAAGTGAATGAAATTAAAAAAAAATATATTAAATATCTGAGAAAATGTAAGAATTATACGAGCAGGTGAATAGTGTAGAAGAGGCGAAAGAGGTGTGTCAAGATATAGTAAGTCTGGCGTTCTGCTCTCTTTCTACCCCGATAGCAAAACAACGTGATTGTATGTAGAAATATTCGAAATTTTCGAATACGTAAAAGAAAGCATATCTTTTTAACACTATAAACCTTTAAAAATAAAATGCATATAAATTGTATGATAAAAATCAGAAAACTTGTCACGCAAAGCATCGAATGGTTAAGACAATTTAGTAAGCTTGACTAACAATAAGCTCAAACCCAACACATAGGGCAAAAAATAACAGAAAAATACATATAACAATTGAAACTTGAATGAAATAACAGGTACTTAGATTAAAACGTACATGTGCGAAAAAAATCCAACCAACAACATATCTGTTTCAAAATATTTAACATTATACTCAGAACTTTTGATAGAATTTAAACAAAAAATCACACAACTCTTAGATTTATATTTTTTCATGAATTAGAATGAGGTATTTAATTTAATAAACAAAATAATACAAATAAATTAAATAATGGCAATACGAAATATCTCATATTTTCTATATTGTGAGTTGGGTATTTTTTACATAAATAAGCACATTTAATAAAATATAAGGAGATTGTATGTATCAGCGCCCAGGGCGCCATTGCGCCCGCTCTAACGGAAATCGGTAGTCAAGTGCGCCTGCGGGCGCAACTCTAGTGACAGTCAAATTAATCCACGACACATTTCTCATGAATGTTTCTTGTGATTGAGTAGCCAAAAAACGGTTCGATTAGAATAAAGGTTCATGACTTCGACTTAAAAAAATCAATTGTATTGAGTATGTTTGATTATTATATTTCCAATTGATCTTTATAGAATACAAAACGAAAATATATGATTCCGACTACTGTGAGTCAGTATTCTTAGATTGTTTGTTTTTGTTTTTTGATTGGAGGTCCATTGAACATTTTCTTTTTGTGTATTTTTTTAACAATATGATATGTAATTTAAGGATTCAATGAATAGCTTAAGGCGACAATGTTTCTATTATTCGAGACATGATACTATAAGCTATCATATATTTATCTCACATGGGCTAGTTGGCTGGACAGTTGCCTTTTTATCCGAGATTCGCAGTTTCGATTCTCATTGGTAAACATTTTTTTAAAAAGATTTCCAGATTGCCTTTAAAGCCTCTTTAACATATTTTTGGGTGGATAGAAAAAAGTGCTACATGGCAAAGTATCAAATTGGACAATGCGCACATATTTACATACTTAACGCATAATTGTAAATCAAGGGAGAAAACCCTATAGATTTTTATGAAATTAATAAAAAAAAATATTAACTTTTGTTGGGGTGATTTAAAAATAAATTAAACTTTTTTAATTTATTTTATTCAATAATTATTGTTTGATTAAAAATAAATGAAACATTTTTATAAAATTAGTTCAAAAATATTTCTATGTACGAGCATATTAGATCTTTTAAGAAAATAACATTTCTCAATAAGGCATTTCTTGTCTTTCTTCTCATCGTCATTTATTGCTCGTGCAAAAATACTCCGAAACCAGCTTTCCCCTACCGTAAGATTCCCCTCAACGTTGTCTTAATTTAAACAACGATTTATAAATAAATATATCCCTTCAGTGGTGCAAATTTTTCATTGTTTTCTTCTCTACCAACCCACCTCTCATTTCTAAATCATTGCTAATATGGAAAACTTGTCTTTTTGTTCCTTTATCAAATTTCTTTTCTTTGTAAAATACTTTTATTTTTATCCTGTTTGAATGCCTAACCCTAGTTCTCAACCACTGATACTATTTTCCGATTGGTTGAAAAAAATGCATTATGGTGATAAACCCGCGTCCCTTGTAAATAATAAATATTTTTACCCGTAATATTCGATACATTTATTTTTATATTAGGTTTTTATTGACTGCAGCATGGTTCTCTTGAATAAGATAGATTCATTCGCTGCATGAGGCGAGAATACTTTTAACTAGGATTATCATTTTAAAGTAACCATTAACTTTTTGAATAACCATAATTCCTTTTCTAAATAATATTTCTGACAATTTTTAGTTGTTTGAAATAGCAGGATTCAATTACTGGAGAATTTTTATTAATTTTATTGTATATTGATTATAAAAAAATCTCATCGTCTGAAAGTGTTTTAGATGTACTCGTACATACATATAGGGTATATATAATATTATATATGAAATTCATTTACATTTTCTAACAAACGTTATCCTTTTCTAAATAGATTTGTATAATTTTAGCGCATTTACGTAATATAAAGTACAACCTGGAGGACTTTTTGTTATGTACCAATATCTTCCAACCAACCAGAAATATGTTAAAGAAACCGTGAATGAAATATATATATATATATATATATATATATATATATATATATATATATATATATATATATATATATATATATATATATATATATATATATATATATATATATATATATATATATATATATATATATATATATATATATATATATATATATATATATATATATATATATATATATATATATATATATATATATATATATATATATATATATATATATATATATATATATATATATATATATATATATATATATATATATATATATATATATATATATATATATATATATATATATATATATATAAATGTGAAAAAAAATCTAGATTTCAACTGGAAGCATTCAAACTACATCATGGAGGTCATCTTAGGATGAATTGAAATAAATGTCATATTTTCTTACTAATAACTAAGTGTTTTAAATAACTTGCATGTTCAGGCTGAACCCAATTACATACAAAGCTTAAAAAGAGATATATACAATATCAATCATTATTTTGTGGAAACAATTAACTTCTATCACTAAGAAGATTCAATATTCTCACTTTATAAATATTTTCGGAAATGTTTAAAATATCTGAGGCGCCTTTCAAAAGAGACAGCCCGCGAAACAAGGCTGAGTATTCAGCAAGTTAGTCATATTTATAAACGGTCTAAACAAATCAATATTTATGTATATCGAATAGCTGTCAGAAACACAAAACCTTATCTTTTTCAACATACTTAGATTAGATGTTGTTCTCTGCGACAATCTAAAAATATGGAGAGTTAATATATGATTATATTTTTTAATTCAAGTATCCTTAATATGTAAACATTATGGACATGAACTCATGGTAAAAATTAAAATAAACTGAACTATTATATCAGATAATTGTATTGCAATAAATTCCATACTTACGAAACTTGATAAACAAATATATTGCGTACGAAACGCAATAAAACCTGTTTAGTGTATACAAGTTTTTTTTCTATTACTCTTTATACCTAAAAAATGGTTACAGTATGAATTTATCTAATCCGATAACGTAGTCGCATTAAAGTGACGTCGATCGATGATATGTTGGCTCCAGAAAAATGTTCGTGATGAATCGATACTTATCTGCGATTAGAAAATCGCTTTTGATAAATATCTATTAAATATTTCATAACACGTTCAATGAGGAACACAATAAATTATATTTAAGTAGAGAATTCAAATATTTGTATGCTTTCTAAACCAGAATTCTTAACAATGTACATTTGCGAGTGTATATTTCAAGACATGGACTTTTCGCGATATGTTTACCATATTTAGAAAGTCTGATGTACGTTAAATATATTTTAAACCGTTACTCTATCTCCGTAGTCACGAAAGTGAAGACGGACTCGTAGTGAAAAACAATTTAAAATAGTTAATCGTTATTGTTTTTTTTTAATAATTATTCACACATATTTTGATGTTCTCAGATGATGGAAGAGTTAAGAAGTATATCGAACGGCGTGTAACGTTCGAAAACAAAGCCAATGGAGCACTAAAACATTCTCGAATTGGACGGTATCAAAATTCGCTATGATGATAGTCTTAAAAGTATTTTGGAGACAACTTTGATGAACGAGAGTGAAACTTGAAAATACTGAAACAAGTCGAATAAATGCTGTTGAGATGCGTGCATTGAGAAAAACACACGGAGTTACAATGTATGACATAATACAGAATGAAGTGATATGGAATGAGTGAGAACTTAAGGGTGATGTGTCATAAGATAAGATAATTTAAGACTGATGTATAAGATGAATAAGAGTACTTTGAGATGGTTTGAGCATATAGAACGAATGAATGAAGAAAAACTAACAAAACAGATATACAGTGCTGATGTGAGTAAAATGCATATGAGAGGAAGACCAAGGAAAGTATGGTTGGATCAATTGAATGATATTATGAAAGAAGGAAAAGTAGAAAATCAGACAAATCGTAGATGTCGTATGAGAAGATGTATGGATGGGGAAGAGACTAAGGATGTGCGTTGAGTGAGGAAAATATGGTGCTCTGTCCTCTCTATATACCCCGACAGGGGCACGCTTTATGGTATGTATGTATCATATGTGTATTTTAGTGTTCGCTGTCAGTGAATAATAAGTCGATTAAGTTTATTCATCATATGGATTTTTTACTAGAAGTAAAGTCACATAAAGATCTGTCTTTCAAAATTAGGAATAATAACAGGTTTATGACATAAGAATACTAATTTTATATCAATTTATTCAAAACTATCGACTTCTCAACGATCTACAAACGGAGTGAGACAAGTTTACCATATAATGAGTGTTCTCGTAGAGATACGAATATTCGTCTAAAATAGGTCTTCATCAATAGTCGAATATGCATAAGTGGACATTCAAAGAATACATGATCCAATTATTTCTCGTTGAGGCTATATTTGCATATGTTATAATTTAAAAATTCAACCTTTGTCAAATGTCTTTTGTGGAAGAATATTAAATATGCATCCGACATATCAAAGATGTCAAATGTTTGTCTAGGAAAATGTTACTTTACCAAGCCTAGGCTGCAGTTCTGATTGCGATGATTTATAGTATTTTCCATTTGGTGTTTATACAGTATATCTTAAATAATTGACTATTAAAGTCGAGATTGGGAAATATAACATTTTTATCAATTTGAAATATACATCGCGAAGAATTTATATGAAAGAACTGTTCTTATATAAAGATCAATCGAAAAAACTTATTTTATAGCTTATTTTTTAAGTAATTTAATGCGTAAACCTGAATTACATCCTTGCACCACAAATAAATAAAAGTGTTTTGTTTATTTGTGTCCTTTTTCAATTAAATAAATTTAAGACCGTCAAAACACATTTTAAAGCACTACAGTTGCTTCTGAGTGCTATAGAATTTTCAAAATATTATAAAACAGTAAAAAAATATATTTCACGATAGCAAATTGTCAACTTAAGTCTTCAAATTATAGGTTCAATCCAAAATGGTGTCGTTAGTTATACGTTTAACTGAATTATCACTATTTTTAAAGGTTAATCTACGACATACATCGTCATCACAAGATTTATAAATGTAGCTTTATTTTATTTTTATAAGAATTTGAAACGCAATGTATATCTCCTTTTCATTTATTTTACCATGACTTTAATATAAGTAAAAGAATCATTTGATACAACTAAAATGTTTAATATGCATATAGTACGTTATAGCTTTTTTAACTTAACTGAGTTCAAACTGTTCGATTTGATATAAAGTTGTTGAAATTAACATTTGGTTTTTAATTTCTTTGATAGCGTTCAAATTTAAACCAACACTTAACTTATAATTAAAAAAATGGATCTTTTGAAGTACCTCGCTCGTTTTCTTACAGTGTAATATTTTAAATATTGTAAAAAAATGTGTCATCTTTCACAACCGTAGAAAGAGAAAAAAAACGTATTCATTATCGTATTTTTTGGACAGTTGGAATTTTGGCATCTCAAATTTTAATTCATTTCAGAAATTTTGTTCCAAATGCAAACAAGCTTTTGAAACAACGAAAATAATTGTAATTTGATTAGATTTCTTAAATTAATTTCAGCCTTAATCTCGATAGAAAAAAGAAGGATTTATACCAGTCATAATTAACTATTATTTTATGAAATATTATTCATCATTCGGCATCTTTAATTTAACCTAACCTAACCTAACTCAACCCAGAGGTTGCGGGCTCAAATCTCGCTGGAACCCAGGTAAAAAAAAGTTTTCAGTCCGGTTTTTACTTAAGGGCTATAAACATATTTCTGGTTAGCTGGAAGAATTTGCCACATGGCAATAAGTCAGCCAGGTTGTAAAGTAAACAATGAAAGTGTAATATGTTACAATAAAACCAGATAGGTTATTCCCATGTAGAAATTTTTCACAACATACCAACTAGAAATATACTTAAGAGGCCGGAAGGGAAAACTAACCTGGAAACTTTTTGAAAATAAATTGAGTTTCAACAATTCACAAGTATTCTTACTAAGCAGACCACGGAAACCGTTCTGCGGAAATCCCGAAAGATAAAAATTAAGAAAACAATAAACACCACGATGGCGTCTTATCAACAAGTGACCTAGTAAGTAAGACGCCTGACTTCCAACCCGGGGGTTGCAGGTTTGATTCCCGATGGAATCCAGATTTTTTTTTAAAGAATTTTAGTCTGTCTGGGTTTTACTTAAGGTATGTTTTACATCTTTCTGGTTAGTTGGAAAATATTACTACATGGTAATAAACCCACCAGGCTGCACTCCATACAACGAAATTGTAATACAATACCAGTCATAATTTACAATTATTTTATGAAACTTAAAATATTTTTAGTATTTTATGTGTGACTAGGTACATTGTTACTCTCATCGTATTATATGCCTGTATATTTTTGTATTTGAATAACCACAATAGACGTAAATTCAAAAGATAAATAAATATCATTTTATTTTCGCAGTGAACTAATACGACCATAAATAATATCTTTAGTGAGTTGACTAAGGAGATAGATAGCAGGGTACACAATGATCTCCCGTATCACGTCAGCTATTTATTTCAATTATTCCGGTTCTCAAAGGGCGCACGTCTAGCGCAGTACGCGTCCAATAATAATACTATCGTCAATCAAAACCGACGTATCATAGGGTTTATACAAAACAATATTATATTCAGAAAATTATGTATTAAAAAAATTCAAAATAAATACAAAATATCAATAGTGATTTTAATGAGTGTGGATTTTAAATGGTACACCACCATTTGTTTGTCAAAAGTATTCGGAGAAATGAGGAAAACCAACCGCCGAAGACGGATCATTCTCCGCCACGACAATGGGAGCTCTCACACATCGGCTAAAACAAGTGATTTTTTGAGCACTTAAAACATCGAATTGATGGGTCATCCGCCGTACAGCCCTGATTTGGCACCCAATGACTTCTTATTATTCCCGAACATCAAAAATAAATTGCGAGGTCAACGTTTTTCAAAACGCATGTTTTGAAGTTCCCTCATTCGAAGTGGAAAAAGTGCTTCGAAAATTGGTTCAAACACATGCAAAAGTGTATTGATCTTCATGGAGAGTATTTTGAAAAACAATAAAGCCATTTTCGATGATAAATATTTGTTTTTACTTGTCTGTCTCAAAACTTAAGTAGCAACCCTTGTATGCGATCTTTTATTGCAATTTCTTACATGTTGAAAATTGTAGAACGTCTTTCGGATTGTTTTAGCGCGTTGTTTAACTTACGATGCCGACGTTTTCAAAACGTTGGTTTACATATTCAGTGCTTGTTTCTAATTCACTGAAGACGAAAACCGCAACGTTTTCGAAATGTACAACCACGCAATACAACAACTTGAAAGACTTTAAACAATGAAAATAAAGAATCACGAAAGCCTCAAAACTTATAAGATAAAAAATGTTTTTTTTTATAAGCCTTTTTAGTATGATTGAAAACTTGGCTCACAAATATTTATGTCTTCTCTCTACAAATATTGTCTTTTTATTGTCATTATTGATATGACTTGACGGCATTCAAAAAATTAAGAAATAATCATTTTTTTATCTTTCTTAAATTTACAAGACCTCATATATTTAAAAGTGAGTATGCACATAATACAAATAAACAGTAAAAGTGATTAGGTGTGCACATAATACAAATAAAGAATAAAAGTGAGTATGCACGTAATACAAATAAACAATAAAAGTGAGTATGCACATAATACAAATGAACAGTAATACCTGAAGAGATTTTAAAAATATATAATTTGTATATAAATTGACTTGAACACACCGTATTAACGTATTTACCTCAACAAAGACCAAACTTCAAATTTTAGAAATGAAATACAGTAGATGAAAACGGCTTGTTTAGATATTTAACCATTTAAATTTTAGACAACCTCCTTAGCCTAATTGGTAAGACACTTGTCTTCCGACCTGGAGGTTGCGCGTTGGACTCTGGTTGGTATCCAAAGTTTTGGAAAAGGGAGGTTGTTCAATTTTCTGTTCAGGTCTCTTTAACAACTTTTTGGTTGGTTTGATAAATAACCAAATTGCAATAAACCCGCCAGGTTGTACTGTATACAACGAAAGCTCAATACATTTTCTTTTCTTAGGAACACTACTTTTACAGTTTCTTGTATATGTTGTTATTTTTTATTTATCGTTTTAATTCTTATTTTGTTTAATTTTCTTTCTTTTATTTTTTAATAACTCACAAAAGATATATTTTAAGACAAATATTGTATTTTATCTTTGTTAATAAAACCATTCAATAAAGAATCTTATCTTTTAAAATATCTTATATTGCAATGATTTAAATTTGGATTTACAATTTCCATACTACGCACCCTTTAGTAATTAGATTCCAAAATTTCCATTTATGAAAATTAAATACGTCTTGATGTCCCTATTAGCAACACTGTAACGATACCAGTTGCATAGTTTTGAAGATTGCAAACTTCGTAAACGAATTACAGATTACAGATTTTTGTAATTAACTCCAGTATAATGTATAAAATATATACTAGAACGATATTTTAATACATAACGTTAAAATAATACACAATACAAAGGATGGACGAAACCGATCTCTAAAAAAAAATTTTTTCATTTTCTTTATAGTAAATTTGTAAGCATCCAGAGTGAGCGCGATTATTACTTGATAAAGGATATTGAAGGTGAAAATTTTATATAGATATGAAAAAAAGTTTTTATGTTTTTTTTTAAATTATTTGTCTATCATGATGGACTATTATATACAAGATTGTAAGAAATCTGCTTAGTTGAACTTAGTTTTCGTATTGTGATCGTAAACCCTTGCACGTAAAAACAATAAATCATTTGCAATGTCCTCTCATCTCCACGTTATTACCTGTTGGTCAAAAATCATAATTAAGAAAAGGATTCAAAGCATCTTACCAACTAGGCCCGATTGTATTGTAAGATTTTTTTATATTTGATTTTATTTTAAAACTGTGACTTGTTACTAAAAAAAGGCAAACGGAAAGTCGAAAGAAAGTTTTTTAACGACGAATATTACTTTTACACACCATGTACTGGGTACATATCGATCAGCTAATTCTATTCTGACAGAGTCAGTCAATAAACCGAGTAGAATAGCAAGGAGCTACAACGTAAATCCGATTCCAGTAATTATTTACTCCGTGCGATCCGTGAGGATAGCCTCGTAATGACAATCATTTATCCAGCATGGTCATCGGCTGGTATCTTATGTGCCTGCATGGCTGCTCACCCAGGACTTAAATTTAATACTTGTTAGAGCCGTCATCGAATGCATTTCAGGAATTTTAACTATGCATTTGATCTAAGTAAAATTTGTTTTTAATATTGACTGGATGAACCATACTTTATAGAGTGAAAACATGGACGATGAAAAGGTAGGGAAGAATCATAAAGATGTTTTCGAGATGTGGTTTTAGAGGCAGGTGCTGCATACCCCTGAATCATAAGAAGCACTAATATATATTTTGTATATTATTTATAGTTAAGGCATAACACAGTGGAGGTTTTAAGACATTGTAATTTATTTAGTCAAACACTGTTTATTCCACTTTATACAATGGTAAAGCCCTATCGCTTTGAAGGTTTTCAACTCATTATCAGAGGAGTACAAACAAGAGTTAACACAAACAAGGTCTTGTTTGTGCTCCCCTTGTTTGAGGAGAAAACTTGAAACTGGTAGAGTTATACTGTTTTATGAAGTGGAATAAAGGGTGTTTGATTAAACAAATTACAGTTTATATTTTATTCAAGAATTAGCGATTACTGAAAGACTTTCGATAACATGCAAGCAAAGAGTCCTAACATACTTTGGTATGTTGCCAGAAAGAACAATGATGGTTTTGTGGATGTAAAAATAACGGGTATAGTTAATATTAATAAAATGACAATGAATATAGCGTCATTTAGAGAGAAAACTTTCCTCAAGGTTGCTTCAAGTCGGATATCAATCCCATAAATATTGATAGGTTAAAAATATTACAAAATAAAAAATCATAAGTTGAGTAAAAGAAAAGGAAGGTAGTGTCTGCGGTCATTAGATTAAGTACTTCCTCGTATCTGCATATTTTAATGGAAAATGAACGAGAAGAAGGCCTCCTGCAAAATATAATACATGGTCTAAATAAAAGAGGTAACAGGATCCTCTTTTACGCACTGTAACATATCAAACATGGCAAAGGATCGGGAATGATGGAGATAGCTGGTACACCAAGTTACAGATAAGCTTGTATGAAACAGTGAAAAAGAGCTTATGAGAAATATTAATGTCAAAAAAAAAAAAAAAATAGAAAAAGTCTTGGCCGCCTTTTTCTCAATTTATTTTTTTAAAAGTCGATGAATATAGCGGAATTACAGCCAGGGATTTCGAGTTCGACTCCCGATGGTTCTAAAATAAATAAAAAAGGATCCCATTCTGGTAAAGAATTCGCCCGGTAACAATACTCGTACGCACCGAGTATGTGTATGAGTGTTGTTTCTTTAAATGTGGTAGTGTTACCAATACATGCTACGTCCAATAGCGAATTCTGTCTCTTCTTTAGTAATTAAATCTCGATGGCTCGATCACTATTCCCTGTAATATTTCAAAATCACCGATACATTAAATAATACCGATTCTAAAGAAAAAAGAAAGAATTTTTAATAAATTACTTAAGAAATAGTTATTCTTTAGCAATATTTTTAACACATCATTATCGATTTCATTTACCAAAAGCCATTTCTTTACCGCGTCCATTGAATGTTGTGTTCTTTCTTTCTTCGTGGAACTTTTCCACTTTTAGATCTATTGTTAAATGTTGTTATGAAAGAGAGTTGTGTTTTTTTAAGTCCCTGTTTGTAGCATGAAATATTCATTCGGATGATCATTTCTACTTTTTTAAGTCCCTGTTTGTAGCATGAAATATTCATTCGGATGATCATTACTACTTTTTTAAGTCCCTGTTTGTAGCATGAAATATTCATTCGGATGATCATTACTACTTTTTTAAGTCCCTGTTTGTAGCATGAAATATTCATTCGGATGATCATTACTACTTTTTTAAGTCCCTGTTTGTAGCATGAAATATTCATTCGGATGATCATTACTACTTTTTTAAGTCCCTGTTTGTAGCATGAAATATTCATTCGGATGATCATTACTACTTTTTTAAGTCCCCGTTTGTAGCATGAAATATTCATTCGGATGATCATTACTACTTTTTTAAGTCCCTGTTTGTAGCATGAAATATTCATTCGGATGATCGTTACTATTTTTTTAAGTCCCTGTTTGTAGCATGAAATATTCATTCGGATGATCATTACTACTTTTTTAAGTCCCTGTTTGTAGCATGAAATATGCATTCGGATGATCATTACTACTTTTTTAAGTCCCTGTTTGTAGCATGAAATATTCATTCGGATGATCATTACTACTTTTTTAAGTCCCTGTTTGTAGCATGAAATATTCATTCGGATGATCATTACTACTTTTTTTGTTTTGTTTCATAGATAATAAAACATACATTTAATAAAAAAATGTTAAAATAGTATTTAATTTTTATTTTATTTTATAATATGACTAAAAATCGTCCATTTGACATTTCAAGTAATTGATAAGAAATAATATTTTATATTTTTAGGTATATATTATTTAAATATTTTAATTGAACATCTTTGTTCGATACTTTTAAGCTTATAAATCGAGTGTAATATTTTTAAATTTAATCAGTTGAAACTTTTAATTATCGTCAATAGAATTGTCATTTTTTTTAAATTAGCTTTATTATATTGACTCATATAATTGCATAATGACTTTAATTTGGTGGCACTAATCATCCTAGTTTGGGTTGATTGCCTATTATAAAAAATAACCCGTGACTAATATTACATGAAAAGTTTCGATAATACCGAATTAATAATTGTTGTTTAATACATGCTTGTAAGATTAAAACAAGAAAAAAATGTTATTTCGTTTCAAAATAAGCTAAAATGGGAAAATACGAGTATTTTAAAACAAATTCGTTTCTCGCATATCGACTAACGGATTCTGGAGTTCAGCTTCCCGATGCCACATAAAATACAAAAGGCGTACAAATGTTTTTCGCTCATAACATTATCGCGATATATAAGAATATTTACGAGCTACTTCCCGGCGATGTGTTTGATTTATGTGCCGTTTTGTCCATTATAAGTGACAAAATATATCATTTCAGATGCACATTTCACTCGCACCCCGAGATTTATTTGCCAACACTAAACAAGGATTCTGTTATAAGACTTCACCGGTAACAAGGGTACATTTATCGAAAACAAGAGTTGTATTAATAAAGATGGCTTTCCTTAGCCGCGATTATCAGAAACAATGGTATATTTATCGAATACAAAAGTTTAGTTTCAACTCGAATTTGTTATTTTATATGAAATATGACATGGATATTTCTTCCAAAAACTTAAGTATATTTTGGTGTTCTCAATGACAATCGTTTAACAGTATTGTTTAGAAGGCATACTCGGATTGGATGAAACGAATAATATTTTGAAAGAACAAAATGAATATATGGAAATCGTAGGAATTATATGAAAAATGATATAAATGTAACTAGAAGAGATGAAAAATTTACATCTCGATAGGAAAATCTGGCACTGTGTTGTCCATTTATCTCGAGAGGGAAATAGCGAGATATTATGTATGTAAGCTTAAACTTACTATGGTATGTTTAATTTATTTTTAAACATTTGTATTCATTTATCCTTATTTAGAAAGAACTTCAAGACAACCCTTTTTGAGAGGTCTCATCAACATTTATATTTGTTTATGATTATCCCACTTGACTATACTCCACCTAAAGTCGATTGTACAGGGTGGGCTAAAATCCTGGAAAGTGTCTGAAATTGAATAATGTATTTTCTAATTATTTTTTAAAGTTTTATTTACAGATTTTATAAAAAAACCATTGAGTAATTTTAACGCAATGATCATATAGATTCTCCAAGCAAATAAATAATTAGAAGTTTGATTAGTCGTTTTCAGGAACAAGGTTTAGTAAGCCACCTTCCACGAACAAGAAGACCGCACTCGATTAGTAACGAAGCCACAGGTGAGCGTGTAAGAGAGAGTGTTGCATTATACCCGAATACATCAACTCGAAGGCAAGTTAGACAGGTTAGAGTCTGGACGTAACTCTGGCGAATTTTAAAAACCTTGAACATGTTTCCGTATAAAATTCTGTTGGTGCAACATCAGAAGCCACAAGATTGTGCCCATATATTGCAATATGCAGTCGGCCCTTCGTGACTTTTGCCCCATCCTGCACTACAATCACATATCGGAGGATCTAAACTGTTTTTTTTGTAGTTTGTCTTCCCTTGGTAAGTTCTTTACGGTTTTTTTTTTATAAAATATGTTTCTCTGAACATATACAGATGCTGGTAAGTACCCAATCTAATGGTCTCAGTTATGACCTTTATTATTATTACAATGAACTTTTTTTAAATATTTTCAATGTGCCAATAATTGTAGGTTAAAATTTCGAGTAAAAGCTCTCTAGACGACATTTCACTCTTTAAACCACACTGTATTAATAACCCTTTTAAAATTATTACAATATTTCACAAAAGTTGTAACATTACTCGTATGATGAAATATAATATTTTAACAATAATAAACACATAATAAAACTAAAATCTAATACAAACCTGGCATATTTTACAGCTCAGAGTGAAATAAATAGCTTTAACCATTGGCGCCAAGAATTCAAGATTATGTTTAAGATAAAATAGAGTTAACGACGTGTTTACTTAATTAATATCATAGGACAAGTTATAAAAAGTTTAGTTGAGATTTTTGAAATACTATTATTTTATTTTCACTGAGCGTTATTTAATATTATTCTTCAAAAGGTGAAATTACATATGTTTCAAAGGGTTTTGGGTTTACGATCTATTATCCAAAGTGATGATTTTTATTGATAATCATTAATTCACAAGTTTAAATTTAATTCGTTTGAATGAATTATAAATATTCTATACTTCATTATGTTTTAAATGTGTTTTTTTAAGTAGTTGTAAAACAACTTGAATGCACTATCGGTGTTAAAATTAAACGTTTGTTTTTATAGTGTTTAGAACTCTATTTTTTTTATTTCTTTAAAAAAAATACACGGTGTTAAATGTTCTAACTCTTATAGACGTAATTTGACTTATATAGTTAATATAATCTTATTTTCTTATTCAAGTCTAAAAATCTAAAAATAATTTTCAATTCCGTGCTGTAGGACTTTCTGGATTCGTTTCACATATTTTTGGTTGAATATCCCAAGAAAGCGTTACAGCTCTTTCTCAACAATAATATATCTCATCACACACAATATTTTGGTTGAATATCCCAAGAAAGCGTTTCAGCTCTTTCTCAACAATAATATATCTCATCCATCACACACAATATTTTGGTTGAATATCCCAAGAAAGCGTTACAGCTCTTTCTCAACAATAATATATCTCATCACACACAATATTTTCTTGTTAATACTTCTCACTTTACCTGCTTTCAAATATGAACTTCTTATTCAACCACATTTTCCTCGTGATCCTTGCAGTTCTGACTTGTAGGTATACTAAAGTATGAAATAATTTATTCAAGCAAATATGCAGTGTTAATGTTAGTGGTAGATATGGTCAAGAAAAATCTAGAAAACTAGAGTTGAATCAAATGAATGATATTTTGAAAGAAATAATAATAATATATAGGCAATTTATATAATACCATTTAGAAAGTCATCTCTCATTAACGGTGCTGGAACTTGTGACCCGAACTCACTATTATTGCCAGATTAAAAACATTATAAAATAAATATAAATGATTAGAGGCTCAAGAAATTTCTAAGTCAGTATACCGATCGGAGCATCTGTTGAACAGTTATTTCCCCAAAATCTCCCCGCTCTTGGCCGAAATTATCCCTAGCCTTCCTCACCCCGCAGCCTCCAACCGTTGAAGTGTCTATATCGGTACCAGTTCGAACAGCATTTAGTCTTGTTTGCGCTCCCCTCAAGATGAGGCGAAAGCCTTGAAACCGGTAGGGTTATACCGTCACAAAAAAGTGGAATAAACAGTGTTTGTTAAAAATAAATTACAAATATAAATGAATTGAGTGTAAGGATAGGAAAGTAATGGCTACGGCCATTAGATTAGTTACTTCCTCGTATCTGTATATGTTCAGAAAAACATATTTTCTAAGAAACCCTCTGAAAACTTACCAAGGGAAGACGAACTACAAATAAAAACCTTTGTAGATCTTCCGATGTGTAACAGTAACATATCTGTATAACTTTAGTGTAGTGTGTGTGTGTGCAGTGTTCATACGTATAACACCATACATTTTGATAATACCTCCCAAAAAGGGTTGTGTTCAAGTGATTCATGTATACACTATCCGTAACTCTTACACTAAGAGTTAGACCATTCTGTGCTACATGACCAGAAACAAAAAAAGTTTTATCATAATATCCAACCTTATTGGATCAATTTTGAACAATCAATGTTATTTTAACATAGATGGAGAAGAAATCAACCTTAAAGTTCTACTCCTCTTCAAAAGAACATCTCTCAGACAGACTCGAAAAATACAAAGGAGACATTCCATTAAGAGACTTAAATATAAAAAGACAATATTTAAAATCAATCCACTTGCGACTGTTAAGCCAGTGTAAACGTTTAAGAAACGAACTTATATGACAATATTTATGCCTACCATACATTAGCCTAGAATCTGCATGGAAAATAAACTGGTCTATAAATTTGAAAATCAGACAAACCAGAATAAATATAATTACAATAATCCAGACGCGACATAAAAAATTTATTATTAAGAGTTTTTATTTCCCTTTCTTATTCTTGGGAGATATAAGCGAACAAATGTTAACTGTCTATGTCTATAGAAGCCCGAAGAAACGTATAACCTATTTGTCTATAGAAGGAGACCTTTCTTCCAAGAAAGACACCAAGATATGTGATGGTATCTTTTGGAAAAAAATAACACCCATGAGTAATAAAGCACCCCCATCAACAGAATGTTGTCTACGCAGTGAAGCCACCCAGAGAAATTAATTTATTTTTAGATATCCAATTTGATACTTTGAGAATGCAAGTAGAAGTATCCTGTTTCAGAATGTTTTTTTTTTCGCTTGGATCAAATAATAAGAACAAAGTATTATCATCGAAAATCTGAAACACAAAACCCTCTTTGCCAATGAGATCACTGCTATAATTAGTATAAAGAATAAAAATCAGTAGCCCTAGTATCGATCCTTGTGGTACACCAAAATTAATTTAACACTTGCCACCCTGTGATGGATAGCGAGTGACCAGGACTTATATTTTATTTGATTTTTCGACGTTTTAATACATAATAAAATGATTTTTATAGCTAATAACAAAAAACAACCTAGCAGATTTTGCACAATTTTAATTTAAAATATGCATTTTTCACTGGACACTTAGCGTCCAGCACCGTGGCTGGCGGAATTTTTTAGCACAGTAAGGCAAGTGTTAAGAAAGAAATATAAAAAGTTAGAGAAATTATAGGAGTTATATGTGAAGGTGTATGGATTTTGAAGAGGTGACATGTGTATGTTGTGATTGGAAAATATTGCGTTCTATCCTCTCTGCCAAACTTGACAAGAAAAGGTGTAATGGTACGCATGTAAGTAATAAATGATAAAATATGAACCTAGCAAATAAATGCTGACATTTACACTAGAAAACTTATTTTAATAATATACAATTATTCCTAACATAACAAGAAATATCCAAGTGTAATAAACATCCTCCCCGATCTCCCATAATTCTTTTATAAAACATGTAAATTACAAACGTCGCTGAACAGTATGGAAGTAAAATCATAAATTACACCGGATCCTTTGTCGGCCGGTTTATCTGCATAATATATTCTAGTAGCATCTTCATAATATAATAAAATCATAATATTTCGTTATTTATCTTCTTCTATCTAAAGTGTGTAGCGTTAATATCGAAGCGTTAAATAGCGAACATCGCGGAGTAGCGCCTAGTAAAGCTTAAATTTATTGGTCGCGTTAACCGAGAAACAGGTGTGTAAGAATCGAAAGTAGAACCTACAAAATGGAAATAAATTTGACTTATATGACAAAAAAATAAATTAGTTCACACGCTATTCTTCGGGTTTGAGAATAATTAGATTAGGCACGGAACTCGCAGTTTTTTATCGCACGTGTTAGCAATAATACCGTATGTAAAGATTCAACAACTTTGGACACATCTAGTGCACGCAAGTTTGATTAACAGATGAACTTTTTAATTAGCCTGGCATCCTTTTATATTTTTTTCGGGTACCATGAGAAATAGAATCCGAAAGCTCCGGGTTAAAGTCTAGTGATTTACCAAATATAACACGAAGGTCGTCAACTGTGGAGAACGTATACTTGATCCTCTATTGCGTCTTTTCTACTATAATACTTCACTCTAGATAAATCGTTAGCTATTCAGATCCTTCATATGTTTCTTACAGCCTTTTCTTGGTCGTCGAACTAAACCCCCTTAATTTGTTACAACCAACAGATTTTTAGGGAAATTTTATGGAATCTACTTGAGTACATTAACCACAGAGAGTATTTATTTAATTGTGTTTTTATTTACTTGAGACATTAAATTTTTTTCTGAACTCATCGTTTTTTCATTTATTTATTTGTAACTTGAAAAAATTACCGTAACTCCTATATTCGAAGGAGTATATGTCAACAATAGTTGTGCCAGTAGTAGCAATGTCCATATTGCATGGAGTCCAGTGTGAAAAAACGACAAGGCAGAGGTCGACCACCAACCCGATAGACTGCCCAGATCAGGAACGCTAATGAGTCCTCTGTGATGGCAGCACTCCAAGAAGTGCTGGAGTAGGAAGATGTGGAAAAGTATCATGGGCAAAGTTGGGCAGACGAACCGGAGAAATCACGACTATTAGTCATGAGAAATCAACCAAGAATAAATACTTATCTCTGCTTCACATAAATTATGCATTGAAAATTGTCAGTCAGAATGGAAATTATGCATTGAAAATGGCACATAAATTATACATTGACAATTATTATGCATTGTCAGAAATCATTTTAATTTTTTTTGCACAATGATTACCGGATTAACTCGAAGAGGTAATATTATATGAACGACTCAAACCTGCAGTGTTTTTTCCTAAGTCAAACAAAGAAATTGGAAGAGTACATAAATAAGTTCATAGTGTTGGAGAAAGGTTAATGAAATACATTTATAGAAAAATAAACACAAAATGTCCATTTTTAATATACGAGCACGAGTGTTAATTCAAAAACAAAATATTTTATGAAAGTAACTTTTTATAAATTTTAAATATTCGATTATTAATCAATACTTTTAAGTAATGAAATGCGAGCTAAATATTTTATAAATAATTTTAAAATATAGTGACTATTTTGGAAAAAAAACAATTTCAACTGCTTTTCAATGAAAGCTAAACAAAATTTAAGCAAAATACTTATTCGACCTGCAAAACAAAATAAAATACTACAGTTTTCTCGCATCTCAATTAGATGTATGACATATGGGAATAAAATTAAAAAATCTTTATTTATTCCAAAATATTCCTAATTTTTAACTCCTGTACAATTCCTATTCTTATATTTATTTTCCTTAAGATGTAGCTTGTTTTATTTTTTGTTACGTTTACTTAACTATTTTTTTTACTTTACTAAATTCGAAATACGGTTATGGATACCGCTGATTTTGAAACAAAAGATTGTTGATTGGAATACATTGTTTTAAAGCAATAAGTCCTCCAGACGAAATCGTTAAAATGAAATATGTGCATAGTAATTTTTGAACCCGATAAACTGAATTTTATTTTCATTTCTTAATGATAGCAAAATATATTTTCGTGAAATTAAATGAAAATCATTGAACAAATCATGTAAGGTGTTAATAACAAAAAGCCTACAGAATTAGCAATAAGAAATTTGTCACCAGGAAGGTGATTTCTCAGCTAACAAAGTAAGAAGTGCATTCACAAGTAGGTATCTTATTTTTATCACGTGTTAGATAATACGAAATATTTTTTACAAAGGCTGATTTCCCATCCTGATCTTCCTGGCGGCAAAAGAACCTTTGATGAAACCTGAGATACATCCTTGGTGAGTTACCGTTCAAAACTCGCTCATTAAACGTGGTATCCTAGAATGTCTCAGGGTTCCTACAAAACTAATTATGGCTACGAATTTCGTTTTAATAAAATAAAAAGTCCTTTCAATTGCTTTTGAGTAAATAATGAATTTTAAAAGAAAAACAGTGTCTGCTGGTCTTAAATAAATATTCAACTTTTTGTACTTTATAAAGAACAAATGATTTTTTTATTAATTTAAACCTACATATATACCATCACGCCATTTCCCTACTAGACAGAGAAATAAAACATCAAACTTTCTTATCCTGTGATACATTTTTCGACTCTTATACTCGTATATCTCCTATGATTTATTGAACTTTTTACAATTTTTACATTCAAAATATAATTCACCTAATCCATCTTTCTCGGTCATCTTCTATCACGTTTTCCGTTCACTCTTCCACCATACGAGTATATTTATTTTGTAAGTATCTCTTCATTTATTTGTCCTACAATACATGCCCAATTCAGTATCTTATATTTATTCTAATTTAATGATTATTATTCAATTTGGCCAAAGATTGATTACGTTACTTGAAGCAGTGAAAAAATCATTGAATTTGATAAAGAAAGTATTGTATATGGATTCAGTTTGTTTAATAATTAGTAAATTTATTCAACGAAAATAAAAAAAAAATAACTGTCATAAAATACAAATCAAAACTTAACAAAGTGTAAATCTAAGGCACTCACATTTTCATACAATCTTTATAAATAAATAACGACCCCCGTAACCTAGTTGGTACAGCGTATGTCTTCTAATCCGATAGTTGCGAGCTCGATTCCAGTTGGAACCAAGTTTTTAAAAAAAGGTTCCAGTACTGATTTAACTTAAAGCCTCTCTGACATATTTCTAAATGATTGGGAGATATTGCCACGTAGCAATCAAACCGCCAGGTTGTGCTGTGTTCAACAAAAAAGTAATATAACATATTTTAGAAAAAAAAAATATCATTTTCTCACTTGGTAAAATGAATTGATGATAAAGATGTACATATAGAACTTAGACGTTGTTGAAATCATTATATTCAATTATAAATAATTTAATAACACTTGACTAGAATAATCTATTTTAGTTCCATGATATTGGTTTTATTATTTTTGTCAATAATTTAAAAAACTGCAGATTGATAGATCGACTCGACTCGCGCGAGTATTTTTACCTGACGAACTCTTAAACCAAACTTTAGAAGTTGTAAAATGTGTTCAACCTTAGAAAATGTATTCGCATTACATGATATTGTAAAACTTTAAATATATCGGGTTCCAGGGAGAATCGGGCTGAAGGATAAGTTTGTTACCAACCACACCACGTATTAAAGTGTAATGTATTTATTTATTTATTTATTTATTTAACACTTTTATTGTAATACAATCTGGCGGGCTTATTGCCAGGCGGCAATCTCTTCCAACCAACCAGACAAAAGTAAATGAAGCAAGTTACGTGGTCGCATAAATCATTCAAATGACTATCCATCCCCACGAAATCCATAAACATATACGTGAGAACATGCCCACAAACCCCACAAAGACGGACAATCACCCGAACACTATTTTTCATATAAAGTGAGATATCATCAATCAAAAGGAAAGGAAAGGATGGTGGAGAGGAAAGGAAAAGAAAAATCAGGAATGAAACACGTTATTTTACTGACTAGAAATTAAGAGTTTTTTCAGTCGCTTCTTAAAGCATGCCAAGGACGGAGCGAGTCTTATATTGGTTTGTAACTGATTCCAGAGTCTCACTGCATGGACAGTAAAGGACGACGTGAAAAAAGAAGAGCGGTGAACTGGAAAGGCCAATAAACAATCTCTGTTTGAGCGTAGCGCTAATCCATGATTGGAAAGACGCTGAAAATTTTCGGCGAGATAAGAGGGTGCGGCGGGACAGTTAAGGATATTATACAATAGAGACAGTATGTGAATTTGGCGTCTATTTCTAACATTCAACCAGTTCAATGCCTTCTGGTATGAAGTTATATGATCGTACTTTCGTAGGTTGAAAATAAATCTTAGGCACACATTTTGAAGACGCTGTAATTTGTCCAGCTGTTCCTCTGTAACATCCAAGTAACATACGTCCGCATAGTCCAGAATCGGAAAGAGCAGAGATTGTACGAGTAAAATTTTGGTTTTAGTTGGTAGAAATCTTTGCAACACTTTAAGGGAATGAAGGCTGAAGAAGATCCTTCGGCTTACCTCATTTATTTGATCTCGCCATGAGAGAGTGTTATCTATTAGCACTCCTAGGTTTTTAACAGTTTTATGTAATGGTATAATAGAGCCATCAAGTAATATTGGAGGAAGTAAGTCAGTGTTGAATTTACCGAGAAGCTGAGGGCTGCCAATGAGGATCGCTTGAGACTTCTTAGGATTGATGAGTAAGCCATGCTCCCCAGTCCACTCCGAGATCGATTGAAGGTCCGTATTTAAATTGTTCAAAGCCGCGTGAAAGAAATTTGGATCAAAATGAATATATATCTGCAGGTCATCTGCATACAGATGATAAGAACATTTAAGAGACGATGTTATTGGGTTGATGAATATAGAAAAAAGGAGTGGAGAGAGAATTCCACCTTGGGGAACGCCTGCAGAGAGATCAGTCCATTCAGATATACGCTCTTGGTATTTACAGGATTGTTGTCTTCCCTTTAAATAGTTCGAAAACCAGACTATGACCGATTCAGAGAATCGTAATGAACGCATTCGAGCCATAAGCAGATCAAAGTCTACAGTATTGAATGCATTGCTGAAATCCAGCAGACATAACAATGTCAACTGCTTAAAGCTCATTCCACGTCTCACGTCATCCGTGATCTTGACCAGTGCGGTAGTGGTACTATGTCCCGGACGAAATCCTGACTGCAATGGATTAAACAATTCAAATTGATTAAGGTGGGAGTCAATTTGTATATGAACAATTTTTTCAATAATTTTGGATAGTGTGGGCAGAATAGATATGGGCCTAAAATCTTTATATGACGTGGGTGAGTCAAATAATGACGTGGGTGAGTCAAGTAATGTATAAACCTACCTAAAAGGTTTCAAGGCTTTCGCCTCATTATGAGGTGAAAGCCTTGAAACCGCTAGGGTTATACAGTTACATAAAGTGGAATAAACAGTGTTTGATCAAACTAATAACAATGTATTTAAACCTCCACAGTGTTAATGACTTAACTATAAATAATAAATCTATCTAAAAGTTTGTGATCTCGAGAAATTAATCATGTTAAGTAAATCACTTGCTAACTTGAATCTACCGATCCTGTCTCGACCGGTTTCAATTAAAATAGTAGGCATTTGTAACAGGTAAATATTGACCAGTAGCTGTCCGATACATGTTAGTAAATTTACTTCACTCCACATTGGATCATACAACACTGGGAACAATGTTTGGTTCCCCGGTGCTGTTATCCCGGTTAGTTTTAATAATTAAGTAGAAATACATCACATGTCGTTTTGTTTTCATATATTCTTAGTTTATAAATCCGTCGACTTCCGTAGCCTACTTGGTAAAATGCTTGACTTCCACTTGGGGAAACCTAAAAAACAAAAAAAAGGTCCCAGTTTGGTAAAATAATTCGTAATGTAACAATATTCCCACGAGCCGAGTAGATATGTGAATGTTGTCTCTTCACGTGCAGTAGTGTTACCAATACGTGCACTGACGAACTGCGAGTTACATGTCTATTCCAGTTCTCACTATCACATATCGTAAGCTGTACAAAAGTTTCTTTTTAGTTCGTCTTCCCTTAGTAAACTTACCGCAGTTTTCTTACTAAACATGTTTTTCTACACATATGCGGAGGCTGGAAAGTGCCCAATAAGATGACCGTAGTCATCACCTTCCTTCCCTTCCATTCAACTTTTTAAATAAAAAAATTGTTTGACAATAATATTGGGTTCATATCCCGAGTTAGAACGATCTTCGGGAAAGTTTGCCATTTAAACGGCGATTTATAAATTGTCGTTCATTATATTATTTAAACTCGAAGGCTCGATTACTGGAACCATAGATAATATTGTCTCCATCTCACGCTCTTCAATATGTCACATGGCAAAACATCAATTTACTTATTTATTTAACACTTTATTTTAAAACAATCTGACGGACTGATTGTCAGGCTGCAATCTCTTCCAATCTATCAGATTCGTATTTGTTGAAAGATACTATACGAGATGTTGTTTTTTAAATAATGACTTCTAAACATTATCTTCTTATACGTGTTGGTCGGATGATTTGCCTCCACTCCTACTGGTCCTGAACCATGATTAGAGCAACACTTAATGAGCAACTGTCATGTATTAGATTTGGCCTACAAGGAGTCTTGTTTGTGCTCCCTGATGATAAGGTAAAAACCGTGAAACCGATAAGGTCATACCGGTTCATAAAGTAATTAAACAGTGTTTGATTAAACAAATTACTATGTCTTTATACCTTCACAATGTTAATGCTTTAACTATCAATAATATATCATGCTAAAATTTATATATCATATAAGAGTACGTGGAGAACCCACTCGACTACAAATAAGATGTAAAAAAATTAAATGAGATATGGGCATAGACCATAATATATTTGCAAATAATTACATTTGGAATCTTTAAAATGTGGTGAAAGGCCAAAAAGTTATAAAAACAATTAAAATTTCAAACAGAAGCCATAATAAGAGATCAGCTGTTTACAACGTTATGGTCATGCAGTAATCAATTGTCAATTCTTAGTCAAGTCAGGTTATCGGGTAACATGTATCAACTTAAATAAGTCTATCCACTGTATGTTCAAAATTACATAGATTTTTAAAGCTTTTTTGCAACTCTAATATTAAATATTTGTTTCTAATAAATTTTATTTTTACCATACTCTAAATTTATCTTAATTCATTCATTTTTTTGTATGGAACCGCTAAACACATGCTCGAGTTTTTATTACGACTACATCAAAGAGCGTGGTTGGGAGACAGTTAAAAGTTTAATACAATTTGAACTGTGATTAATAATCAAATAAATGTAAGTTAAAAAGCTCACTATCAAATATTTGCGACTTTTCAAAATTGTATTTTATTAGGACGCACTCAAATATTTATTTCATTAATAGACGGTGCCGATATTAAAAAAATAAGTGGGCTTTAGTTTGGTTTGTCAACATTGAACTCTTCAAACATTGAGCCTTCAAAATGTGTTATATGTAATCTTTATCAAAATACACTATTATGACAAAGACGGCGTGTTTTGACAACAATGACAAACAAATTTGTTTTAAAAAGTGAATTAATTTATTATTTAGTAGTGTAAGAGTTTTTTTAATTATTCGAAAAAAATATAATTGAATTTACTGTTAATATTTGATCAATGGATATATTTTAACAAGAATACTGAAGTATTTCCCAGTGTTGAAACTTTGTGACAGATTAAATTTATAAAACTAAGTCAAGACATTATAAAGTATTACAATTGCCGCTTCGCTTCGTCTCTTTGTTGTTCTTAATATGGCGTGAACAGTTCTTCTACGACCGCACCTACACCGATCTATACTCATAAATAAATTATATTACACCGGTTTATTTTCTATTAATCTCCTTAAAGGAGAAATGAAAATATTATAAATAACAATTGCTGAACGGGTGCGTTGCATACATAATGCCTCATTAGTATCCCTTGGCCAAGTCTACTAAGTATAGCATTGATGTTGGAGCAATGTTTTCTGAAACTGGAAAATTGGCGTGAATACATGAATGGGTGTATAGATCTTCCGTATACGGCAATTGAAACAGTTTAACAACACTTTATTTGTCTTAAAAAAAAATTTCCCAACTGTGCATTGGGGCTTTCGAAATTATCATCGCGTTTTTATAAATCAATGTGCGAGCATTTTTAAGAGAATTGACGCTCAGTGTCAGTTTCACCTTGCTTGATCATCATCATCGCCACCATCATACTACGAGGGGTAGTTAATAAATTCGCAAAATGAATGGGTTAAGCTAGGGGGTGAAAGTGCGCATGCCCATGTTCCAATAATAATACTCATTATTAGTATATCCACCTAGTTTTAGTCTATTTTTTACAGTATTGTGTAAGATATCATCGGAAGAGTATGTCAAACATAAATAATATCCCAAGTATGGAAAAAATTAAGTATCGCGCCGTCATTTTTTCACAAAACAAGGGAAAACTTCTCAAATCATTTTGGAAGAGATTTTAGCGGTTTACTGGGACTGTTGCCCTGGAATAACTATGGTTTACAAGTGGCATAGTATTTTTAAGCAAGGGAGAGAATCGATTAAAGACGACCTCTGTCTGACCAGGACGGCCGGTTGAGGCCACTTCTTCAAACATCGTCTACAAAGAAGAAAAGCTCGTGCTGAAAGATGTCCGCCTTAACAAACAACAACTTGCAGAAATGATTGGATTATCACCTACAACCATTTTGAATATTCCTCATCAGCATCTAGGAATGTCAAAAGTCAGTGCAATGTGGATACCCAGAATGTTCATGCCACTTCAAAAACAACAACGCATCAAATGTTCACGAAAGTTTTTGACCCTCTACAGAAACAAAAAAGATGAGATTTTAAGCTAAATTATTACTGGAGATGAAATTCAGCTTCATCATTATGAGCCTGAGCTGAAGCAGAAATCCATGCAGTGGCATAAAAAGTGCATACATCTAATAAAAAGGGCACACAGCTTAGAAATATCTGAAAAATGTAATAGTAAATGCATTGAAAAGTACAAAAAAATCCCCGTTCCTTTTAGTCTGCAAACTTATTGACCTCTACTCGTATGTTCTTCATGAGGTAGACAGAGAGAACACATATCCACTTAGTTAAATCTTAACACACATATTTCGCTTTTGCCACGTCTTAACAGACCTCTTCATATATACTCTCTTATTATTAAGATGTTCTTTCTACTCGTCTCTTTTTGGAATTTAATTAATTGGTCATACCACATTTTTCCTGATATCCCAAACTACTCGTTAACATTATTTTTGTAAATATTTAATCATTCATTCTGTATACGTAACCGATCCGTCTCAATGTTTTTTCTTTATCTAAAGCACTATATATTCTTTGAATCCACATTCTTTCCTAATGGATTAATTCTTCATTCCATCAAATGCTCTTATTTCTACCACATTTATCTTATTTTCAATAATTTGGCCCTTTCCAAATTTTGCTAGTATACGAGTATACACCAATAAAATAACAATTATTTTTTTTATTTCCAGCTCCATGCCGAGTAAAAAAAACTTTCAGCGTTAGCATTGCATTTTTTCAGGCTGTTTGCTAACGTTTTTGAAAGAGTTAGCGCTCAAAGTAAATTTTACCTTGCTTGATTCTTAATGAATTCTGAAGACGTGATGTATTCATTACCCTTTACTACCATTCAAGCCGTCATGAAAAACAAAGATAATTTGCAATTAAGCGTAATCTACATATATACAAATTTTGTTTTAGTGTACAACACAGCGTTATTAAAAATAAACAGCCCCAATGGATTTTTTCTATCTGTTGGACAACATAATTCATTCTAAAAGATGCTACAAAGGTCCAACGCCGCGAAAGAGAAAAATTATTTGCTGTAAAATTTATTAATGTAGGTCGGTTTATGTCTTGATATTTGAACACTTATGTGAGAAATCCGTTTTACAAACGATGGGTTTTTTGTAGCCTACAGGTAAATGGTTTTTTTAAGCAAAGAACATGTGAAATGTGTACACATGTGAAATGTGTAAATAGCTAGTCTCGAATGTCAATTTATTTTAAATAATCTTTCTTTTAAATTAATTACTTTAATTATTGTAAGAAATCAAAAGTATTCAAAGCGCACCATGATTGATCGTGGCGTTATGACATCATTATACACATCAAGTCACTTACTGGGCATCAAGTAATATTCGGTTTAAAGACTTTTTTAATAAATTTTTGTGAATTATCGAGAAAAAATACGTTTATTGGTTTATAAAATTATCCACCATGATAGCAATTTTTATAAACCTTATCAGATAATTTGCATAAAATTCAATACCTCCGTGGCCAGTTGGTAGAACGCTTGAGTTTCGGTCCACGAGTTTCACTTTCGAATATTTATTTATTTGAGCACTATTCATTACTTGTAATGTATCTTTTTCTTCAGTAATTATAAGACAATGAAGAACAACAAAAAACATAAAAAACTGTTATCAACAAAGCGAGCTTGTATGTACAAAATCATTTGTTGTTGAAAAAATGCTGTCAAATTTTCAGGAAGTTATTACGTCACAAGCTAGAGCACGAGTACTTAAATGTTTATATAATTATTTTAATACATATATTGATTTCACAAAATGATTAGATATTCGTAAAAAAAGTTGAACGAATAGGGCAAAATCTTGTGACCTTATTAAACTTTAAATCTCACTTCAGACGTTGTCTAAAAATTAATTGTTTATATGAAATAAACCGTGTAAATAAGCGTTATTCTCATCGAACATCTCTAAGTAATGTGTTATTTCTTATTCTTCATTGAGTACCGTTGAACGTAACTTATCATATTTACTATTACAATTTTGTCAACCAGTATAAAAGTTTCAGGCATTCATCTAAATCACTTGAGTAAGTTATTCTACGATGGTGTGTATCTGCCCTCAGGAACTCGATTTACTTGGAAAAGGAAAATGAACAATAAATTGGACAAATTGGATAAGAATTGTTGAATTTGATATTGTTTTTTATTGTCCAAAAGCATTAAAAAATATAATTAAAATTACTTTCAATCAATGGGTTCCTCAAAAAGAGAAGTGGCATATTCTACCTCCTATTTTTTTTTTATATTTTAAAACATTTTAAAATTTCATTTATGTGATTCGAGTAATATGATGATTTTAATAAATTCAAATCTTCCTTTTAAACCACGCATGTTAAAGAAAAATCAATTGCTTACAAACTCTAAAGAAAACATTAACCAAATTGACATATTTACACCTAAATACAAAAATTAAAGAACATTAAAATATATTTTCACTTTCTTTAATCTATGGTAAGTTAAAAAAAATAACTCTAAATCAAACGAAAAAAATAACATTGAACGATCACAAATCAGTCAGTTTTTCCTAACATAAACTCTTTTTCTTTCTCTCTCGAAAACGATTCGATCATGTTTTCTCCAACTCTCATTGGAATGCTTCACATTAAAGCATCAAGCAAAAAGAAATGATTTTGCTGGCAAACATGTTTAATTGCCTGCAGCAGCAAAGATTTATCTCATTAACAGATTGGATACAACATCAAGAGCATCAAAGATGTTCTAAGGGTATAGAGGTTGAAAAACCACTTACATTTGGGAGTTAAAGATTTATTAAATAATCATGAACGCCATTTTGGTTCTTCGAAACGTATAATTGAAGTCGTAAAAGAATTTTTTTTTTTGGAAAAAAATCGGTTTATGATTGCTATTCTTTATCAAATAAATGTACTCATATAAACTTTGTTAAATAAAAAAAATATTTATTTTTATAAATAATGTTATATCAATTATGTATCCGACTAGATGTGCTTTTCTCTCGGCTTGCAGCTGACTTTAACAACACGTTTCTAGAATTTTACTATTCAATGCAAAAAACTTTTTTTGTGCATTGAGACGTCCGTGTACTAGTTGGTAAGATGCATGTCTTTCGACCTGCTGGTGGTTGCTCGATTCCTATTGTATCTCTAGATTTTTAAAAAAGAATTGCAGTTTGTATTTACTGAAAGCTTCTTACAATTTTTTTTGGTTAATTAGAATAGTTATACGTTATATATCTATAGTGTAATATAATACAGTTGAGTCGCACACAAGTTATAATAAATACAAATCAATTTATTTTTATTTGTAATAAATTCAATAGAGTATAAACGTAAATATTCGAAATGTGCCAGTTACTATATAAGTTGTCAACTAAAAAATAATAATAAATAGATGTTATTTTTCAAATTTCAACAGAAATAGGTTCTGTTAATGATCGTTCATATATAGTAAGATTCAAAAGTTATTTTAAATTTTGTCGTATGACTAGTTTTGTCGAAAATAGAAAAAAATGGCACATGGAATATATGATATGTATCATTTAATAACCATTACGTTATTCCGTTACCACTCTTCAAAATGGAGTGTTATTTTTGTTGAACAGTTCAAAATATGTACAGTATACTCTCGATTTTACAGTCACATTAACAAGCAAAAATTCCCTATTTTTTATTACTGATGATTAATTAATAAATGTTATAAAATAAATTAAACATTATGCTCCGATTAATCCGCAATACAGTAATACGACACTGGATAATCGAATGCAATAATTTATTTTTATACGTTTAAATATTAAACTTTGACTATCTCGAAGTAATGTTATGTTGAATGGTGAAAGTCTTATGTAAAGGTGTGATATAAAGATAAAAACCAGGTTAAAACCCGTAAGAAACTGAAGTTGAAATGTTGGAATGCCCAAAACGCGTTAACTACTAGATCAATGTCTAAGGCAAAATTCAAGTGAAGTGATGCAAAACAATATTTTATGAATATGTAAATTAGTAGTAAAATAGCAATTAAGTCCAGTGAGCAATGAGCCGGGCTGTCTATTAGCGCCGATTGATTACAGAACGTAGGAACATGTGAAGGAGGATTATTACAGATGGTTACACTGGCACACTTCAGGGAGGTCACAATTATCCGGTATGAGGAGAATGACAGGAAGAAAAAATTTATCAATCGACGGTAAATCGGCTGTAATCTGTGGACTTGTGGCCAGCTGATCTGATGGACGAAGATAGAAAAATTACGTACTAAAATCGCTCAATTTTAGTTCCACGACAGCTGCATTTCTTATTTCTCTTTTTTGACAATTTTAAAAACATATAGCCAAACAGCCTGATGATGGTACCGTCAGGCTGTTTGGCCGATGGGGTAGGCAGAGAGGAAAGAGTGCCAGGCTCTCATATCGCGACACGAAATTTTCCTTTCCTTGATTTTATAATCTATAAACCTTATCACAGAATTCCCACGATTTATCAGTCTTGCTTTCATTATAGCAAGCAATTCAATATTTTTTGGTTCTATTTCTCCCTAAATATTCCATACTCCTACTCGTCGTTCCGTCTTATTCTAACCTCCACCACAGGAGACATGGCACAGTAGGTTGCGAAACTCGCAGACATATTTTGATGTCCCTCTGGTACTCCTCCACATTGTGTCACCTACGCTATTTTACTCAAATATATTTATTTATTTACATGAAAAAAATGCAAATCGTACAAAAGTTATATAATTACAAGTGGGCACTTCTAATGTAACTAAGAACATGTGGCCACGAAAAAAATTGATTGATACTTTTTATCGATTACTGATTAATATTTTATTCTTTCGTCGAGAATTCTAACGTATTGGATAAATTGTGAGACCTAGTTAGGAGTATGCACCACATAAATCACTTATTAGCATACAGAATCAATAATAACGAAATTAAAGAAATTAACAACAAACATTTGATTCAACCCAATTTACATTATCAACCACAAACAGATGCGACATGTGATGAAAATCAAATCATTGCTTTTAATTTCATCCAGTTTTTCTTCGCAAATCATAATTTTCAGCATCGTCTGACCACTTTTAACATAGGACGAATGATTAAAGTAAAATTAATGCTGTGAAGAAGCGTGCATCAAGAAAAAAATGTGATTAATTAATATATGAATGATGGTGGCATGATCAGAAATGAAAACATGAATAAAATGAATGTTTTAAGTAAGATGAAGAAAGAAACTTTAATATGGTTTGAACATGTTGAAAGAATGATGATATTTTTTGCTTATATTTTCAAAAAAGATTTGGACATTTTCCACTAATATCAAATCCCACCAAAATGAAGGATGCAACTCGAAAATGATCGAATAGCCCTTTTAACATGGACAAGGTAATTGATGTCGGTAGTCCGTAATACGTTACATTATTGGGGCGGCTTGTCAAGGCAAAGTATTTAGGTTCAACTCATTTTAAGGGAAATTCCACCAAATTACGATACTACAACACGGGAGACTATAATTTATAGGAATTCTCGAGAGAGTGACCGGAGTCATTGGGCCGTTTCAGTTTTAAGTAAGCCTTTGAGAGGTGGAATTTTGGACAAGCCGGAGCCAAGCGGCCGACTTTATAGTCGTATATAAATATATACCGAATTACACGACTACTGCCGAACGTCGATGAAGTGTTGAGGGGCAACTCGTTAAAAATCTTTATGTGCCACGGTTATTGTTAATTAAATCGATGAGCTCGTTAAAATAACATTAATTCTACGTCGTCAAATCTTATTTTTCTTCCTTAAAAACTGCTCTTTACTGAGAACACAGAACTAATAGAATTTCTCAAGGAAAATAAAATCAAATTGAATTTAAAATATTATTGCTCTTGTTAATTCAATGATCATTGAAAAATAATGATTTAGTAATTAAAATTTAAAAATGGAAAAAAATATTTCAATTTAAAAAAGGTACGATATTATTAATTGAACACAATGTTAAAATTTGAAGAAAAAAAACATACTCAATAAACATAAATTAAAGTGACAAGCCTGTTTTGCTTCGCAAAAGTATTGTCAACCTGTAATCTTCTTCTTCTTGAATAATGTCCGTGAACTCCTTTATATGAAGGAGTATACGCCAGTGTCAAGTGATATTCACATGGGGGACATGGGCACACTCGTTTGGCGCGTCCGTGGTTGATATTTTGAGTAAGTATACTAAATTAACTCGGCCCGGGACTACTGTTATCTAGTGAGATACTATGGAGTGAAACTATTTTACAACTCAACTACAAAGTTTACAACTAAATGAATATTTACAATAAGATGACAATTAAACGTGTATTAAGCGAGCGAATGATTTCAGTTTAAATGACGACTATAGATAATATTATTATAGTCAGTATATATTACAATGATTACAGTTTTAATTATGACTATAGATATTATTATACTAAATTGAGTTTCAATTCATATATTATTCAATCTATGAATTAAAACTCACGTAAAACTTAATAGATGCCTACCATCCTGCCATGTTGGACACCACCAGGTTTTGATTAACCTATTAAGTTTCATGTTAGTTTTAATCCATAGATTAAATTTTTTTTTGGTATATAAGCTTAGTAAGCAATGTATTGAATGCAGTTTGATAATGCTTTTGTAAAACGAAACAGATCTGTCACTTTAATTTAAGTTTATTGTGTAGAATTTTTCACATTTGTGTTAAATTCATTCTATTTAAAATGTAGTTCTACAATATAAATACCAAATTAATTGATGAACGAACAAAAATAAATTTATGAAACTAATATCACACAATTAAACTGTCACGAATCACGAAAGGAACTGAAATATTTTAAAAAATACTTCATTTTAATATAATATATAAAAAATTTTTCATTTTTTCCCCATCATTTTTATAAACAATGATTAAATTGTGGAACAAATGTATGAATGCAAAAAGTTACCAGTCATATATGTTTGTAATTATTTGTGGTTTTTAATTACCTACTTCGAAATTGTATCTCACAAATTTTTACTTATTTCTAGAGTATTTTATCAAATTCAATGAAATATCTCAAATAATCGTGAGCTTTGAATATTATTTAAAAAAAGTAAAGCATGTGCTATGTGTCCTGGTTGGTAAAGCGCTGGCTTCCAGCTCGGGGATTACGGGTTCGATTCCCATTGGAAATCTGATATTTAAAAAAAATCAGTCTGGTTTTCACTTAGGGCGTCATGAACATCTTATAAGCCCGCCATTTTTTACTGTATACGACGGAAGATTTTTTTTGCTTAAATTGCTTTAGAGTAGCGTTTCTAAACCTTTGTATCCTTATGATCACGTCTCAGGAAGCCCTTACATACAAAAATTAGCCTATTCATCACTATTTCTCGTGGAATCCTAGGATTCCGGGGAACCCATGTTTAGGGTAAAACGCTGATTTCGAGTCATAACCTTGTAATTATTTTTTCTATAAGAATCAACAAAAGAGATATTAAAAAATACTTGTTTTTAATAATTTATTTAATTTATACATTTTTATTTAATTAATTTACTGTCATGATACACTTTAAATCGAATAATTCAAAGAATGCACCGCAAAATGTGATATCGAAACAAATACATAACATCGATGCATTTTTATCTGTCTGTTAACTATATTACAAAGTATTACAATGTTTTTTTTTTTTCACAAGTGAAGTAAAATTCCTCGTACTTGGAAAGAGATCTTCCTATCTCGGTGCTTGATATTCAGCCCTCGCGCGTTTCAAGGCGCAACGGCTCCGTTAGCCTATGTGAACGGCCCAACGGAATATAAGACATGGAGGAAATATTTACCACCGGCCGTGAGAGATGGAGCCCGCGTCCTGCATCGGAAACTAGACCGCGAGAAAACAATGCTGACAATATCTAGACAGCAACTTGGCTTGATTTTATCACATGTGAATATATTGAATCTACTCGTACTTCTCGGTGAAGGGAAAGAAGCTTTATTTTTAATTGTAGAGTATTTTTTTCTTCTTTTAAAACAAAATAGATTTGAATATTACATTTGTTAGTTCCGTTAATCATACCATCTTTTTACATGAAATTTGAATCTTAAACTCGTATGTTATTTTTTTAAGAATATAATTTTAACGTATTTATTCCAACAACATTAAATCGGTTATACGTACATCCGTGCGTAACAATACTTATTGGAATGGTTTAATATGTATATTCTATAACACTATGGTTGTATGCATTACAACCTGGTGGGCTTATTGTCATATGACGATCTCTTCATACAAACTATGAAGATGTGCCTTTAAGTGAAAACATCAGTGAGATCTCTTTTCATAAAAACCTGGGTCCCAAAAGGGTTTAAATCCGCAACTCTACTCCAACAAGTTTACTAATTAGGCAACGGAATTCGTCTACATGAATAATAATTGTTAATTGTAGTTAAATAAAAAAGTTCAAATGGCCAATTATAATTAGAATTGTGGCCATCAAATTAGTTATCTGTTATCGTAGTTATGGTTTCATTCAAATATAAGAATTGATGTAAACCAAATGAAACACCCTGTTAATAATAATTAAATAAAATTGATATAAACCAAAATAGGAATTGATCTAAACCGAATAAGACACACTGTTGATGATTGTGTCCGGATAATCGGTCCGATTTAAAGACACCTTACTATTTCATCAGATTTATGAAGCGTACGTGGGATATTTGATAGATATTTGACAGGGGCTGTGAAAAGATCGAAATGAGAGCGAAGCAAGCTGGATATATGCGTAACTATCATAGGCAACAGCGTAAGAGACAATCAGCAGAGGAATTCAATAAGCGTCGTGCTGCATATTTTCAGCAAATGCGAAATTTTGATCTAGTGCAACAGCAAAAGACTGAAGAGAAAGATTTGCATCTAGTGATTTTTCACGGTTTACAGCTAGTTACTATTTAACGTATTTTCTATGCTTAAATATATTTGAATATAATATTTTACTTAATTTCGTTTTGATATTAATAGAAGTTATTCCTATATCTTAATTTAACATGCATATAATGTACATATACGAGTATTTTAATTTTCATTACTTTGTGTTATATGTGGACATAATTAATTTATGTGTATTTATAAGTGTTAAAATTTTTAAATTTTGTTTTATGTTATATTTGTTTATGGCTGTATAATACCGACGATCACTCGTCACTCTTCTATCCAATCACACTTCTTCCACTGCTTCAACATACATATTTCTTATGTTTTTCACTAATTTGTACTTCTAACTACACCCTTTTTTCAGATATTGGTCAATTGACTCGTCCAAATAAATTAAACACTTCAAAAATGTTCATTCCTTATTTCAATCAATTGTTTCATAAATTTATCCTCTCTACACGTCCAAACAATCTCAAAGTTCTCTTCCTTTTCTTTTTTATGGTATCCCTCACTATCATATTTTTTTAGTATACCTTTTCCTTTGTTATACGATACTAAATTACTTTTTTCAAATACTTCATTTTTTAAATATTTTTTATAGATTTGTTCTCCATGGCTATTTTTTTGTTTGTACTAAATTTGAAGACAAAAAAAGACCAAATAAAAATAAAAAATTTATTAATGCAAAAGAAAAATGAAAATACGACCTCCGTGGCCGTATTTTCATTTTGTCGCCTGTATCTCAGCCCGGAAGTTGCAACCCAGATTTTTTTTATAAAATGGGTTCCACTTAAAGTCTGTCTAGTTTTCACTAAAATGCACTTTAACATGTTTCTGGTTAATTGGAAGAGATTTACACATGGCAATAAGCCCGCCAGGTTATACTGTATACGACGAAAATGTAATACAATACAGATCCACATGCCTAAACAATCTCAAAGTTCATTCCCTTACTAACTATAAACCCATCCATCATGAATCTATTTTGTATACCTTCTCCCTTTTTATATGATATGAGTACATAAGTATTTTTTTTATATTTATTCTTTTTATACACTTTTAATAGATTTGTTATAAATAAATTACTTTTTGGTTTGTTTCAAATTCAAATGTTTTTTTATAGTTTATATTAGGCCCAAATAATAATTGCAAATTTATTTATACAACAGGAAGAAAAATTCAGTATTTTTTTATGATGGCCTCTCCGAGTAATAAAAATACAATCGGTTATGAGAATTGAAAACTTAATTCAAAATAATGAAAACACATAAAAAATCTGAACATTTACATCAACAACCATCATCAAATAGATGCCCTGAACACAAGTGTTTTCTCGCCATATCGCAGTGTTTAATATAAAGACAAGTTTAATTATTTGATACACACGCATGAACAAAATTCAAAGGTTGTAAAAATACAGAAACCACCTGTCAAGCATAACTGTCAAACCAACAGGCAGAAAACAAAAAACTAATTACAAAACTTCACAATACGTGATTAGTGGTAGTTGAACTTCTGCGAATTAGTATTTCTTATACAAGATGGATTTTAAATAAAATAGTTTTGCAACTAACCAACTAAAAAAATTAAATTCAAATCTCAAAGACCAGTTCGAATCTCTCAAGCAAGAAATCTTGAAGTCAGTATTTCTGAGAATGACATTTCGAAAGTCTTAGATGATTCCCACGGTTTGCCAGCAGGTATGGTATATCCTTTCAATCTAAAATTGATAACGTTTTTTTCTTTCTTTCTTGTTTCTGTTTTTAGGTTATGTCACACAAGTATTGAGTTAACTGATTTCCATACATGATTTCATATACTATCACTCAACAGGTTTTTTAAAATATAAACCTAGATTTGCATTTAATTTATTAAATATTATTATTTTGGATTTTCTTATACTAAATAAGCTTTGTTTTGGCGTATTCCATTTTAATAATACAAATCATTCACAATTAACTAAAAACTACCTGATAAAACAATGTGGCGGGTTGAAGAAGACTTATAAGTAACTGTCATATTGTATACTGTACAATAAAATATCAAATTAAATGAATAACTTATAGTTAAGTTCCCTTAAAAACACACATTAAGCAAAAAAAATATTAAATAGTTACTTTTATTCAGATTTTATTTTAGTTTTTAATTAACAGCAAAATGTGACAAGATTCGACACTTAAAATTTTCAAGTAACAATTCTCTTGATTTTATGAAAACATTTTCATCAAACAATCGGTTATTAAGAAATTTCACTTTTTATTATAATTTTTTAATTCACTGTCGGTTAAATGCGTTATTCTAGAATATTAACATATATTTCATAAATAATGAAGATTATGTTCGTATGATTCATGAAACCTGTAAAATATTGAAAGAGTGAAAAAAATGTATAACTAGTTGCAACCCGTGAAATATTCACGGATGTAAAACAAATTCTACATTTATGAAAATATATATTCATAAATGTAAAATTGGTTTATATACTCGTATGATATTAAACATCATCCCCTTTTACACCGGTTCAAAAATTGTTAGCTAGGTATTTAAAATTCGTTCAGTATCACGGACCCACCGAGATTCAAATTTCGAATTACTTTCGGAGAGAATCCAAGTATCCCTCTCTCACTCTCTTGTATTCAAAATTCAATTCTCGTATTCTTTCTTTGACGACAACCATCGTATAGGTTTTGGCCTATTTATACTATAATGGGAGAGAATGCTTGATGAAATATCATGGACGTGACACAAACGAAAGATGAGTGCTAGGATAGAATGAAGGGAAAATCTGTTCTCTCTGCCTACCTCAATAGGCACATTGCGAAATGATGTTAACAATTTTCAAAACAAGTTTAATTTAATGATAGTAACAGGGTTATTAAATTCTACAAAAGTATGATCCAACATATTGGACCTTTACAACTTATTGAGATCATTTTTTTAAAAGATCTTCATTGTTGTATAAAAATAGGTTATGTGAATACAAATGATATACCTTCTTCTTATACATACATAGCATTTCACTTTAAGCTTAATGGTTTCCAGCTTGAACAAATATGTTCTTTGTAAGTGTCCTTTTCATAAGGAAACTTGCTTTAAAGCGAAGATATTCCTGAGAAGACTTTGAATAATGGGATTCTATTGGATTGAAAATGCCTCAGCGTTCACAAGAAAGATTCGACACATGGAAATTAATTACCATCGCGTTTATTTAATTCACCATTTATTTATTCATTTCAATAGCTTAATAAAAATCCGACGCACCTTGTAGGACAAGAAGGTACGCTTTTATCGTTAATTAAAACATTATTTCATTCAATCAGACTTTTACTTATTCAATAATTAAGAATCATAACAAACAAGACATGCCGGTTTATGGGTAAATGAATAGATCAAGAATTGAAATGAAGTATTTCTAGATTTGAAAATGATAATAAAATATTCAAGAATCTCAGCAATAAAACATTTTTTGAAATAAATTTGAACATTTTACAAATAGGTCGAATCCAATCATTTTATATGTAGATTTTTTCAATACAATAAATCATTAACTATTTTTCTTTGCATTGTTTAATTTCTGTCTTTTTCGTCGGGTGATGAGAAACTATTATAAATAAAATGTTTAAATTATATTTAATTGATTGTTGGTTAAGAAAGACAGCAGTTATTGACATACGTGAGTTAGTTCTGAGTGAGTTTGAAAGTTTTGTCTCATTACGGTTAAAATTATTTTGAATGTGGAGTACTTCCATTCTATAAATGTATTAAACGGTACTCGAAACAAACCCTTAATCCCGTACTTTTATAATCAATGTATATTTTTTTAAATATTCAATGAATAACATTTTTTTAAATATACAATCGAATGTTGTTGCTAATGAGGGCTCATATAGGAGTGTAACATGATAATACGAGTCACCAAGTCTCTAGTACGAGTACTAAAGACTTGGTGATGGCCAATTAAAACAGCGGGCATCTTTGAAGAATTGAGGAAATGTAAAATACTACACCGTATTATAATGTATTACACTTTCATTGTATGAAATTCAATCTGGTTGGTTTGCAGCCATTGACGAGCTCTTTGGTCTAGTTGGTAAAAGACTTGACTTTCACCTGTAGTTTGGGAGTCGATTCTTAATTGCATATCTCTATGGTTCCTTACTACTGAGGGTAATCTATAGGATGTTGGTTATACAAGTTGCGACGACACATCTCCTCTCCCCTCGATCACTTTACATGGTTGGGTACAGGCTTAATTTCTTCAGCTGATCACTCCATCTTGCTGGAGGTCTGCCTCAACCTCTTCTTCCTAACACACTTATTATGACTTTTAATTTCTCCAGGAAATATGAAGTAACGATTTTTTTATGGGCATCCATTTATCATATTTTTATTTATAATTTTTGTCTTTCTTCTTCCATCATACATTTTTTCACTTATTTTTTGCACGTCTTCAGATCAAAAATTAAATAATAAATCGAATGATTTCACGTCCACATTTCATTCCCATAACATATTTTATGTACGAGTGTAACATGGACGTAAAAAATAGAAAAAAAAACATATTAATGCTGTATAAATACGTGTACTTAGAAAAACACATTGTATAACAATATATGACAGAATACGGAATGAAGTGACTAGGGATGGATGTGAACTTAAGGCTGATGTATTAAGTAAGATGACAAAGAACAGTCTGGCATAGTTTGGGTATATGTATTGGTGTATAACGAATGAATTAAGAAAGCCTAACAAAACAAATGTATAGTGCAAATGGGAGTAAAAGGCGTTGTAGAGGAAGACGACCAAGGGAAGTGTGTGGAATTATATTTTGTAAGAAGGGAAAATAAGAGAAATCGTAGAGCTGTATGAATGTGAGAGAGACGAAATATGTTTGTAGAGATATAAAAGTCTGGTGCTTTATCCTACCTGCCTACCTCAGCATGAAAACGGCGTGTAGGTACATATGTAACAAATGATAAGCAGTGCTTGAAAAAAAGACCACACACAAGTATTTCAGAATAAGAAGCTTTTAATAAATGTCATTAACTATACTCGAACAGTGATAATTGAAAAGTAAAAAGAAGAAAAGCGGTGTTTGATTACAAAAGAGTACTTAGCAGGCGTCACTTTTTTTCATAAAATGCACAAGAAACAGAAAAGCTCAATAATGATTGTCATTAGTGAGCGCTCGATCCTCTCAATATCGCATCTGACGTAAACTAGACAACTGGTCCTGACTGTCGGCAGCGACTTGTTCCACATAGACAACTAATTGACGTGATGTCTATGCTAAGTTATATTTTTTATAACTAACTTTTATACTGCTGCTGATTAAATAAGGTATAGTTTTGCTGAAGTAATTGACTATGATGGTCTGTGAACTGTATTAGTCATTAGAGCTGAGACTACCTGTCAAGTCAAGGTTTTACGTTAAAGGCAACAGATAATTTCAGATGTTTTTTTTTTTACTTATCAGATCTCGCTGATAATTGAACGAGTTCAGAAAAAAATTGCATTTTTTCACCCGAGAGTCCCCATCTGATAAGATAATTCCCTTAAGATCATTCCCTTAAAGTGTTGGAAATATTCCTGCCTACTAAAACCAAAATTTTACTCGTGTAATATCTGCTCTTTCCGATTCTGGACTATGTGGACGTCTGTTACTTGGACATTACAGAGGAACAGCTGGACAAATTAAACATCTTCAAAATTATTGTCTAAGATTTATTTTCAACCAACAGAAATACGATCATATATCACTTCATACCAGAAGGCATTGAACTAGTTGAATGTTAGAAATAGACGCCAAATTCACGTACTGTATCTATTGTATAATATCCTTAACTCTTCCGCCGTCCCCTCTTATCTCGCCGAAAATTTTCAGCGTCTTTCTGATCATGGATTAGCGCTACGCTCAAACACAGATTGTTCATTGGCCTTTCCAGTTCATCGCTCCTCTTTTTTACGTCGTCCTTTACTGTCCACTCAGTGAGACTCTGGAATCAATTACAAACCAATGTTAGACTCGCTCCGTCCTTGGCATGCTTTAAGAAGCGATTGAAAAACTCTTAATTTCTAGTCAGTAATATAACGTGTTTCATTCCTTGTTTTTTTCCTTTCCTCTCCACCGTCTCTTCCTTTTCCTTTGATTGATTATATCTCTCTTTATATGAAAAGGAATGTTCGGGGGATATCCATCTTTGTGGGGTTTGTGGGCATATGCTCACGTATATGTAGATGGATTTCGTGGGGATGGATAGTCATTTGAATGAGTTTTGCGACCATGTAACTTGCTTCATTTCCTTTTGTCTGGTTGACTGGAAGAGATTGCAGCCTGGCAATAATCCCGCCAGTTTATATTTCCAATAAAAGTGTTAAATAAAATAAATAAATAATTCATTTGGGATTTTCATTACCTCTCCACGTTCGGTAGTTACAAACACGTTCAATGAAGAACCCCGAGTTACATGCTTACTCCAGTGGTTCAGGCCCGAAGGCCGAAGAAAAGGATTACTGAGATCGAAGAACGTATTGTCTTCCTTCTTCAATACGTCCGCATCTCTAATTGGATATGTTGAAGTGTGCCATACTAATAAGGATAAAGTGACAATGGCCTATCCGATATCTTGATGATTTCACGAATAAAAAAATGTTTCTTCTAGCATTTGATAGCTTCCAGGTAATCCTTTTTTTTAGCTATAAAAGCTAACCATCCACTGAGCAAAAAATATAAGCTCTTTTTCGTTCGATAACAAAATTGATGAGGTTCAAGAAGTGTTTTCAGGCTAAAAATGCTGTCAGGTGGCATTCATTAAGGTCTTTTGAGACCATGAGTTACCATTTTTAAATAATTATTTCGTACTCCAATGGATTTGGTATAGAAGTAATGTCAATTGACTGCGATTATTTGCTCCAATAATTTACTTAAATACAGAGTGGGAAAAGTAAAAGATTATTCGAAATCCGGAGAGGTGATGTTATAACCATCATAATTTACCTTTTTGGATCATGTGAATAAAATTTTTGTAAAAAATCGCATTTGCCTGTTTTTTAATTGATTATATTTTTAGCAATGCTTTAGTATCTGCCTGTTCATCTTTGGAAAAATCTACCACGTCCACATTCGAAATCAACTAATTTTTGTTGCCCCTTTATGGACCGATTTTTCAGAAAATAACTTATTTTACATTCGTGTATTGCAAAAAAAACTTTCAAGTTTAGTTAAAACTTCGTATTATTTTTAATATTTGAATAAAAATATTTGTTTTACTACTTATGTTGCTGCGTGAAGTTTTTATTGCTTATTAATTATAAATTGACGTTCAAATTGTACATTACAAAAAAAATACGAATGTTTTTAAAAAATAGTATCTGATTATTCGTTGACCGTAAAGTTCGCTCGCAAAAACGATTTTTCGGGCTCTATTTATTACGGTAAACGAACAGCTACTGTAATAGCCAAAACATATTTGGACCATGGGGTACCTCGTTAATATAAAGTCAGCAGTAAACGTGTTAAAACGGCAAAATGAATAATAAGATTCCTATGGGGGGAGAAAGAGGGATATCAATTAAGTTGAACCGATATTCCCATAGCAGCCCCAGCACGTCCTTGCCAGAGCGAGGCGCACCGATGCTGACATCGATAGCTAATTGTTTTCATGTTTTTGCAACATAAATACCTCTGCGAGTCTAGCAATTAGCGATTGATGTGGCGACAAGACTTATAATTAACGAGCTATTGTGTGTGACATGAGAATAGAACAGCAAAGGGGCAAACCCTTATCTCATCTTGCAATTTTTTTTCTTTATATTTTACCCCATAGATGGGTCTTGTCATGACATTGTAATAACCAATAAATATGTTTGTGCACATCTTTATTGAATGTCATTCAGAGTAATTTAATGGAATGATTCCAGTGAAAATGATACATTGTTAATGACTCTGCTGTTATATTTTATCAGTGGCCATTTGACAGTAAATACAATCGTTCATGAATGCTGTTGGAACCAAGACCGAACTAAACAGAGTGATGAATGTTATAGAATACAATTATAAAGTTAGTTAAATGCAATGTTAACGGTTATTCAAATGCTACGTTTGGTCAGTGTTATTGCATGGAGTGGAATCATGGACCCTCAAAGTTGGTAGTATGAACCGACTGGAATCATTCGAAATGTGGATGCACCGGAGAATGCTACGGATACCCTGGACGGATATGGTCAGCAACACGAGGGTTCTTCAAAGAGCCAAAGTTGATAGAGAGTTGCTAACTAATATTAAAATCCGAAAGGTGTCCTACTTGGGTCATGTACTTAGAGGAGAAAAGTACAAATTAATGCACCTGATCATCCAAGGCAAAATAGAAGGCCGAAGAGGTGTTGGCAGGAGGCAAATCTCCTGGATCCGCAACATACGTAATTGGACTGGCATAAGGGGCGTTGGAGATCTTTTTAGGGCTCCCGGGGATAAATATGTCTACTCTCAGGTGATATTCAACGTTGGGGAGACCTGACATGACACTGGGTAGAACAAGAAGATAAAGTTATTGGTACTCGTATTGTATTACGCTTTAGTTGTACACAGTACATCTTGGCAGATTAATTGTCATATCTTACAACCAACCAGAAAGGTGTAACATAAGCATAAAATTCGGAAGGCTGTGGAGCCTTCAGAAGGTTTCTTACCAATTAGGCTACAAAATTGCGTATGTAAGTATAAATATCTTATTTAAAAAAGTATCCCTCTTTTTTAATAATAAAAAGCCATTAAACTACATTTGTTCCACAGTTGTTAAAGAAGGTCAATTAAATAATATTTTTAATTTCCACATTAAACGGATTTCTTCCGTTATATTTAACGTGGGTCTGATTATTTTTTATTCATGTGGAAAAATACTAAGGAGGATTCTTCTCATAGTGGTAGGTGGTGTTGAGAATCTATTCACGGTGTTACTATATATTCACTGACATTGGTTAATATCTCTAAATATCGTGTCACTGAGTGTTTAGCCATCATATTGGTTCTGTTAGTTGGTATATAAAAAAGGGGATGATTTCTTACACGATTTTAACTATTGGAAACATAAAAAGGGAGTGCATCTAATGTTGTGGGATAGTCGACATTACGGAACTTTCAATATGAATAACACGATGGACTTTTGTCTTATTGTTTCGAGACAATTTCAAATAATTGCATACCATGAAAAGTTCACTGCATATTTTGATATGGAAGATTTTAATGATGTGTGTCGAGTTAAGAAAGTGTGGTGCTCTGTCCTCTATGCCTACTCCAACAGGGAAATAGGGTGAAGGATGTATGTTTATATAAGTATCTGATCCTCAATCTGTTTTGTATATTCGGAGGTGCATGACCGCGCGATAACACACTTGACTTTCGTGTGTAAGTGCATCAGTTCGAATTCCGCACTGTGCTACTCCCCTCAAATGACATGCATTTTTCCGCATAGTATTCGAGGACACCTATAACTTCGGACATATTTATTATTTCTAAAAAAAGGAAAAAAAACATTACAGTGTACTCTGCGTTGTAGTCCACATTCCTGTGTACTTCTTATTTTAAAACCTAGAAGTTTGTAAAAGTCTACTACCAGTTGCAAAACATAGTTAATAAATTAAATTCCGACATTCAAAGTTGTCTCCAAGACGTTGAATACATGTATTGTATATTGATGGTGAATTAGTGAATACAATTGACTGTAGGACATATAAACACGTTTTTCGATATTGAAACGTAAGTTATTGAGCTCAGACCAGGAAATAAGAGAATCTATGATATATCGTATTGTAATTTTGCACTCGTTGCGTTTATTATTTTGAGAATCTTTAGGCCATCAGCATACAAGAAGTATAATTCAAAGAGTTTTGGATATCGTCAATTACAATTTTAAAAAAGGGAGATTTGATCCTTGCGGTACACCACGTGGATGATTTATCCCGAATTATTAATATCACCGCACCCCTCTCTCCATTAAAAACCCTATAAATAATATAATTTTACCGTTAAAAAAATAACAAACAAACAATAAGTAACGTTTGAGTGTGTTTTATAACATTTGAATTATAAAAAATTAATTATAGAATATTGTCGTAGTACGAGTATAACAGCAGTTATCTGATATGAGAGATGTTTTAACTAAAAATAACAAACAAACAATAAGTAACGTTTGAGTGTGGTTTATAACATTTGAATTATAAAAATTTAATTATAGAATATTGTCGTAGTACGAGTATAACAGCAGTTATCTGATATGAGAGATGTTTTAACTAAAAATAACAAACAAACAATAAGTAACGTTTGAGTGTGTTTTATAACATTTGAATTATAAAAATTTAATTATAGAATATTGTCGAAGTACGAGTATAACAACAGTTATCTGATATGAGAGATGTTTTAACTAAAAATAACAAACAAACAATAAGTAACGTTTGAGTGTATTTTATAACATTTGAATTATAAAAATTTAATTATAGAATATTGTCGTAGTACGAGTATAACAGCAGTTATCTGATATGAGAGATGTTTTAACTAAAAATAACAAACAAACAATAAGTAACGTTTGAGTGTTTTTTATAACATTTGAATTATAAAATTTTTATTATAGAATATTGTCGTAGTACGAGTATAACAGCAGTTATCTGATATGAGAGATGTTTTAACTAAAAAAATCAAATTCCTTTTCACCCCTTTTTTGTTTCCGTTTGTTGATATAGATAATGTTATCATTCTCACTTATTTTATTACCTTTTCATTTCCTATCGCGCGTTTGTTTATATATTAGCAGCAACTTTATACTAAAAAATAGCAATATCGTGTATTGAGAGCAAAAACAAAGAAATACTAGAAATAGATTTTCCATAATATTTGTTTCCCATGATTCATAGAAGAAACAAGGTAAAGCACATGCTATCATAAAGCCTGGGCTTATCATGTATGAATTTCCCGAAAAATCATCACCCTACTATAAATCGTAGTGTAAAAAGGAAAAACCCAGCCGGGAGGCATTAAAGACTTTTTATTACAAATTATCATGCTTTCTACTTTTTAACTTCAGAAGTATCATCGGTTGCTAATTTGCGTCAATCTTTATATACGCTACATATCACTGTATTTTTTATTAAGTGCGAAGGAATTTCTCCTGATGTATGATAATTTTAGAATTTAACACGAAAAGAAACATTATTTTAAACCGTTATTATTTCCATATTAAGGTATATTAACTTGTTAATTATTGGTTAGACCCTTTACAAGTTCTTTCTAAAGTTTTCTCTCATTAAAAATTAAAATAGAAAATACATTATTGAGACTATTACTTTACGATAATGACCTTGAATATCAATCTATTATTTCCTCAAGCTTGCATCTGAAAGGTCAGATCTCGGTGTCCTGGCAGGGGCGGGATCACATATAACCATGGCGGCATCGCTAAAGAGCCATTACTGTCGATTCGAGAGACAGTATTATAGAGCCTTGAAGGTTGCATATTATTCCTTCGGAATTTTCAATTGCTGTTGTTCAGGAGGATAAGAGGGGCTGTGTTACACATAAACTTTATCCGAACTTCTGGACGTTTGAATTGACTAAATGTAACAGTTGCGTGGTTCTTTCTTTCTTAACATTGTCTTTGTTCAAAAGGAACCTTTAACTTCCTACAAAAGTACAACTGAATCGAGGATTAATCAATGTGTATGTGTGTGTGCAAATAAGGTATCTCATTGCTTTATAGATGAATCATTATGAATTTTAATTTTATTTAAAAAAACATTGTTTGTTAAGTAGTGCGACAAGTTATTGGAAAGTAGCGGTCTTATCATTTTTACTTATTTTTCTTACTAGGGTGCTACTTTAGATACATAGTGCTGTTAAACAACATGACAACTAAATGTAAAGCGGTGTCGTTACCACTTTTAACTTATCTTCCTTAGTAGCGTGCTATTTTAGATAAAGAGTATTGTTAAACAGAGTGGCAATTAAATGTAAAGTGGTGCCGTTACCACATTTAACTTAGCTTCCTTAGAACCATGCTACTTTAAATAAACAGTGTAGTTAAACAGCGTGATAACTGAATGTACAGTGGTGCCGTTACCACATTTAACTTAGCTTCCTTAGAACCATGCTACTTTAAATAAATAGTGTAGTTAAACAGCGTGATAACTGAATGTAAAGTGGGGCCGATACCATTTTGAACGTCTATTTCTTAGAAGCGCATTACTTTATATAAAACAGTGTTGTCAAATAACGCTACAACTACATGTAAAATGAAGCAGTTAGCATTTTTTACTTATTTTTCTTAGTAACATACTACGTTACATAATACAGTATTGTCAAATAATGCTACATCTAAATGTAAAGTGGAGCGGTTAGCACGTTTTACTTATATTCCTTTGTAGCATACTACTTTACATAAAAGTGTTCTTGAATAATGCTACTACTCGTACTAAATTTACGAAATTTAAAGTGAAGCAATTAGAACTTTTACTAATCTTCCTCAGTAGCATGCTACTTTAGATAGTTAAATAGCGCAAGAAGTAACTGTCAAGTATCACCGTTACCACTTACATGTATTACTTACCTTCCTTAAAAGTATGTAGATAACATCAGATAAAAATAAAGCTGTTCAAGTACTATTTGAAAGTATGTTTAACATGACTGTTTAAACAGTTTCATGTATGGTCATCATTTAATTAAATATTTTTATTTTATATTTTCAAAGCAAACTGAAATATAACGCCACATTATTTATATATTGGATATGTGTATACACTGTATATGGCTTTAAATCTTTAGACTGAAATAAAATAAGTGTTCGAAAAATATATCAATTAAGTTTAGTTTTACAAGATTGATTTTTTAGTGGAATGTCATAATGTTTATTACATACATTTTTTTTTATTTGATGATTAAAAATAAAACACTTGATACCTTTACATACTATTATAGTTTTATACAAAACCACTACAATTTTATAGGAGATAATGCGGGTCATATAATATTTATTATTTTAACGCCGTTTTGTTGACTAAAGTTATTTTTAGACACTTAGACCATTAGAAGACATCATTATTGTTGGTGTCATAAATCATGTATTTGGGGTAATAACCACTTAATTAAGCACGTAACTCGTGGTTTCTCGTCGCACGTGATGGTAACACTACCCCACACGTGAAGAAGCAACATAATCCAACGAATGGAGCTAGTGAATTGTTATCAAATGAATCATTTAACCAGACGGAGACCTTTTTTTTATGCAAGTAAATGTATTTTTATTATCTCACCATTGAGAAGAGTCTGCTCTCTAAACGGCGCTATATAAATTGTCCTTTTATAATTACCTCGAGACATCTTTGAAGTATTTAAAAAAAGAAACGGAATGAAAGCTTCCACGCTGTCAACCTTTTTAAACTTCACAGGAATTTTAAATTACACAAAAGTTTCTTTACAGTTCAGTCTTGTCAACCTGGTCCGCGCGCTCGATCCACCTCAACAAGTCTATTCACGTTCTGAGACCGAGACAATATCAGTGTCTCAAAACTGTTATTGAATCACCGTTCCCAAGACCTGAGAGAGCCTAAGTAAAGACTGCGATGGCACACACGTGTCCGCGTAACAGAATCCGATAGCATCAGAGTGGACCGCAATCTGCATCCAGATCTCGGCCCTGCGCGCCGATACCCGCCCCGCACAGCTCCCACTGAGACTGCATACCACTTCCAGGTGACAAACGCACTTAATAAAACACACGCACCGATAAAATAGTACATCATTTCACTCTTATATAACATACATTGTGTCGAAGTTTTTTCTTCAAATTATTTGTTGTTATATAAGTTTAAAACAAATGCTGGCATTTCCTTTAGATTTTTTTGGGATGTATCGCAGTGTATTATACTTTTGTTTAAATCTGTCAATATTAGTGGGTTTGAAACTTTTTTGAGTTGAAGCGCCCTTGAGGAGAGTTTTCGCTCTAAACGGCGTTCCATAAATTGTCATTTTAATATTATTATTATTGTAACAGTACAACCTGGCGTGCTTATTGCCTTATGCAAGCCTCTTTCAAACAACCAGAAAGGCATTAAAGAGTTTTTGAGTGAAAACCAGACTGAAATACTTTTATCAAAAATCTAGGTTCCAACGGGAATCAAACCCGTAACCCCCGGGCTGAGAGACATGCGTCTTACCAACTAGGCCACGGAGGTCGTTAACAAAAGGATGTTTTATATAGCGCCGTTAAGAGAGCAAACTTTCCTCAAGGACGAAATAATAATAGTGATACATTTTCGTTTGACAATAATGCCTACAGCACTTGCGAAGAAAGATCATGAATTACACGCCTAATCAAGCGGCACTTAGTCCAAAGACTCGATTTATGGGACTAAAAACAAAGTTGTCTCCCGGCCACGATCTCCAACATGCCAACGAATAAATAAATAATTGAAGTACTTAGTTTCACTGAGTGTCCAGAGTACGATAACGAGGAGTTATTTGTACTAATTATTTGTTGTAAATGGCTTGTTGTTATAATAGGCGTCAAAGGACGACGCGAGAATTCCAACAGGAATCATATCTGCAAACCTAGGGCTGAAAGATAGGCATCATTTTTTATGTTTTGAAATTTCATACAGGTAACCATGAAATGAAATTAAAAATATTTATGATAAAAAGTCTTAATATAACATAATGGCTACATGAACAATATTACCGTATTGGTCCGACTATAGGGCGACCCTGATTATAAGGCGACCCCTATTTTTTTATCTGCTTTTTGAGAAAAAAAAAATTCCCTCACCATTATAATATTATGAAAAATAAAACTCGAATATAAGGTGACCTCCATATTTACGTGCATTTTTAATAAAAAAAAACCTCGCCTTACAGTCGAGCTAATACGGTACTCGTGCTTCCCTTTGAAGTGAATCAATTTTATTTAAATAGATGTCACTTCATAGGTAGTGTTAATAAAGTTCATTAAGGAGTTACATCATAAATTTATTCACCAAGGTATGGGGGATATTGATATCGGAATGTTCATTCAACAAATTCATTCCATGTGTAAGTGGTGATATTCTAAACAGGTCAGTTCGTGAATATGGCCATACACATATCTTATCAACTTGACCACAGAGGTCATTAGAGAAAACTGACTCTCTCAGTTTTACTCGACTTATTTCATTAAAAAAACGAACTATTGAACGTGTCAAGTTCGCAGATAAAATTAATTACAAACAATTTGCCTGAGTTTGCTTCTAGTTTTCTCTTTATCACTTACTATTGACGTCAGATATTACAGACAATTAATATTACATATTATAGACTATGTTATAAACGTGGGGCTTATATTACCCTTCACGTCAAATAAAATATCTACTGCACCATGTAAAATGTACTCACCGTACTAAATAATGGTTTATTAAATCAAAGGTCTCACGCAACCCCACAATCGGCTCGCTTTCAGCTCCAAATTCTTTAATTACACATCAAACCGATACTTGTTTCCCCATATAGCAATCAGAGTTGCACCCAACAGCGATTCGGTTCACCTACTGTCGGCACACTTCACTGTAATTAATAGTCGACACAGAGCCGGCTTCTCGTATTCAGAGTTGTGGAATCTTTTCCATTTGAAAGTGAGTTGTGGAATTATATGGTATGACCAGAATATTTGCCCTGGCAACAGGACAGTGGCATGATGATAAGGATGCTCGCGTGGTTTAATAATTTTAAATGTATAGTATTTTTCAATCACTTTTAAAAGCTAAGTTTATATTATAAATAGTTTCGATGACCTCCATGGCCTAGTTAGTGCGCCACCTGTATTTCAACCCTAAAGTTTTGGGTTCAATCCTCGCTGGAACCCAGTTTAAAAAAAGGGTTTTAGTATAGTTTTCACTTAAGGCACCATAAACATCTTTTTTGTTGGTTAGAAAAGATTGCCACATTTTAATAAGGTTATACTATACTGTATATAAAGGAAGTGTTATGGATGATTCGTTCGAGCGCTGCTATATCTGCTAGACGTGATTTGTTTAATATAAGTGGGCTCGAATTTCAAATTATAGCACCCTTGAAAATAGTTTACTCTCTAAACGGCGCTATATTAAGCTGTCCTTTGAATTGAATTAAATTATGAACTGGTGAAGTGCGGAAATATAAGCGATTGCATTCTTGAATTTGATAATATTTACAAAAAACGCGCAGTTGACAACTTCCGATGCCTAGTTGGTAAGACAACCGCTTTCCAGCCCGGGGTACGGGCTCAATTCCCGTTGAAACCCAGGTTTTGTATAAAATAGGGTTCTACTTAAGGTACCTTTTATATCATTATAGTTGGCGGATAGATATTTCTACATGCTAATAAACTTTTTAGGTTGGACTGTATATATTTAAAAAATAATGTTTATGTGATCGAATAACTGATCTAACAAACAGAATAATAAAAGTACTCTGTGTTGGTTTACGCATGTAGAACGAATTAGTGATAAAAGGATAGTAAAAATATATAAATAACTTCATTGAGAAGTGTAAAAGAGAAGAGCCAAGTATTTTGGAGAAAGCGAATGAAATTTTGATAAAGTTGAAAAGTCAAAAAACCTACATAATTGTATCAGAAGACATTAATTTAGAAAAGCGATATATGTACGTTGCAATAGGCAATTTCGGCTTTCTTTTCCACCCCTAATATGGAAACGACGTGATATGTTATTATAATATAAGTGCTACAGTACTATTTTCAGTTGTTAGTCACAATTCAAAAAAAATCCACAATTAAATAAAGTTTCACAAATATGTCACCAGTCTCTTACCCGACTAGAACCCTTTTTTACATTTTTTGGAACATTGGGAATCACACACGAAACCCCTCGATGGAAGTCATGCATCTTACCAACTAGGTCATAGAGGTTGTGAACAATACTTATTTGCGCTAGACATGTGCAAGTGTTGATGCCTCTTCACGTGTGTGGTAGTATTCCGATCACATGCGACGATAAATCGCGAGTTTTGTGTATACTCAAGTGGCTCTAAATGAGGCCGATGGATCAATTAATAAAACCGAAGATAATTTTATCTCTTGGCCACGATCTTCAATACGTCCGAATCACCAATTTGGATACATTGGAAGGTTATCATACGAATGAATGAATATATTTACCACAAAAACGCTTAAACGTAAGATGCACATACCAAAATAGATAAATAACATGTAAATATATAGGTTGAAATTATTATTGGAAAAATAGTAAGAGAAAGTATATAACATGTAACTTAATAAGATTATTTTAATATTCTCACCATTATCACTTCCTTCACGACCTCCGTGGCTTACTTGGTAAGTTGCTGGTCTTCCACCAGGTGGTTTTGGGCTCAATTCCTGATGGTATCCAAAAATATAAATAAAAAATACACCAGTACGGACTATGGCATTTTTAAAAATTAAACAGTTACTTTTTTCTTCTGGGTACATTAATGACATACGATATGCGTGTGTGAGTGTTGTTGCTTGTTACATGCGGTAATATTTCCAAATCTAGTAACTCTTAGCCAAATGGTTTGACTACTAGATCCGAAGAGAATATTGTCTCAAACGTTCTTCAGGATACACATCCTCATTTCGAATATTTTGAGGGAAAACCATATAAATACGTTTTTATTTTTAACAAATAAGCTCTAGCATTTCCACCCTTCAATCAGAAGCAACATGGGATATTTAATAAGTGTAGATGACTTAACAACTCAAATCAAAGTCATGATATTTCAGCTTACCCCAAGTCTATGGGGGGAAATAAAAATAGAAGTTATGTAATGGTTCATGGCCGCGCGATAACGCACTGGACTCCTGTGCGGAAGGTCGTCGGTTCGAACCTCGCGCTGAAAAAATCGGACAAAACCGTCCGCTCTCTAAACGGCACTGAAAATTGACCTCAAGTTTTACTTCTCTCCAAAGGAATATCTCTTGAACTCAGCATACAACTGTAATACTCTTAAAATTAGTAAAAAAATAGCCAAACAAAGGCACTCTTCAAGAGCAAGAACAAAGTAGCGAAATTTAAATTCAATTTACAAATGAAATAATTTATTGGAATCAGACAGTCTGACGTAACATTTAAAATGAAATCTCTCCCATTAATATTCAGGGAGTATGATGAATCGGGAATGAATACGATCTCGCCATAAGTCACGCGCATCTGGCCATGGCGAGTTGTATTATATCTCGCTACCTTGCGGCGAGATGAGAGTTATTGCATCTTGTATCACCACAGAACGATACGGGAAAAGCAACAGCATCGCTTCATTTTTACATGTTATCACTTATATTCAAGTGTGTATAAGAGTTAAAGACAATTTATTTTTTCTACCGTATTTAAATGACGTTTGTACGAATTGTTTACGCCTGAAAATTTATGTTCTTAATCTTATAGTAAAAAAACAACAATAAAAACGTTTAAATTTGCTAAAAAAATTATTAAAAAGAACTTTACGTTTAACAAGAATCGAATCAATGTGTATGAAAAAGACTATCCAAATAAATGTGAAAAATACGAGTATCTTCTTAATGACTACAAATTAATGTGCTAGCAGAGGTCTTTTTTTATTTGTAAATGACCTAAATCTAGTATCCATTGAAATGAAAATTAATGTTGAAAATCGAGTGAAGGATACGATGGGTGATACTGTGTAACATACAACATCCCGTTGAAGGAAACATCGACAGAAGTGGAACAACTTGATCATTGGGGTCGGTGTCTGTGTCGTCATTGATCCTGACCCTCAACCATGAGAACACGAATAAAAAGATGTAGTCGTATCGCATCATTTTTATAGTTAAATTGATGATATTTTACCTAGATCAATTTGCTTCATCGTATATATTCTTTGCATTCCTAGACGCTGGTGGGTGATTTGTTTTAACCATATTCTATTCTCAAACACGGTCACTTCATTTTATTGATGAGCACCTCTTGCATCTCTAGACAGGCTCTCTACAAAACGTTATTAGTATTTCAATGCTCTTCATTCATCTTTATTCTTTTGTATGGTATCATATTGATGTGAACATATTGCAGAGCGTGGCCGAGAGACAATATTGGATTCAGTCCCATTGACCGCGACTTCGGAATCAGAATAATTAGGTTAGGCAATGAGTTATATATTAGTAATGCTAGTAAAAGTGAAAAAACTACAATATTTGCACATTGCTTCCAAACAAACTCAACCGGACTGAGTTATTTTTATTTAGTTTTTCACATACCATCGGCATTGGACCCGAAACCTCCGGGTACAAGTCAAGCGTCAAGCCACGTAGGATTGAAAAATTAGAAAATCCGTTGCTGGCAGACAAAAGAAAGCCTTTCTTAGTATTCAAGTCATAAAGCTTTAAATGATTTGTGCATCTCTTCCTCAATCATTTTTTTTTAATAAACGTCGTCGTTGCGTTAGTAAAACAGAGATATTTGAAGAAACGTATTTAGTGCGAAAAAATAACACTCAAATACTACAAAATAAGGGAAGTGATTGAGAAAGATTTGACTAATATTAACAGACAATTTCGATATTTTTTTGTCTATTTTACGATCCCTTTTTGACACATGTGTATTCTCCAATATCGTTTGAAAGAAATTTGACACGAGAGCCACTTGTTTTTTTCTTTCTTCTATTGAAGAAATCTATGTATAGTTATTTTAAAAAGGACAAGATTCGAAATATTGTCAAAAGTGAATCAATATGTTTTAACCAAACTCTTTTACGGAAAGTGATCCGTTTAATTACTGAATTAATGTATTGTTTGTCATTTGAGAGCATAAAATGTCACAATTGGGCAAAAAACTTCCACCTTAAATGTACGAGTTATTTGATTAAAACTCACAAAAACGGGTTGTGGAGTTAGTAAGATATTGTATTTATCTTAAAACCGATTTTTTTAACAAGGGTTCCGGTCTGATTTTCTTTTCGGGTTTGTTTAACACCTTGCTACATGTCAACAATCCCGTCAGTTTTTCGTGTGTATATAATTAGGAAAGCAATCCAAAAAGTGAATCCGTAGTGTCCTTATTATTTCTTTGACTTATTATTCATTACACTTTTTCAAGTCATCTACATAATCAGGTCTAAAAGTTTCCGGCAGGAAAACAAGTTACAGCTTGTATAGAACCATGCCGGCCACGTTCAAAGCATGGTCAAGAAATATAACAGTTAAAAAATTGATACCTTTACCCTCAGTATTAATGTCAACTAGAGTTGATTAAAGACGTATTGTTTCGTTATATTCTAAAACATTAAAATTTAAAGATCACGTGGTTATCAAATATTTTTCAAAAGAATGGAAAAACCTGGCAGAAATTAAACGACGTTTAGATACTGTGTACGAAGAATCTTCTCCATCATATTCCGAAGTGAAAGATCGGGATAAACATTTTCGTTTAGGCAGAAAATCTACTGAAAATCATCGTCGTCAAGGTAGACCAGCAGAATCAATTGTAACTATCTCCACAAAAAAGTCAAAAACTCTATGATCTCCATGAACTTGTTGGTGAGATGCCTGTCTTCTAGCCTGAGGGTTGTGATTTCGAATCCCATTGGAACGAAGATTTTTTAAAAAGAAAAAGGTTTCCGAATTACTTTCACTCAAGGCCTCGAACATATTTCCATTTAACCAGCCAGGTTTTACTGTATACAATGAAAATGTAATTCAATATCGCAACGTTTCGCAAATATTTAGCAAAGCTCGAAATATGAATGTTACCACTTTATAAAATTATACATTTTAGCCAGAAAATGTGTTTCAGGTGAAAAGCAAACGAAGATGTATCCAAGTTAACGGAAATATTCACAAAAGTGTATTACGAGCCACGATTTAACAAATGTCATACTAGTTGTAATGGCGACACGACATCAGAATGTTATACGTGCTTACAGCGGTCTTACAATGCGATTGTGCTTGGAGCCTGTTCACGATTCGTATTATTTATACATGCCATTACTGGGTAACCGTAAAAAAACCATTAGTGGAAATAAATGAAAGCTCCACAAAGATTTCTTGGGCAATATTTTAATTCACCCGCCTTTGTAACCAGATATTAACATTGCAAATTAATTTCATAAACTGAGGCTCTCTCTTTTTCTCCGTTGTTTTGGTGGCATTATTGATTGATACCTTTTGCAATATCGTTGTCCGAATGGCTCATTTGTTGCTGGAAAGAAACACTGATGTAATTGCCTCTCATATCAAAAACTATAATAAGGGACTTATTTATTTGACACATTTTATTTGTAAATTTTGTGCGAGTTTTATTGGACGGATAATTTTGAAATTTATATAATTTCCATAAGAAAGAGCAAACTCCTTGGCCTAGATCATAGAATATCTGTTTTTCAAATCGGTATCGGGGTTCGAGTCCCTTAAGACCCAATTTAAAAAAAAGATTTAGTGTGGCTTTCTTCTAAAGCTGGTTTTAACACGTTTCTAGTTGGTTAGTAGAGGTTGACACGTGGCCTTAAACAGTTGAAAGTGCAGCGTGTAATACCACCAATGCTTTGCAGAAATGTCTAACATTATTATTTCATCGCACAAATTAAGTTTTAAAAAAGTTAGCTAATTAAATAATTACAATAAGTTTAAAATTTATTAGTTGTAAGAATTGTTATCTAGTTATAACTTAATACATAGGTGTTAAATATTTCTAATTAATGAAATATTCAGATTATTTTAAATAAATAATCCTGTAGGAAATTAAAATAAAGTAAGTTCATAGTTATGCTGTATATATTAGATTAGTTCTTAAAATATAAATGTGTATATAACCTGTTAGGTATAACCTTTGGCTAATTAATACAGGTTATAAGTTACTTTAGAAGAAAACAAAAAAAAGTAAAAATAAAGTCGTTTAAATATAGTATCAATCAATTTAAATATAACATTGGTGGAAAAACACATTAAATAGAATCATATATGTAACTGACTCTAGCAGATTATTAATTGTTCAAAGACTTGTGAATTCAATGCATGTGTTACATATATATATATATATATATATATATATATATATATATATATATATATATATATATATATATATATATATATATATATATATATATATATATATATATATATATATATATATATATATATATATATATATATATATATATATATATATATATATATATATATATATATATATATATATATATATATATATATATATATATATATATATATATATATATATATATATATATATATATATATATATATATATATATATATATATATATATATATATATATATATATATATATATATATATATATATATATATATATATATATATATATATATATATATATATATATATATATATATATATATATATATATATATATATATATATATATATATATATATATATATATATATATATATATATATTATATATATATATATATATATATATATATATATATATATATATATATATATATATATATATATATATATATATATATCTATATAGTATATATATATATATATATATATATATATATATATTATATATATATATATATATATATATATATATATATATATATATATATATATATATATATATATATATATATATATATATATATATATATATATATATATATATATATATATATATATATATATATATATATATAATATATATATATATATATATATATATATATATATAT